>WEDG01000182.1:0-365809 GCA_017591395.1 Schistocephalus solidus
GAGGAGGCTGGATGCCAGAGGCCGAGGGCTTCCTGTTTCACTAGAGTTCTCAAAGGCCCATGCCTATTTCCCCCAATAAATTGAATTGAAGTGAATAGAAGACGTCTGTGCGGGACCTTAGATCATCACCACTGATTGCTGCTCATTATGAAGGTAAGTGACGAAGCTAAGAAAAGCTAAGTGACACACTTAACATGATCTTACAAGTAGAAAACCATACTGTGAGTCACTTAAAAGCTTGTGTTCTACGCAAAAGTCGAGAATTTGATTAAAAATATTTTTTAGGAAGTTTTGCTGGAATCGGGGTTTTGTGAACAACTCGATAATTATTTACGTCCGGATGAGATTCCAACATGAAGACAGGAAGAATTTTCAATGTCTTTAGAATTTTAGAATGTTTTAGAATTTATATTTGGTAAGCACCGGCAAGGCACTGTCTAAACAAACATAAGTAACGAAATAAATTTATGGCAATGTGTGCAGATAAAATGTACAAATTCTTAATAATGTAGACTACCTGTCCGTGTTATGCGGAAGTTACTTCATCAGTGGAGATCGAGTGTGAAGAGGTTTTCTCCAGCACTCAATGAACTCATCAGAAAATGCAGCCAGTGCTTGCCGATGGAATTTTTCCGCAAGTGTAGAACATTAGAGATTCTCGAGTTTTGGAAGGCTGCTGAATTCCATCAATTTTTGCTGTACATAGGCCCTGTTGTTTTGAAACCCTTTCTTGACCATGACCGTTTTATGCATTTTTAGCAATTTTTGTTGCAGTATCTATTTTTTGTCATCCTATTTTACATAAGACCTGGTTTGATTTTGCCCGCCTGTTGTTAAATAACTTTGTTTCCGATTTCGCCATATTATTTTTAGGCCTAGGAATGATGAGAATATACCAGGCACATCGATGCCTGGGAGTACACCAGCACGTTTTCTCCACCGTACACTTATCACTTAGCATTTTTTAATAATGTGTACCTTAGACTACCACCTGAACGATCTGAAGGTGTCCTATCAACTTCTATCAAGGAACTACGAAAGGACATATATTCGCTATGGTACGACTTTTCTCATTGTTGTTAACCTTAACCTAGTAAAAAAGTCTATTTCATTGCAGACAGGCAGGCTCGCAACATGGAACAACTATGGGCAGCCTTAAACGACATACGCAAGGAAATACGGGCGATGGCTGTCCCCAACACGACTAGCTAGTCGATCTGTCGTTTGCCCCTGTGCACAGACGAGGCCTAAAATGACTTCCTTTGAGGAATGAGTAGGACACCAGATTATGCCAATGAGGCGGTTTGGATATATTCATTTCTAAACCTTATTCGTGATTTGTAGATAGAAAGGTTGTCATTGGTAGGGGGAAGAAATGAAGAGAGTTCGTCCGGCACCTCTTGACATGTTTTATTGGACACCCCTGTGCCTTAACTTCTGCTGGGCCAGCTCCACTAACAAGCGGTCATTTATTGGCTGCCCGCTCTATAGAATTTTTAAAGGTAGGTCATAACGTTTCCCTGACGTCTACAGAAGCCATTAACCTAAATACCAGCTTCAATAATTGTTCCATGGTGCCAGAGATAGGTACGGTGGCAGATCAAAACGCCGTGAGGCAACAGAGAAGGTAAAACTAGTCCATTGAATTAATCCAGCATATATATTCAGCATCCGGAATGTTCCACCAGTGGTCCAATTTACGGAACGAAGTCTGCGTCCAAAGACATGGTTATTAACTCAATGTATTTATACCCAAAGATTTTCATGTTTCAACGTTATTAATTTTGTGATATTTATTTCAATTCTGAATTTGTGATTAATAACTCTTTTCATAATGTTCACCACAGTAACCAACATATTTCTTTATTTTAGGAACAACCACCGGATAACAGCAGCTATGTGGACAAACCATGAAAAATTTATCCTGCGCATGTACAGTGTTAATTAACTATTTTTACAATAAAATACTCTGCAAATTTCATCTTCAAATATCCTATTTCATGAGTGAGTTGGTACATCGCAGGAATGGATTGAATGAATTCAAACGGAAGCCATATTAATTGTATAAAATTGGGCCGTTAATAGAACAATAATTAAGGGGATATCAGAAGTGACCGATTATGATGGGGAATACTTTTTGCGGTCGGCGTTCGATATAAAGGAAAAGGGGCTGCTACTGCGAGAAAATCATGGGGTCCCGCCGCGCAAATATTCCCAGTGAGGGGCCACACCGTCGACTTTGCCCCGCCTGGCCCTCATAGCCCCGCCTAGCCACCTGGGCTAGAGGGGGCCAGGCGGGGCTGGTGCTGGTAGGGCCTGCTTGGCCGATAGTTAGAGATGTTTTGAAATTAATGGCATCTTCGGAGGAGGGCGGGGCGGGCATGTGTGGATCCCTCTTCGAAAAGTCGATATTTAACTTTTTGAGAAACGCCATGTGAATGAATTCGCTAATTGCAGTCAGTAACAGAAGATGAGGGAGGTGTACTGGGCTTTTGATTAACTAGGTTCTGCTCACTCCCTCATTCTCCCTCATCTTCTCTTCCGTCTTCATCCGATCCTTCTCATCGCTCATTCCTTTTAGCTTACACGTGAATGCAGTCAGCGGCCAATTTCATAAAATGTTTATGAAATTTGTAAAATGTGTTTTCGATTAGGAAGAATTACTTGAATAGTGTTTAATTATCGATTGCTGTGCAGCATAATCCCAATGAATTTTCAATCCGTTCTGGCGTCACATTTGTGTGAAGGGTTTACAGTCTACAGGTTGCAAACTTTCCATGTACGTTCAGTTTTATCAGTTGACTGGCTCCTCAGTTTGGCCATGTTATCCCCGGAAAGATTCGTGATGTGGCCCCATCTACAGTAGCAACACCCTTACAAAGTAAAGTTTCGTATAATTGTGTCCGATCCTGGTATAAATAATAATTATGAAGAAACTGTTTTGCCTGTGAGGAAGATGACCTTCAAAACATTAGCCACCTTAAACTTGCAATCAGTTTAATGATTTAGGAGATCGATTAGAAGAGCGTTTCAGTCTTTAATTTGTCTGCGTTTAATGTGCACTTATTTGGATGTCTTTAAATGGCGAAATCGATATTTTCATCGAAAATTGTTAACGATTCAATGTGTTCCAGTTTGCTTTTAACAAAATATTATACCCTCATAGTCCATCATTCCAGAGTGGGCAAACTGTAGAATGCCCCTTCTCCGCAGATGCTGCGATGTGACACCATCGGTGGAAAGCTTTAAAAGGAACCTTGACAGACTTATGGTTCACACTGAGCTGGAGTGATAAGGAAGAGACTCATGCTCCAATTGTCATTTTTTATGGTCATCTTTGATATACTGCAACCCACATGGTTTATATGTACACCGTACTCAACTCCACGTCGCAAAAAGGGTACTTAAAGGCTCATGCCTTCTTTCCTTTGATAAACTGAACTGAAACTGAACTGAAAACTAGAAAAATAGGCAGTTAAAAAAACGAATACCTTAAAAATGGAGGCAGAGTTCAATAGGCCTTCATTTTTGAATAAAAGGTAGGAGAAAACAATGCTTAGGAAAAAAGGTCAGGTGGCAGAGTAGGGTTATACTGCAGTAGCATTTCAGAATGAGATAATGAAACGTCAAGATGATTCTTTCTTGATCCCTTAGGCGTATGAAACAAAATCTCACCAAAATGTGTGAATAAACTTGAGGACTCAGCATCTTCAGTTTTTTCACAACAGCTGGCCTCTTCCCTATCCGACATCCTAAGTATCGCCCTTATTAATGCGAGATCGATAGTACATAAAATACCACAACTAAGGACATTCTTTGAAGCCTATAATCCCGATATAGTTTGTTAAACGGAAAAATGGGTAAATGAATTAATATCGAACGCTTCACTTTTTGTCCCAAACTACAATTTCTATCGACAAGACCGCATTAATAAATGAGGCGGTGGCTGTATGATATACATCAAAACTACCATTGAACAAAAGTGGTTTCGATGTTTTCACACGAAACTTTCCCTGGCGAAGCATGCTTTGCCACAGTAACATCCCTGTCGCAAAAAAATATACTTATCGGATGTCTGTACACTCCTCCAGAATGTAGTAATGATGACACTGGCCTAACCAATCTAATAGACACCATATCAGATATTCCAATTGAATATAAAATAATTGCAGGCGATCTAAACCGTCCTGAAATTAACTGGGCTAAACTTTCAGCTCCCGAGAGACATGATGAACTGCTATCATCAATTGTGTTCCATAACTGGACACAAATAATCAATAAACCAACCCGAGGGAACAACATATTAGACATTATTCTAACAAATGATATCTGGCCCCTACATACGCATTACGACAGCATAACCTTCGAAAGTGATCATAAGGCAATAATAACAATGCTCCCTCTAAACATAAAAGAAACATCAGATTCTTATTACATTTACATAAATCCAAAAAAACTCGAAATTGACTATATGAACAGCTATTTAAGGTTACTAGACTGGAGTTCATATCTTCTAATGACATCCGCGACGGAAGCTGTAAACCTTTTATACTCTACCCTTTTTATAATTTGAGATACCTTAATAGATGAGAGATATCCGTATAAGTCACAAATTCCTAACTTCCTTTCCAAGAGACTAAAAAAACTAAAAAACAACTTCATGATCCCTCAGTTAGTTATTTATCCACACTCAGACGAATTAGGGAAATTCATTATCTAGCTGAAAAAATGGAAGTAAACAAAAACATAGCAGCGGAACGCCGGGCCATAGAGTCCTCCGAAAAAACAGCCCAGATCTTTCGGAAACAAATGCACACATATCGAAAACCAGGTCCCCAACTCATGATTGATGACGCAGGACAAGTAATAACGGACGATAAACAAATAGCAAATTTATTCAATAAGTACTTCTCAGCCAACTATTCAGTTGAGGAGGAGCCGATACCCCAACCAACAGACATGACAACATTTACCCTCAATGAGATCTGTTTTAGCGAAGAAACCGTCAAAAAGCTATCAGACAACTGTCTTATTCCACCTCTTATGGAACGGATAAAATCCCACCTTGCATACTGAAGCATATGATATATGCTCCAATTCTGCTCTCTAGTCTATTCTCCTTACTCCAATCGAATGGTATGTATCCAGAAATCTGGAAATACTCTAGCATTACACCAATCTTTAAAAACGGGAACCGATCTGATACACAAAGCTATCGTGGTGTTCACCAAACAGCGGTTATAGCAAAAATCCTCGAAAAAATAATTTCGAACCAAATGCTAAATTATCTAACGAACGCTAACCTCATACCTTCCTCTCAACACGCTTTCATACCTAAAAAGTCATGTCAGTCCTGCCATCTCACCTTCCTTGAATTCGTTTCAAGTAACAGAGATGACGGAAACACGGTAGCTACGATATACTTTGACCTAAAAAAGCGTTCGATAAAGTCCCCATCAAAGGCTTCTAGTGAAGCTAATAAGTCATGGGATTGGGTCTCCTCTTCTCGACTTTCTAAAAATCTTACCTTCAAAACCGATATCAGGTAGTACAAATTCGAAACGTGGTCTCAGAACCATCTCCTATTAGTAGTGGAGTACTTCAGGGGACTATCCTAGGTCCCCTCCTATTTCTTATATACATTCACGACTTATCCTCTATATCAACGTCAGCTAAAACATTTTATATGCGGACGACTTAAAACTTGCATATGCATATAACAAGCATACAGTAGCCAGTATGCATAGAACGATTGAAAATGATCTTAAAAACTAAGCGAATGGAGTACTCTATGGCAAATGCCATTCTCTCCAAGTAAATGTCATCTCCTGATTTTTGGTCCACAAAACTTCCACCCATAATTTTCAATAATCAGGAAATAACCGAGACAACATCAATAAAAAGACTTAGGTCTTAGCTATACAAATGCTCTTGATTTATCTCCCCACGTTAAACAAATATCACCAAAAGCCACTAGACTATGCGGATTCATTTGTAAAAATTTCTCCTCACCTGCCCTAAAGACACGACTATATAAAATGTACGTTTTACCTCTCCTGGATTACTGCTCAATTTTCTTTGGCATAATGCCATCAGATGCCGAAAGAAACTAGAAGCCATTCAAAGATGCTTTACCAGATCCTTATCCAAATGTGATGGCATTCAAGGCTCATACATGGAACTTTACAATAGATATGGTCTTCAACCCGTCTGGATCAGAAGACTCAAAAATGGTCTCACTTTTCTATTCAAAATCACACACGACCAAGATATTCTCAGAATGAATATACTAACAAATCAAAACGGCCCCGAGACACTAGAAATTATGAAAATATTATAAAAATTCCTAAATTCAAAAAGGCCCAACGATCCAACTTCTATTCCATAAGATACGCGACAATATGGAATGCCCTACCAAGTTCTATCAGAAATAGTCGAACCTACTGGAATTTAAAATAAAAATCAAACAACATCTGTTTAAATAATATCCCACATCTATTTTTGAATAAGATAGGACATTTCAACTCAGTTCTTCAACATAGAATTCGGGCCGAAAGGGCTCTGATAACGCCAACTTCGGGAATCACGCGTTTTACAACGTGGCGGTTACTATCGGCGAAAGCTACTTCAATTCTGAGTTCTCCCGATGAGCTGCCGTATGTGCATCTAGAAGTCAAGCAAATCCAAACGTACTTTGCGGCGATAGCCATTTCAGGCCAGAAGCTCCCACGAGTAGCTTTTTGACGTCCTTTTATGAACATCTTACGACGACCTGCAATGCACATAGAGATCAAGAATTTAATCATCTGGTTATGTGGTACACCATCTGGTTATGGGCAAGCTATAGCTGGTGGTTAGTGACCTAATAGACTCATAAATACATATCCTATGGATATGCCCCTAATAGCAATGAAATACGATTCGAGGCTCGAACGGTCGTACGTTAATCGCATCTGGAATTTGATTGGTTGCTAGTGAACCTCGATGACGCGTCGCTAAGGGCGCAAGAGAATGCGCGCAGTGTTATTGGCAAATCGATCGGGCACTGAGCTGTCAATCCCGCGCGCGCCGTGCCATGCCACTTCCTGCGCTGTCGTGCTGCGACGCGGTCGCTTAACTGCCTGCACCCCTGTTCTGTCTATACTGACCGTTTTTTTGCTTTTTTTGCAGAATGTTTAGAGCAGTATCTACGAAAACACTTAGGAGACGTGCCCAGAAAGGTTTTCTGGATGATTTACGTCAAATTGCCGAGAATATGAGGGAAATGTATCCGTCCGACTCATCTTAATCGTCGTGGCATCTGACCTCTTCCTCTAGTTCGTCATATGATGACTTAGAGATTTCCTCTGTTGATGAGGATGCAAGTTTGACATCAGATGTATCTGACATTGCACCAAACAACTCTTCAAGCACACCTACAATTGAAGAGGAACCTACGTTTCAAGAGGCTATGAGTTCTTGGGCAATACGCTCGCGTATGCCATTGATTCACCAGAGCAGTCTTCTGAAGATTATAAGACGGCTGACCTCTGACCTTCCCGCAGACGCACGAACGCTGTTGGCTTGGAAAAGTGATGTTTCAACGGTGACGGCAATGGGCAGTGGTGAGTACGATCATTTAGTACTTGTGAAACAGTTAACTGAGCAGTTTTGAGGCGTCTAATAGGCAATATTGTTGTAACTTATTTAGCTATTGATGGGCTCCCTATACATAAGAAAACTAAGCGCGGGTTTTGGCCTATCCTAGGTAGAATTATGGAGCCCATTGTTTGTGAACTATTTTTGCATTCATCATCCCTTTTTTTCCTATTGGGTTGTAGCTCATTATGTCTAAAGATGGATTTCATACTGGGCCCTATAGATTCCAACGTTTTCGTTTCGAACATCCCGTTCCTCTCGTTGTCATAGGTATGCAGAACAATTACCACCGTTACCATTTTTAGGACAATTCATCTGGTAGCGGCGGTTTTAGCATAACTATGCCTATTTTCCAGTCTCCTTCACATGCGGGTAAGCCATTACCTTCCATAGATAATCTTCCTAGACGGGATTCGGCGCAAACGAAAGAGGCGACGTGGTAATAAAACAAGAAGACCCAGCCGATCAGCCATCAAAGCAAGTCTTCGATGGATAACGCAAAGCCAAATGCAAGAAATAAGGCTTTGCAGGCTTAGAAAGTGGAGGTGGCGGCCACACGGCATCGCCCTTGACGAAGTAGATGCCCTGACCAAAGCCGTCGCAGAGAGGGCATATATACAGCAATTGGTAGGTTTTCTGGACATTAATTACCGTCTTACTAGGTTACACATTTGGCCTCCCTTGGCGGCGATAGCGTCAGCAATTTTGCTGATCGCGTTTTCACATCGCTCTTCGCCGATGAGGTGACCTACCGGCTAACTTTCTACGATCGCCACTAGGACAAATAGGCCTTTTTCTCTCCCCTTTATACGGAATTCTTTGGGTAAGAAATTTCTCATTATTAACTAATTCATGTGCACCGCAGACGTGTTCAATCTTTGGAATATTCCGTAAAGGGTGGACAAACTGCAGCTAGAACGAGCTTTCAAAAATGCCTTTAAAAGGCATATGACCGACTGCAGAAAAAGGCAGCCCTGGGGCACTGTGCTGACGGTAAGTAGATTTTAATTATCAACGTTGTATACAAACATTTACTACATAAAAACATGCGCATTGTTTACTCACCATCACTAATTTTTATTGTCTTTTCATTACAGGGTGGATACCTCATGAAACGGCTGAGGGATTGCCGGGTCCATCAACACAGGACTACTGATTAGGAGAAATTTATAAGATTTATTTTTGTACACTTACGCTTTGCATATTTTTAAACAAAATATATTTTAATTGCTCACTCAGTCTTCCGCGAGTCAACTTATCATTAATAACTATTCGATTAGAATGTAATGGGGATCGTTTTTAACCGTTTAGCTAGTATGGGCGTCAACCAAAGGAGTAAGGGGTTCCGCTGTGCGGTTGAAAAACGAGATACGAATTTTCGGATCCGATTCGCGTCCGAATTCGTAGTCATGGTCGGATCCGATTCGCGTCCGAAAATTTGTACCATCGGATCCGATTCGCGTCCGAATTGTTATTAGGGGCGCAAGGGCTCTCAATTTAATCATTTATATACACATCATCTAAAAAGCAGCTTTTTATCAATTTTTAATACTTAAGAAAAAATTTATGATAATTTTACATTTTTAAATGTTTTTGGATAGCGTCTTTATTTTTATATATAATTTTATGATTGTTAAACAATTTGCTTAAAAACTAACCTGCAAAACTTATTATATTTTTATCTCAGTCTATTAGTAGTATATTTATTCCGGTTTTAACATCATTAATGCTCTACGTAATTCGAATGCGCAACGAGCCGCACGCCTAGGTTTTGATATAGCTTTATGAAACGAATGGTACTAGCTGTTTCATACAGCTAGATCAAACATAATTCAACACTGTTATATAATACAAATATGAAGACTGTAGGACTGCATTGAAAGTTTCTTACCGTTGAACTCTTCCTGCTCCTAATCTTTTCACCTTTTTTTAGCAATCAGTCAACTAAGTCTAATTATTCGGCAGACCCCATACCGGAATCGACTGCGCTCGCATCTGATTGGAAGTACTTATCCCTTCGAATCGACCGCAGACGATTCTACCTCTGTCAAATGAATACTCTCTAACGTCAATTACAGACTAGTCTTGACTCTAACCATTCTTACCTGATACATTCATCCCCATTCTGTAAAACTGTTTTAACTTCAAATTTTGCTATTTCTGAACTTTGGAAAACAGGTTTTTTTACTTAAAACAAACTCTTCATTTCGAACACTGCTTTTTAAGCAAACAAACAAACCAAATCAAAAGTGGTTAATGAAAAGAGGAGTTTGTTTTAGGTTTTTCCTGTGTTCTAAGGATTTGACGGCGCCCAAGCAGTGCCAAATCAATAAACCAATTTATCATTTATCTTAGGATCCAGAATTAAATTCTGATGATGGTTGGTATCCAAAGAAACGGCAGCATTTTAGACTGTGGATCATTGAATATGTACGTCCGAATGACTTTATCGTTTGGATGCTTGATGATATAAGGAGACATCATAGTTCATGGGTGACTCGAGGTAACTAAAATTTAGTTTAAAGAGGGTCACTTAAATTCCAGATGGTCCTTCCTTAGAGTCATGGGGAAAGCTACTGGGAAACGAAGAGGAAAATAAAAGGTTAATAGAATCAGTGTTAAGATAAATTTGTAGTTTTCGCTTGAATGCAGATAGACTAGTTAACAACCTTATTTCAATTGGCAAATTATTCAAAAGAAACCTTTACCTATAAGCAAAGAAGAGAGAGCGTTATTACGTGGAGGATGCAGAGGGAGGTAGAATGAGTGCAGAATTTCTTAGATTATAAGGAAGACTCACGGGGGTAATGACATAAAGCTTGGAGAGAGTTTAGCCTTTATTTAGTGGAAAAAGGAGACAAAAGCCTGCTTCCAGTCCCCTGACCCAACGACATTTTATCTTCGTTAGCTGGCATCTTTTTGAGTAGGAAGTAGTTGAAAGAGTCAGAAACAGGAGTTTTTGTGAAATATCTTTGGACATTTTCAATTTTGAACGGCTAGATTCGTTCATTTAACCGAAGAAAGGACAGCAAAGTTCAAGAATGGGAAGCGCAAACATACGATAAAAGCTTAATTTAATTTCAGGAAGGTAGAAATTATAAGAAATAAAGCCGCAAATCTGAGCAGCTTTGGCCGTAATTCTATTGGCATGAGGCGAAAGATCTTATTTATTGATGGAGGAACATTCAGTCATAGGGCAAATTTCAAAAATAAGAGGTTACGGCAGCCTTACAGGTCCAAAAACTCATGTAGCGGCAGTTAGAAGGTGAGAACTCCATAAGCCATGTGGAGCTCCACGCCAAAAGAGCGTCTAAGTCCGAATGAATTTGTTTTAGGCATCGTTCGGTCGTAGAGTTAGAGAAGGGATACACGCGTTTGAGGTCATCTGCAGAATGTTAAACTATCGATGAAATATCATTTATATACAGTAAGAACAACCAAGAACCTAATACGATACCTTGAAGGACACCACTAACAATCGGGGTAGCACTTGAGTATGAGGACCCCACTAAAACCTATCGTTTTCAATCATTTAGGTATGATCTAATAAATTCAGTAAGAGAATACGAAATCCTCTATAGCTTCTCGTTTAGCAAAAAGTCGTCTATGATGTACTTTATCGAATGCCTTATTAAGATCAAAAAAGATAACAACTACAGATAGATAATCATTACAAAGAGAGGTTAGTAGATTTAGAAAAAAACATGTGGCAGGTTTCACAAGAGTTGTCCGGTAAGAAGCAGTGTTGCGAAAAGTTGATAATTTGATTGCTTATGCAAAAATCCGTGATTGGTTTTGTAATTAGTTTTTTCAAAGAGTTTAGCAAGAGAGGCCGCTTTATGGACTAGGTGATAGTTATGAATGTCAGAGCGGGAACCAGATCTAAAAACTTGTATTATAATAGAAGTTTTCCAATAATCGGTGAAGAAACCATTTTCGAGAAATATTGAGAATAATTTGCTTAGTAAAGGTGGAAAATCCCTTTACTGTTTAAAAAGTGAGTTTAGAATGTTATCAGTTGCAACCGAATGTGATTTTTTTAGGTGAGCTTTTTCTTTTTGAATACGTGAAGGCGAGAGATTAATGGTTGTTAGTAGTAAATTTGAATTTGAAAGCAAAGGAATTCTGGGAGTGGGGCTAGTTTTAGTGGTAAAGTGGTTGGCTAAGCAACGGGTAAAGCTCAACACTCTCTTGATAACTGAGTTTGGAAAATCGTCAGTTCCCGTAACTCAAAGGAAACAGGTCAAGAATAGCTAATCGGGTTTCATATGGTAGGAAGCCCTGTCCGGTTAAGAGTTTCATTGCATGTACTTTAACGTTTTCGGGAATGCCGTGGTCCTTAGCAGTCCAGGGTTTCCAGGTTTGGATGGCAAACTCCATTTGTGGCTGCACAAAATTTCGGAAGAGCTTTGAGAATCAGATTAAATCAAAGGAAGAGAACACGCTTGACTAGTTATAGGACTGGCATCGCCGACTTAGATGCCTATGAGCAGTAGAGCTTCGCTTTGAGTGAATTCGTGATCATGCACCCCGGTCTTTCTGGGCGTCTACCCCTTGCAGTTATATGCCGTTCTGGCGGTGCGCCATGCTGTTCACTGATCGGGTTCTGTCGACACTTAAGGAGTTATAATTTTTCATGTTAAATGGCTTAGGTCACTGTTCGAGTCGGTTTAAGTTTGTTTGCAAACGTTCTGCGTCAACTTCATGTCGGACGATCCTCCAGATCTTGCTTACATCGGCACACATGGCAAAATCGCAATCCAATTCATTATATCAGTTGTTGTTGTATATAATGAACAGAGTAGGACCAAGGACGGAGCCTTGGGGAAGACCACTCCCAATCGCGATCTTTGCCGACCGCTGGTCACTGACATGGACAGTTTGAGATCGGCGGAGTAGGAAGCTTTGTATCCACATCAGAAGAATACCTTTTATTCCTATACGGCTGTGTGTACAGAAGGCAATGGTGAGGCATGCCATCGAAAGCTTTCTTATAGAACATAGAGATTGCATGCACCGTGTTCCATCTATTTTTTATTTTTATTTATTTATTGCAATGTTACAGGCAAGGTCAAAAAAATATACAGTAGAGGGTCAAGCTGACAGTGAAAAAAATCCTGATCGTTGTTTCAGGTTTTTTACGGAGAATAACTGCAGCTTATTGAGTAATTAAAGTTCTGGACAGGGACGCGTTAACACAGGTGCCCGGTAAAGAACTTCTCCATTCAGTGTTACGGATCCGGTATTCTGCACCAGCAGGTATGTCGGCGAGCGGCTGTTCGCTGTCGACTGAGAAATAAGCCGATTGAGGTCTGCAGAGCCAGCAATATTGCCCTCAGCATGAAGTCAGGCACGGGATTCAGAGTCCGTGAATGCCATCAGAACCGAAAAGAGCTTCCACAGAGTCAGCACCCTAAAGTTTTGGAAGTTGTCCTGAATGTAGAAAACTAGCGACAGTTCGCGTAAACAAGGGATAGCTTTGCTGAATTTTGATACTTCTAGGTAACTTATTCCAGATTGCTATACCGTTTACCGAAAAAACTGTCGGTATCTAACTGTGCGTGCCAAAGGAAGAAATAAAAATACATCTCGATGACTGGTGCTCCGAGAGTGGTCGAGATGTAAGAGGGTTAAACGTACGACTGTTCAGAAGTTTAAACGGTAAAAATAGTCCCTTCTCTAATCTGCGCAGCCACAGCTGGTCAAGGCTTGTTAGTTCACAGCGTTGTTGGTAGGACAGGTTTTGGTGTTCTGAATAGAAAAATCTTTTTGTAAAGAAGTACTGAACTGATTCTATCTTCTTTCGTTCACTAGCGTGCAGAAGGCTAAATAGAAACGAGCAGTATTCCAGAATAGGCCTGACATACATTTTATAGAGGCTGATTCGCATGTTGACGGTTTTAAAATTTCTGAGAATAAACCCAGTAAATTGGCGTGCTTTCGATACAATCAGGGCGCAGTGCTCTGACAGATTAAGACTACTGGATATGATATGCCCAGATCCTTTATAACTTCGGGCACATTAAGATCATGACCGTCTATGCTTAGGTAGGGCTGATGTTTGTCGCCAATAACCATAACGGAGCACTTTTGCCAAGAAAGTGAGAGGCACCATGTGCAACACCACTGAGTGAAGGCCTGAAGATCATTTTTTAAGAGCTCAAGCACGATGTTTCGATCAACCGGTTTATATCGATAGGCAAATTTTAAATCGTCAGCGTACATAAAGGGCCTACCATACTGAAAACAATCAGGAACATCATTGACAAAGAGGCAAAATAGATGCAGGCCGAGCACGCTTCCCTGAATAACTCCGCTCCTCACATGCGTGGGGTAAGAGATTACATCAGAAATTTCAACCCGTTGTGCGCGAGCATTCAAACAGGAAAATATTAAGTTCGGAAGCTTGTTACCTATGCCGAAGGAGGCAAGTTTCAGCAGTAGGAGATCATGGTCAACATGATCAATAGCCTAAGTGAAATCGAAGTAAACGGTGTAAATTGCAAAACCGCTGTCTCTAGATTCTAGCACATGATCAAAGAAAGAGAGCTGGCAAGTGTCACAAGACCTTTTTTGAGAAAACCATGCTAAGCCGCATTAAGAAGGTTATTCTCTGATAGGTGATGCATCATCTTGTCTTTTATCAAGGTCTCGAAGATCTTCGAGACTGCTGGTAGTGTATTTACTGGCCTAAAGTCGTCAAATGACGTAGGTCGGCCGTGTTTGGGAATAGGCAATATGTGCGATTCCTTCCATAAAATAGGGAAAGTTTCACTTTCAAGAGCAAGATTAAATATCTTATACAGAAGGGACGGAAATGTATCGTTTGCATCCGCCTTTCGAACGCTGACCGGGACGACATCTGGTCCTGGACTGCAAGTTTGACGAAAACACCGAATGGCTACGGTCCCGTCCCAAAGGGTGAAAGTTATGGTTTCGAGGACATTACCGGTTCAAACCCGGAGGTTAGGAAAGGGGGCGACAGTATGTTCCCTAAACGTTCTAGACAAGAAAGTATTGAAGCTATCAGAAGTCAACTTAGCGTCCGCTGTTGGGTTTCCTAAGGTATCTCGAAGTACGGGGTGCTGACTTTTTCTCTGCGCTTTTACTGTGCGCGAAAAGAGCTTCGCAACATTTAACGAAGGGTTTTCGGCAAAGTTAACCTCATCGGCTTGTCGTTTTTCATCAGGCAGCCTCTTAGCCTCTTCAAAGATTTGCTGGTTCAAGGGCAGGACGGAGGTGTCGTTTTGTAGATGAAAACGTCGGGAGAGTCTACGCAGTCTACGGCGGAATGATAAAGGAAGGTTTACTTCATCCTTGACATTAATTATTTTCTTACGGGGAACAAAACGAGAAATGAGTGGACCTAGAACTTTGTAAAAAGTATCAGTACAAACATTTACATCCGAACATACAAAGAAGTTAGTCCAGTCGGGAGAATTTAGGTGTGTTAGCAATTCCCTCATATTTGCTGATCTGAAATCACGGAAAAAGCTATATTTTATGGAAAACATTTCAGCAGCCTCTTGTTCTAGTTTAGAAAGAACTATAGTATGATCAGAATTCCCAAGTGGATCTAAAGGTGACACTGACAATGGCTGACAACCTCTGCAAAAAATAAGACCAAGTATGTTTGATCCTCGGGTGGGAAAATCAACTACCTGTCTCACATGCCTATATCTATGGCCTCAAGTAGGTCTTCGAACTTTGCAGGACCGGAAGTTGGAAACCAGTGAGCTCCAGGAAGATTGAAGTCACCTGCAACCAAGCAGTACTTCAGATTTAAGTCAGCTGCGGCGTGCAATGCCAGCGAGCGACAAAGATCCTAATCCACGCTGGCATTGGGTGGGCGATAGACACTACCAACGAGTAGAGAGTAGTTATCTTTTAGAACTAGGCGGAGCCAACAGCGCTCCTCTACCGCGGTAAATTGGCGATAGTCCAATGGAAAAAATATAAAGTGGTTGCCTAACATAGATACAGCTTCCTCCGCCACGGGGTTCGTGTCGATCATTCCGAATGTAAGCGTAGCCTAGAATAGAGAGTTCGGAGTCGGATACACAGGGTGTTGCCCATGTCTCTGTAACTATTACAATGTCGGGGCGATGGATGTAAACCAGAGTCTGGATCAAAGGCATCTTATTAAGCAGATATCTGGCATTGAGGACAATTAGTTTAAGCGGGTACGTTTTTTGTTTCTGAAACGGGACAGTTAGGCTGTCAGGGTGACTGCCTTCGGCCAACGAAATGCTCTTTTCACTTGAACTATCTGTCCCTCCCTTATTTTGAGATTTTGCCTCGCCATTGGTCTTTCGTGTTTTCCAGTTCTATTATTAGCTGTCGCATTTTTATTCGCTCTTTCTACCCATATTACGGTTGAAATAACACTTCAGAATGCGGACCCCACAGGGTTTATTTTCTCTGTAGCAGGAGCTGTGCCTGTGCTTTATTTTCCAAGATGATTTAAGAGGTCTTGGTCGAGGATTTGAATTAGGTATAGACAGAGCCTTCCCTATTCTATATGCCTTGAGAATTTGAATTGACTCGCCATCCGTTAGCAGCGTTTTTGCATACAATTGAAGGAGTTCTAAGTCATGTTTAACTCGCTCCTTTGGAATAATTGAAGCTGACTCCGGGACACCTTTAATGACTACATTCTGTTTTCGACTCAATCGAGGGCCCGTTTGTTACTCTGATCTTTCAGCTGAGTGAGTACTGGTAACCAGCTCACTTTGCCTGATAGGTCCAGATGAGCCGGATGTTGGGCTGGCTGGATCCAAATCTCTGCACGACTTGTTCTTCTTAGACCTTTTCTTCTTTGGCTTTAAAAACTCGCCAACCTCTTCAACATCGCATGTTGGTGCGATGGGCGGTTAAGCCAGATTAGTGCTGATGCTACCCGAACTAAGTACTGGTGGAGTGGCACAAGGACTAGATGGGGCTCCCTTCGGAAGTAGCGAAAATTCCTCTGGTTTACCGGGTTCAGCAATCACGATATGTTTAATGTGAGTAGTATGTAAGCTTGAAGAAGCTATATATGAATACGAATTTTGCTTTGTGGTAGGTTTATTACGAACAGGAGCTTTTTTAGCAGTTGGGCAAGATATAGGTTTTTTAAAGTTATCTATTTCTTGTCTTAGATTGCTTATTTCCTGCTCCATCCGTGAGAATTTCTGCTGGAGGCTGAAACGCCCCATACATGTTTCGGCTTCGTAAGCTACATTAGTTAAGCTTACTGAACTTTTACGCCGTTTAGCGGTATGTGAACAAATAGCAGAAAAACAATAGTTTCAATTGTTTACTGCTTGTCCATTAACTTGCTTAACAAGATCCCCTGCCAATATGGCCGAGTGGGTAGAGGTACCGATAGACGGTCCCAGGCAATTTTGTGGTGCAGATTCAAAACTAGGTCGTGGACCAATTTTTTGTGACAATAAACTTAAGGAACTTGAGTTTTGCATGTAAGAATTGCCACAAAATTGACAGAGAGTCAGTTAGGATATTCAACAATAAGAATATGAAAATAAAAGGAATCAGCCTTTGGTTTGAGTCCCTTCCGCGATTGAGAGCAGA
The DNA here is from genome assembly GCA_017591395.1 of Schistocephalus solidus. Classification (NCBI taxonomy): domain Eukaryota; kingdom Metazoa; phylum Platyhelminthes; class Cestoda; order Diphyllobothriidea; family Diphyllobothriidae; genus Schistocephalus; species Schistocephalus solidus. Next base: position 17,212 of record WEDG01000182.1, read on the forward strand.
TGCAGGGAGCACACAGCTGGCGTGAGTTTCAGAGAGCAGCAAAGATTGAGGGTCCAAGTTGCAATTTACAAACTCAGAGGAATATAAAGACAATGATTTTAACCAACATTCTAAACAGTAGAACAAGCTTTTCACACAAGACCTGCCGCCACAGAAACCATGCTGAAACTGGGAAATTGGACTGCTTTGCTGAAGGAATTGCATTAGTTTTCACTTAATAAATTTTCCATGACTTTGCAGCGAATGGAAGTAAGAATAACCGGCCTGTAGTTGTTTGCGGAGACCCGGCAGCTGCCCTTATACAATGGTGTTTTCCACACAGGTTTCCAATCGTCTGGTAAACATTCAGCCTCAAATGATTCATTGATCATCATTGACAGTGATTTTATTTATTTATTTATTTATTGCCAGTTTGCAGGCAAGTCCAAAAAGCTATTCAGTAGAAAGAATTCAGTAGACGAATTATAGATCTTGTGCTTATGTTAGTCCTTATTTAATCTTTAGAAGGTTATGAAAAAGAGGTGCTTTTTATTGTATACTTGGTTGTTTCACATCCACTCTTTCTGTTGGTCTCTTTCTTTCTTATACGTTTTGTTGCAACTGCCTCCCCAAGCTGTTAAATCACCAGTTCTCCTCTAAATTATTTTCTGAGCACTGTCAAATACTTAGCCTGGTTTTTATCAAATACACTTCTTGTGGTGAAAAAAATCGAAATATTTGGAGAGTTGAATAAAACTGGTGTAAGTAAAACATCGTGCGTTTGTTTAATTTCTCCTCGAATTTCGGCCGTGTTAACTTTGAATTCCTTCTAAGGAGTCGGAATGAGGTTGGTTGCTCTAAAGATGTTCTACTCGTTTCGACTGGTTGTCTACGTAAAAAATGTGGTGGCTGGGTTCAATCCTGTATTAAAATGTTGTCTAATTTAAATGTAATTGCCTTATTATGGGAGTTGTGAGGCGTGAACAGCTGTGCAACAGGTGTAAACGCATGCTGTACTCGTACAATACTTAGTCCTTTTAAGGGAAGCTCGTCGTATTCGTTATATTAATCCACGTATGTCCTTGCTTGTCCACATGAAATTTTTAAATTAATATTTGGATCCTTAATCGAGGGTTGTTGGCCATTCCTGCTAGCCGCCCACCATGACAATTTCGAATCGCTGTCGATTTGTTACTACGCTAGTTTAAGCATAGTAATGAAGACATATGCTTGCCCATTCACTCTTAGAATTGCTTGTTAGCACAGGTACTTCTTGCAAGCCTGTACATTACTGTATTTAAAAAAATAATCGCGTGGAGCTACGGAGTCTCTCTCTCTCTCTCTCTCTCTCTCTCTCTGTTCGGTCGCATTATCCAAATTCTACCTTAAAAGTCTATTATCTATTTAAATATACCTCAAACATTGTTCCGTTAGTCTTGCCAAACAAGAACCTTGTAGCTTATGCTTTCATCACATGCGTTCTGCCTTAATACTGATCATGAAATTTTAAAAATTGACAGAATTGCTGTTCTATATATTTTTCTAAAACTTTAATGACCTTTTTTAACCCACAAAGTACTTCGAAAGATGCCTGTGATATATTTTTTATTTTGAGCTTGATCCTGGATTCGCATACTCTTGATCCTACATAAAATACTTCGAAAATGCTGACGCATGTCTCACCAAGGAGCGGTGACAGTGTGACGGCCGTTAGTTGTAGTTATCTGGCTCTTTCACAATTCCACAGTCTCCCACGATTATCATCGGTTTTCGATGGTCGATAGCCATTTGGTGAGTGATTTTGACCCGTTTCAATTCGCGTGCAGAATAGACGGGAAGACTTGCAACTGTGAGGATATCGAGCAGGGCCCTAAGCCTTTTTCTGAGGTAAACGCTCTGTCATTGACAAAAATGTCAATATTGGCTCGACAAAAGAATCTTCATAAACTCTCCCACCAATTTTCTAATGTGGCTCGACAAGTAGACTTGTAGGTGTCGAATGAACGGATTCCGTTAGTCTCATGGCTTCATATGGTTATCTATGGAGTACTTAAGTTTTATCACGCGTAGCAGTTTTGTAACACCGGTTACCGAACTGCATGATCCTTTGTTAGTTCATTAGCTGCTCTAACTGAACCAAAACCTTGTAGCAAGATCGGTTTCACGGACCTAATAAACAGTTTTGTTTTAAGGTTATACCCCTGGTGACGCTGTATACTACGACGTAGTCTTGTGAAATCAGCTCAAATGACGAGCTGTCCTATCTTCACATTAACGATTAGATGAAAATTATCTGCTTGGTTATTTTAAGCCGCCAAGTATACGTTCTCTTCGTTAATGTTGACATAAAACTATCGGGGTAAAAGTTGGGAGCGCTCCCGCTGATTTCAAATTTTGGGCCCCTTTTGCACAGCCCAATGAAGGGGCCTCTAACTGGTTTAAAAGGTTGTTCTATGAATTTGTATACGAGCCAGATACGTGGGCCGAATCCCTTCGCCCATTAAAAATCCGCCATATTTACGTTTTAATTGACTTATCTCCGGAGATCATTTGCCTACTATACAAGTACGCAGTTAGTATCGTTTAAACGAGCTAATTAGAACACACTATCATTACCTAACTGAGGTAATTTACAAACACTTTTTCAGTCTTCGATCATAATCGTGCTACTTGACGCAGTGTAGTGCACGAATGTGCTAAGGAGCTTTGCCACAAATGCTCATGACCGATGCCCAGATCGACACCACACATTTGTAATCGTACTGGACAAATGGCGTGGTTATTTTAAAGACCGAGAACAGGAGTAGTCATGTTAAAGCGTGATTGAAAGGGGTGTACAAGAAAAAGCAGAAAAAGTAAAATGACATTTTCCAACTTACCCGCACTCATTTTTTGATGTACGAATGCGTGACCGTAGTTAATCTTTCTTTCATTTTTCGACGTTTTTGCAGGTCAGCATGCCGTTCTTCTCAATTCCTTTATATAAAATACGTTTAACCGTGCACGAAAAACTGCGCGTATACAAATATATCAGTAAAAATTTTTCCTAACGAGCAAGCATAAGGGTTGAAATTTGATATCCTCGCAGATGACCTATAGTGCATTGCTGTACAGACGAGGTCAAGGGAAAGGTGGACGCACGCAAATCTCGGCTAAAATGGAGCAAATCTTCAGACGCCTAACACCTATCAAAATGTTCACATTGTTAACTGATTTTCTGAACACGCCTCATACATGTCGGTATCTTCAAGCACAAGAAAATTCGCTCAGATCGACACACCGCCATGGAACATCGCCATGGAACATCGCCATTTCAAGAACGTTGCGGAAGCAAGCCATTTCACGTGTCCTCCAGTTTTCAACCGCTGCCAGCATCACCACCGTCAATGTGGACTCAGTTCCAACATATGAACAATGCGGCTGCCCTTTTGAATCCCGCATCGGTTGGGTTGGTCACTTAGGAATCCATTGTGCTATGACCGGCGAACCGGTACCACCACGTCCACCACCCTCATCATACCTGCCCAAACGGGACCGGGACGTTTTCTAATCGCTTGCACATCTGCAAACATCTTCCGTAAAAGTACGTGTTCCAGCCCACATGAAAACACCTCGTCCTACCTGCACACAAACGCACGACAGGTTGACCGTCGCGAAAGATGGCATCCACTGCGTGTCGCACAGCATAGCAGGCACATGGACGGTGACTTGCGCGTGAATTAGTTTACGATAGAGGAGACTTTAGGGGCATCTAACGCACTCTCTCCGCCTTTAGTCACTTCGCTCTGACGGCAAGACGACATCAGGACGACCGGAAGTGGAATCGGGTGCGTTTACTGCCAAAGATAAACATCCCCGCGTGCGCGTGCCACACACGACGTAATCCCCTCAATAAGCATCGAACTTTCATGAAGGGGTGGTTCGGATCTTACATGCGTGCCATAAAGACATAAGGAAGGAGCGATTAAGTCTACTCTTAGTCCTGAGGAGGACACTATTACCCCCTCAGTTGGCAGCTTCCTGAACGACAACTTCCAGTGCTCCATGTTATTTCCAGGCATATCCGATTAACTATAGTGAAAAATTCGCTGATTTACCGCGTGAATGGATTGCAGTGTCAACTTCGCTCGCTCTTCCCTCTCACGTGCATCGGTCAACCATTTTAGCCTGTCAACGGACTGGTGCTGGAATTAGATGCAGTGACTGACGCGGCGTGATGACTGTACCTAGGTGTTCCAAAACAACCCACATCTGCGGCAGTAGTTAGGACGCGTGGAATGTGCAGCCTGACCAGCACATACAGTGAGCCAGTTTGACCTCCGTTTTTTTTTTTCAGCGCACCTACAATGCGGTCCGTTGTGGGAGCGGAATATGATCACCTACAGTACACTGCGCCACATAATGCGTATAAGCGACACTTCTCCGTAACACGTACTCTTGCAGCATACATGCGATCCACCCCACCAGTACTTCTATGGTAAGAAAAACGTTTATATCTCGCACAAGTGGAAAGCACGTCATTCGACGTAGATTGTTACTTGACGCGGGGATCAGGTCGTGTGTGGCACGCGTGGACGGATGGCTTTACTATCTCAGCCATTGCGACCACGCCCGTTTCCGTTCTTCTTGACTTTGTATTCCCTTGGGTCAGGGATAGATAGTGCACTAGGCAGTGCGCAGGTCCTACCCTACTGTGAAATAATTTACTAGCGAGTCAGCGGTGGTGCGCCCACTCAGTGAAGCGCACTATGGACATTTTCTGAGGCTCAAGTTGTCAACTTAACCCATTTTAAGGACAGAATTATTACTAGGCCTTCCATTGATCAGACCTATTGAAAGCACTCACTGTCATCTTTTACATCCCTGGCGCGACTGTGCAAATTTCGGTTCGGAACCCGTTACTTCTTTTGCTAGTGTATACACTTAAAGACACGTGTCTCTGAACTGTCGAGATGAGAAAGTTTACCTTTCCGGTTTCGTAGTACCATCCGCCTGTGGCTCGAAGGTCGGCTAGCCTAGATAAAGCCTGATTTGTTCCTAAAATTACTTTCGTTGCGGAGAACCTGAGCAGACCTCTCCATCCTGCCGCCTTCCCTGGTTAGAATGAGTGGGAAGCCCCTTCCTTGCCCAGGGTGAAAGCCAAAATGAAAAGCTTTCCTATATTCTTTTTACTACACATTTTAATTTATCTGCTGTTTTGACGATGATTTATTGTTGTAGCCGATGGCGGCTTAAACTTATTTAGGTCTTCTTCGGTCTTCCCCTGTTCTGTGAATTTCACTCTCCGTTATTTTCGCTTTTTAGCGAACGCCCAGTCGCAACCGCGAAGGCCCACGTCATGGTGTATGACAGCAAGGGTAGCTCTTGGATTTATAGTGGAGGTACGCAAAGTGTTGCGAAAGTTCAGCTGTATTTCAACTCGGAGACCAATGCGTACCGCGTGGTTGGCTGGAGCCTGCAAGACCGTGAGGTATGTGTGTTGTCCCTTGCGCTTTGAGTATTTTCTCGGTGGCCTATATGCCAAACTATTGGCACTTTAACGTAGTTCGCAATCATGTTTTTGTGCATAGAGCAGTGTTTTAATTCGCAATAGGAAGAGCAGATTTTTGGACACATCAAGTGGATCCATAAAGAACTGATGTTGTGTTGTGTTTTTCATTTTTTACCGAAGAACCCACCTTGATACACCTATTCCTTGAGGAGAAGTGTACGTTAGTCCACGTTTTGTATAGAACGGCTTGTCGTGAATTTCGACCTTCGCCGTTTAGTGCACTGTCCTTTTTCACTGCTCTGTTGTCTAAAACTTCTAAGGTTAACATTCCTCCGTTTTCTCGAAACAAAGAGCATGGCCTTTAAAAGCGATCTTCTAGGGTTACTGCCTTCTGCATAAACGATGGCGTCCTGTAAGCATCCCTCGAGTGCGCAGTACCAAGCAAAGACTTTCATCCACTTTCCAGTTGTTCGTGCTTTGCTTAAGAGCGTGCATACTTAAAAGTGGCAAGCAACGTGTTTTTGGTTAGTTTACATACGTGTTTTATTTAAACTGACTTATCCGTTCGAAGTGACAGTATAATCAGGAATCACTATGTTGTAAGTCGTGTAATCTCCAAGGTTGATCTCGGCTAAGTACTAAAGTAGGTTAAGATTGACACCAAAATAAACTCTTTAAAATTGGGCACTGTTCAGTCACTTGTCCAGCCTGAGTAACCAAACATTTTAGGACCTCAAATGACCATTCAAACAGGCTAATGCGACGTGTTTGGGTCGTATTTGCGATATCTTCACAGCTATTCAAAGTGTGTCCGATTTATCTGGCATATTGTCTTCCATTGGATTTCATTTTTTCGGGTTCTTACTATCATTGATCATCTTGAGATAATCGCTGAAATTTCGCAAGCGGGACATAGCAACTCCTTTTTTATTGCTATATATACTTTGGAAAATGTCATGACCCTACCCGCTTTCCTAATTTCTGTACTTTCCCTTATCCGCATTAACTATCCAGTTCCAACGATTTCAACCGATACTTTTGTTAATTAAAAAGAAATGCATTTCTCTCGACCACACATCGGTGAGTAGATGGAATCAAAGAAACCGGTGGTGTTATGCTGAGAGCAGTGAAATACTTTTACCAAATAATTCGCATTAAACCATGGACCCCAATCTTTCTGACCATCTGTTGTCTCAGTATTATAATCAAGGAACCGATGACGCATGACCTTACAACGCCTCTAAGTATGGCATTGTACGCCCATAGAATTTCAGATTCCAACTTTAAAGCGTCTGATTTAGTAGCTGGTTATGGTAATAGGTATAATCCCATGACTAAATTCTTAGTTAATCTGCAGTCCAAGCTACCTAAAGTAACTTCCCCCGTAGTAATTATCGCCCCTGTCCTTAGGTAAAATATCTCCGACTGCTGCACTGATCTCGCGTTCCGAGAAGCACATGGTCCATAAATTATTGGTAGCACGAGCAGTGGTGTATCCATACCACCTTTTCCAAATTGCGAGTGTAGAAGACGACATTGTCGCATCAATTTGTAGTCTGGTTGATCCTCCGGCTGGATCTTTCGGGTGTCACCTAGTTTACTACGTCCTTCCAGCAGTTCCGGATTTCATTTTGACATACGATCATCTTTGAGGTCTGAGAAGGCGAGAGCCTTCTTTATTAGCACCCGACCTAGTTGGTACTCCCCGACCGCCGCCCGAAGCGTTGTTGCCAAGCTGCCTACTGCGATCAGTTAATTGACTTATTGATGATCGTGAATCATGGTTTGACTATGCCCTGAGCTTGCCTGTGCAGAAACTAACACGCTAAGCCTCATTCCTTGAAGTGCAACGGACTAGAGATAATGGAGTGGCTATTTTTGTCTTGGTTAACGCTGTAAGTCGCTTTTGCGTAATTGCTTGACACTGCAATTGTGTACCTTGCGTGGTTACTTGTAGAATTCTGTATATGCCAAGAAAATGGAGTTACACGGAAACTGTGGATTGCCTGTTAAACGTTATTAGTTTTTTGGGTCTCAAATCGCACATTTATTGACGAATTTAGGTTTTTAAGGGAGATTAAATTTCAGTTTTTCTGGAAATATCCGCCTAAGCACATCCAGCTTCATTAGCGCAGAGATGGGTAATTGCGCACGACTTAGTATTAAATGATAGTAGACTTGCACTGCATCTGCCGCTCCCTCCCGCACCAACCTGTACAAGTTATCAAGACAAAGTTAAAAAGACACGAGGCAGGATCGGACACAGGTGGCAGGTGCGGCGTGAGCGTGCACCTACGGGTGCTACCACCCCCTCCCCATGGCGGCAATCGTTATGGGAACGCACCCCGATTGACGCCTACCTTGTCCTGATCTAGCCCACGTGTTGGTCCAACACATCTGCCATGCGGCCCGTGTTAGGGGGCAGCCCCTCACTCTTGCTAGGAGATTCACTTACTCATTAACACTCGCACGTTCAGTAAGTCCCCCATCCCCTCCCTCCTCCCTCATCTTCGGCATTATGACCTGATTTCGACGGAAGTGATGTATGATTCGTCTGTATCTTCCATAGATATCATATCACATGGAGCGCTATTATAGGGAGTGAAGTGTGAGTTGGCCCTCGAAATCTTAACTTGCCGACAACCCAAGTCCCATGTGGAATCCTTTTTAATCGCTTCCGCAGTTGTCATCTCTGGAAAGACTCCCTGCTCCATACGTCAATTCAGTTAGGAAGGCTTACACAATTTTTGCTTGCAGTAGTGGCAGAGACTCAGCGGAACTTCTCACAGACCTGAAGGCGTCCTTTTCGTTTGTGGACTTGGAGAGTCATGCAATCCTTGACTTGCACTAGATACCATTCATCGTCCCCGTTAGGAGGAACTCATGCTGACCTCGCTTCCCGAGAAGCAGATGGTGGATGAATTGTGAGTAGCGCGAGTGATGGCGTGTCCGTGCTGCCTTCTCTCGATTGGGAGTGTAAAAGGCTACGTTAGTGTATTCTATAAATGCATGCAAAAGAACCAGGCCTTTGCGGTCGCAAATCCATATGCCTCGATGACGAAGCGTTTCTTCCCAAGTTGCATAAATTGTGCGTACTCTGACATTGCCCTCAACACAGAAATAAGGCATACAGTTCTGCGTAAAACTGGTTCGCATCTTCATTGCTAGTCTTGGTAGGGGCCTTCGCGCTGATAAATGCTTTCCTGTAAAGTGGAGGCCTCGTTATCTCGTGGCAGTCTTTCTTTCCATGTGAAAGGGAGGACTATTGTCTTATGATACTGTTTTGGATATCCGAGGCGTCTCCAGCTTTTGGCCATTTTCTATCTGTTTGCTTCAAAAAGGGGTATTTTGTATTTTTTCATTTGTTTCTTTTGCCGGAGAAGCGACAATCACAGAAAGCGGTTATGCGTACCTTGTATCGAGTCAGTTTGTAGGCGTCCAGAATTCTCCTTTCTTACCGGTTGACCATAGGGTTGTCTTTAGGAAAACAAACTATCCAAACTGGTAAACTGATCAGTCACCCCCCGAAGAAAGATAAAGGGTGGGAAAGGAAATTGTTTAGGCATCCTAGAGAGCTACCGTTGCTCGCGGCTGGTATAATGTGGTGATGACCCGAATTGCATATCACCCTTTCCGTAAGACTTGTTTTAGGTGGGGGTTGCGTTGGCAAAATGGTAGCACAAGGGGATTTAATGAGCGCTCAGATACACACCGGATACCTACAGTGTTTTGGCCCACCGGCCAAAAATAGTTCTTGGACTATGGCTGTTGTGCAAAGCACAGCTTCTTAGAGCCACAAATAACGGCTAGGTACCAGGGGGAAGAAGGGTGGGTGGTATATATACATCAATGTTTGGTTGAGTCGCAAATAGCTCATCATGAGGAGACCCACCAAGGGCGCAGGCGTATTTGCCATGACCATACAACGACAACGAAACCCCCCGACCCGTGACATCTTACGCATCTCAACATAGTCGCATCCATTATGATCCCCTTCCGAAGTGTCCTCGTGGCATTGGGTATTCCCAATCGCAGTCGGCAGTGCGAGTTCACGTCTCACTTGATAGAACCCTTAACCCAATGGCTAATTTGATCCTCAGGCAACCCGGCCACTATAGGGCTGAAATAAATGATTACTCCCTCTAACTGTAGTCTTAAAATAGATCATAGTGCTGGGTAGCTGGGCCCGCCTGCTCAACCTGCTGTAACCTTACTTTTGCATGCTTTTTCCGGTATTATCTGTGGTCCATGTATCGTTTTTAGGTTGTGATAAACTGCCTAATACCCCGTGGCCTGAAGTACCATAAGGCACGCCCGAACTTTCACCAGTGGCGCGACAACAAACAGCAGGTCTATGGACTCAATTTTGCTGTAGTAGAGGAGGCCGAGGCCTTTGCCGCTGCCATAGAGTCTGCTCTTGAGTCCCTTGCCCAGCTTCACCGCCAACAGCACCAGCTCCAGCAACAACATCATCAGCAGCAAAACGTTCAATCCCAACAACCACAGATGACCGCGGTTCATTCGGCACCCACGCAGCTGCAGCAACAGCCGGCGCATATAAACTCTGATCGAGGTCAGCATGACGCTCGGGCGCAAGACCAACAACATCAACAACAGCAGCAGCAGCAGCAACAGAGGCCAGTGGCACAACAATCCTCGGCCACTTATAATACGACAGCTCAGCCTGTTTACTCCACTCAGACTTCCCTACCACAATACGAACCCCCTGGTTATTCAGAACCTATTCAGCCAAAGAAGGTAGGTGGAGAGGGAGGGTGATGTTTTAACTGTCCACTGGGACAGGTTTGGTTGGCATGTGGTACCTTTTCTTTGTGAACTGCTATTACTTTTCTTTGCGATATTTGGGCAATAATTTGCCTACCCCTTTTGCCCTTTCTACAGCACTTTTCCTGATGGCTTATTTTTCCCATTTCATCCTAAGATAATACCACTTACGCCACATTAGGTGATGTATTCTAGCTGAAATATTCGTATCAACTTTAGGACCGAACCTGAAAAGTTTTGGTTCAAGAGGATTTACTCCAAGTTCGTGCATTACTTTCCTCAAAAAAGGCGTCCTACACTCCGTCAGTGGTGGGCCTTATTCTGAGTGCCAAGCTCGCGATATTTCTCAGCTTATAGTGTTATGACCAATGTCCCTCGGTTTAGTGTCCCTGTTGTTTTTGCGGCCGTTATGAGCTTCGAGGGCAGAGGGAAAGGGATTGAGTACCAGCAGAGTTGTTCTCTGGTATACCATCTATTTGCTCTTGTCACTTCTATTTGACTTATCTTCAGTTGACATCACAGTTTGAATTTCCGCTTTATATTGCAGTTTGCTGTAAGGTTTCACAGTGGTCCCGACTACACCGAATACGCTTGAATGAAAACTACCGATCTCTACCTATCAGTTCACCTTTAGGGTTCGGCGACGACGGCTCCAACGGAAATAATTCAGCTTGATCACATGGAACCGTTAAAGGATACTGGTTTCTCCGCTACAAAACAAAATAGTCAGCGTACTGGTTTTGATCGTCTTCAGTTTGGTCTCGATGATTATTGTAGTTGGCCATCAATATCGCTGTGTATTCTTGGGCTGCGATTGCATCATGACTTATGACGTTCATCAAGGTTATACTGTCCCGGGAAGGAACTTAGTCCACACCAATGAGTGCATTCCGCAAATGTTGTGGGTTGTGCATGATTCCTTTGAATGTTGATAGCCTGCCTAGAATTATTGCATCGAGAAGCGAGGACGCCTAAGCTCCGTTGAATGCTGAAATCTACAGCGGCTTGCGTGTTATCCACGAATGGGTCGCTAATCTGGCCTTTCTGATCTGCATAGTGTTTCATGGAATACTGAAGAGCTGTTTATCAGTCCTGTACTTTAGGCTGGTTCCACGGTATCCAAACTGATAAGCGTCAATCAAAATGGCTGAGAACCCGAGACTGAGTACGTTTGAGGTGTTTAAACAATCCTGCCTCGATCCCTCCGTCACGAAGATCTCAGCGGTCGACGCGTTGTTGAGGAGGCGCACCTACAGGTCCTTGTGGAACTGCATCGTCATGTGCGTGAACTTATCTGTATATCCCAACTTTTTTATCCCCCAAAGTACGTTTCAGTTTAATCTCGAGGACCTTTATATTATCGACAAGCTTTGTGAGGAGACCGATCGTTTTCTCGGTCTTTATATTGCAGCTGACGAACGACGAGAACCAGACGAGTGATTCCACGTTGTTTGTGGGATTCGCACTGCGTCTCTTGCAGCAGCACTTGTTCCAAAATGTATGGTCAACCGGTTGAATGATATTGGTTCCGAAAGTCTTCCAACAATCTTGATTCGAGCGGTTCTTTGGTTACTATCACGGGCTTGCCAGCGTTCCTTCTGTTGGCCGAAATGGGCACCGGTGGCACCTGTTTGTGCTGCAGGCCTTTTTCTCGAATCCAAACCTCCCGGACAGCGAACAGCAGCTCTATGGGACGCATTTATTCATAGGCTCACGTTTCGAACAGCTGGCAGTTCGAACACCGTGCCAACTGAATTTTTTCAACTTTTGCTGGTAAATCATTCAGCAGGACTAAATGTCCTCTGTGGCGGGGTGGCTTACGCGAAAAGCCACCCCTACCACCATTGCAAACCGACCACAAAAGTCGTATCAGCGATGATAATGTAGCAATCGATCAGCTTTAAGTCGACGGAATTAGCAAGAAGTTTTAAATTCTGTGTGACTTTTTGTTCATTTTGTACCCTTAGATCTACTTAACTGAAATGACTCGGCGCATCCGATTCTTGAAACCTTCCTCTTTGTCAATCGCAGTGGGATCGTATATGCACCCGCGACATTTTCTATTAATATTATTTGGATCAGTTTTATCGTCGTATGCAGGGTTGGGGAGGAACCAAAACCAAAATTTGCTCCATATTGTGGAACTCGATTGCCCTCTTCCTCGCAGACTGAAGACTATTGAGTAAGAAGGCCGCAGAAGTGTTAACCCAGTACTTCAAGATCTGAGACTTCTCCGACAGCTGAATACGGCTGTCGAACTTGAACTGTGTTAAAAAGCCAACTCGTTTTAGGACCGTGGATCTTTCTGTGGATTGAAAACTGCTCAGTTTTCTCCAGTCGACTTGCTTCTTAATTTCGTCCAAATATTTTGAATTTTGGGAAGTTCCTGTTGAAGGCAGCTTTGTTCAAAGCGGCGCTCTTGCTCTCATAAGCTCGGTGACTTTTATTCTTTAGGGAGAGTGAATGAAAAATTTCCTTGGTCTTATACTGACGAGTTTTCGCGCTAATTACGGAATATATGTCATGCTTTTCAAATGAGGTGTTCACATGGACTTCTACTGGGCAATAGTCTTACTTACAGCAGAGCCCACGAGTCACTGTTTACTGAAAGTTAACAACGAATAGCACCGAGAATGAGGATAGCGCGTTTGGTTTTACCTTGAAGATAATTTGCTTGGCAGAAGAATGAACAGTTCGAATCAGCGCTTTTGCGTTCTTTAACCACATATCAGGTGTTCTATGCATCATCTGCCCAACTGTGTTTACCTTCTAATCCGTCCAATTCACTCTTCAATATCCAGCATCTATATCGGTTTAACTATCGGACCTGAAACTGACAATGCTACCTGTGATACTCCTTGACTTAAGCTTTTTATCGCGGTTTTATTTCCTGTAGGCAACCTGAGCGATTCGGCGAAAACGCACACATTTTTGCGCACCTTGTGTCACAGTGCTCTTGCAAGGTTGTACAATATCTTCGTCATAGCCCTTTTTATGTACTCTTTTCCCTGTTAGGGACGATGCTGATTCCATCGGCTATGTTGGACTGCCTATTCAAAGGCCTCCCGTATCCCAGTCTAATGGCCAATCACCAGTCCAACCGCCGACTGAGTACGCACTGCCTAACGTTGTTGACAATGCAAGACTGACCGCCTCAATTACCTCATCCAATGCTGGCTACCGTGCACCATCGCTGCTAAGTGAATCTGGAAGATCGGTGAATGGATCCATTCACGACAGCGTGGACGGCCGGTACGTTTATAGTGTTTCCTTTTCTAACTCGCCATTGTGTATTCATCTCGGACGACTACCTTTTCTTACTTGCAAAATACCTTGTCTTACTGTTTTTTTTTGTCTCCGGTAGTCATTGGTATTCAGTATGTCAGTTCACTTGCAATGGACTCTTATGAAATCCCTTAAAAGCTCATGCGTGCCCACGCTACCTCCGCTTTACTCAGTCGGGAAGTTCCACTCAGATTGAATTCATTATATCAATTTGTAACATGTTTTCCCGACTTTCAGCTGCCATGATATCTCTATAAAAGTCTATACTCACCCAAAATGATCGATTACGTGTACAGTAAGCGTCTTTTTCTATGCAAAATGTACTACACCTGATTTAAAATCTACTTAAAAGAAATTTCTCATCTGCAGTTATCTGAAGCTCTTTTCCACGTGTTTGTGCTGCGGCTAAAGCCACCTTGTCGTTTAAAACGGCAGCACAAAGCATCTCCTACACCTGTCAAATGGTATCTTATAATTTACTAAATCGCTCACAGATTCCTCACAATATCTCTCAGTCAAATTTACGCCAACATTTCTAGGGCTCAACAAACTCTTTGGACACGGACAACCTTTGGGTTTTTCAATTTGCTTTTCGTTGGTTTTTTTCTCCACCTAAACTTCGAGTACAGAGGGACATGAGAATGGCTTTTTAATCGGGAATACTGAGGCAAAGTTCGCTCACCATGCAGCATAATCCAAGTTACCTTCTGGTGGTAACCGTGATTGGTGGTTCGCAAACAGTACGAACGCGGACTCTGAACTTGTCAATTCGGCAAACACGAGTTCTCTAACAATCCAGGCCCCTTCGGATTACCAAATTCTTTCATTAATTTAGAGTTCATCGAGATTTTCTTGTTTCTAAGGCACGTAAAGTTGGGAGTTACTATGAGACGGACACAATTGGCTGTAATGGTTACTAAAACGCAGAACTACAAGCACGAAAAAACAATGGAGCCATTCGTTTCTTTCATTTCAGTAACGCAAAACACCGATTTGATCTGTATTATAGATCAAACCTTTCCTAAACTTGCTTCCGAAAATGACGCCAAAAGACTGCCTGACAATATCAGACCCGCTGATTATTTCATCCCGAGCCGAAGAGCTTCCAGTGTCTGTGCTTCCGGTCGATCGCTAGTCGTACAATTTGTCTACTCTAACTTTTGCTCCTGCGTGTGTCCCTCGGCCGCTTGTATTTTATGTTTAGGTATTTTAACTCAGGAATAATCCGAGCATCCGTTTATCTACCATTTTCAGTTATCAGTCTTCATCGGATGACAGTGTCAAAGCTCTTCTAGGTCGTATGCCGTTAGCACCATCTATAGCCGCCAGCAATGGTTCAACTCCATCTACGCCTGGACTTGCCGCTTCGCCGTCTAAATGTGAGTATTTCCTTGTCCGCCTAAATTCCAGGTTTTTACAAAGATTATTGTGAATTGTTTGTTTGTCTTCGGTGCCGCTGGATATCATCAGCCTCTCTGCTCCGTGATAAAAAGCCTGCTAGGCACAGAAAGGTGGGAGACTTTATTTTCGAATGCACTTGGTACACGAACTCCAATGGGCTTTACTAAAAGCTCTCGAAGGTTAACTGGTGTCCTCGTGTTAATCGAAAAAACCCCAAATATCCGAAGCATCATGCGAGGCCGTTACTAGGTTAGCCGAACCAGCTGGTCTTCCAGTCTTCTCGTTTACATAGCCACGTGTTGCGGCCGCCTGTCACATTGATCTCTGTTTCAAGCCTGCGCAGGATTGAACAGGAAATCTGACAGAGCCTTTAGAACAGCACTGTACGTCACAGCCTGAAACAGGGGTTTACAATATCGCATGACTGCCTTCAGAAATGCTGATTCGCCTCAATATTCGCAAGAAACTTGACACGTGATTTTTTTTAAATCATCGACCCTACTGTTTTTCCGGCTTTAGTCCACATCCAGTAATATTTTGTATTTGGTAGTCTTGGTACATACCAGTGTGATTTATTATGACCTCAGGCCAAGCCCACTCATCTACCCATTCTTAATTGAAATTGTCTTATGGAGAGGGGCTGGGATCTTGCCAACCTTAAGCCTTGTAATGAAGACCTTGTCTAGGCCTCTGCATGTTCGGAGGGGTCCTAGTGATCATTATAAATCGCATGGTGTTGCCAGAGACGTGTCTCATTTGTAAAATGGCTGGCCGTCATTGCCTGAGCACTTCAAACCATGAAATGGCCCGAGTACTCACTGTTTACTTGCTTCCTAACTCCACCAAACGAAGTCATGAAAAGTCGTGACCTTTCTTAGCCGAGAATGTCAAAACTGGTTTCTGTCACTTACCTGGACCACTCGGCCGCATTTCTACACTTCAAGCATACTTTGCGCTTTTTTCTCTTCATAACCACCGGTTCGTGTTGGGCATTGAGTTTGCACAAATTTCTGATTCATTCACATGTACTGACAAAACTTACGGGTGTGTGTTTGTGCGTGGCCGCTCACCTTTTTGGACTTTGCTTTGCCCCTATACCCCTGTCAACAAGTCAAGCCCTTGGTTCCGCCTCCTACCTTGTTTGTACTAATCAGAAAAGTTGCAGGTTCTGAAGTCAAACCTCCTTTCCTGCCGACTTTCATTAAAACGTATATATTTTCTTCCAATTCTTCAATTTTTGCACAGAACGCCAAACTTTCTGTTTTCTGTAGCTTGTGCTGCATCTCTCTCACGCCCTCTCTTCCCCCACTCCTGCGCTCCGATGGCAAAATAAAGTCAAGTTTGCCACAAATGTCTGTGTTCCTGCTCTCCCTGTAATAGGCTACATTTAAGAGGAGGGATCTCGGATCGCTCGTAAGTGGGAATGCTATAAAGGACACATTGAGAAGAACCCATCGCAGCCTGACCCCAGGGTCCGAGTTATCCCGTCGAATTGTAATTTTCGAAAGCATGAGCGATAGCGCGTCGTCATAACTTGAGTAGTGTCTAATTTGTTATACCGAAGAGTACGTTGATTTGTCGTGAGGATGTATTCTGCAGTATCGGTCTCACCCTGTCCTAATATGTTTAGTCTGGCTGCCTGCGAATGAAGTCGCGTCAGTGGCTGATAAAGTTAGGTAGCTTGTCTAAGCATGTGTCACACGGGACGCGGTCTCGACTCAGCATGTTAAATGACACACTATGTCTATCACGTAAATGAACTGTAAAAATTCTCACGTGCGAAGTTTGGCTCGTAATATTGACTGGCAAATAATATTAGATGCGTTTCTCATGTATTCTGTGATGTGCTGTTGATAACAGGCGTGCATATGCCTATAACCGACTATCTACATATGTAATAGAAGTCATTTTATGTGTGGGTACGGCAAGTGATTGGGGAATTTGGACTGTGCCGTTTTACTGCCAATTTTCGCGCATGCGCATATGGCCGTATCTGTGACAGAGTGGACAATTAAAACAAGAGATATGGGTTTATGCTGAAAGTGGTGGCACCGTTGGCCGGTCGCAGCGCACTGAATTCACAAGTGAATGATCAGGCTGACACTTGGTTCGAAGGTGCGGTTGCAATGGGAGCACCTGGGAATTGAGTCCCCGTTGCTGGTGGAGGGGGTGGTGGTGGGCAGGAATGATGGTGATAACAATGGTGTTTTGTGAGATGGTAAAGGAATTGGTCATGCTGACATGGTACAGAGGCTGAGGATGTCCAGTAGGTCCAATGCATGCTCTGAACGTTGGTTGGTGATGTGGATACCTTGCTAGCCTTTTGGACGGCAAATACTGTGAAAGTCTGCTATCAGTATAACCTAATTCATCCACAAGTCACCGTCCTGTGCCCGTCATGCTATGGGCACACGCTGGCCATCGCTGCATGTGAAGGTCTAACTGTCAGGTGTTGTGAATTCGCATAGTTAATCTGTGATATTTAAAATTTGCGTGCCTCCCTCGTTGCGTTGACCTGTTCTGTGCGATGGGCCTCATAGGCTACGACTCCACTGTTCACAGAAGTGCACCTCACCTGTTGATTACGGTCGAAGGTTACAAAATTGGTTTGCAGGTGTTTGAGGAAGTCTTCATGGTGTTCTCGTCATGAAATTTTTATGACCTTGTCTCCACTCCCCCGTCCCTGTAGAACAATCGTTTAAACAGCCACACGACTTAACCGCTCCGATCACTTGTGTCACCTCAACATGCCGTGGATACTGAGGATGCTGGTTCATTCCAAGGCGAAAATATCAGTTATAATACTCTGAGGAGGTGTATTACATCTGCGAAGATGTTCTTATTTATTTGGCTGTCGGATTTCTTCCCGTCCATTCAACCAGCCGAAAACTTTTCACCCAGGCGTAGTCTACCGGTGAACCTCCAATCGCTTAGGGTGAATGCGATAGTTCGATATCCATTCACACGCAACCCAAAATGACGAAGAAGGCTCTGTTTTTTCCTTCTTTAGACTTTTGTCAACTGTAGTCGTTTAGCTCGGATGCACAGAAGAATAATGCATGATCGCCTAGAACTGTTAAACTGTAAACATGTGTCAGTTTTTTTTACCATGACACCTTTTGGCCATTTACCAGATCCCCCTCGATTGTCTCAGTTTTTTTTATCATGTGTTATCTTCCCGGGGAAGTGGACTGTGACTTTTGCCATTTAAAAGGGAAATGCGAAGTCAGTGTCCTTAGAGTTCTTTTACTTCGAAACTGGCCGAGGACTTGTAAGACAGTGGCACTGAATTTTCCCAAATGATACGTGTGCAAGAGTGCATTCGGCACAGCATCCGCTCCACAATGGCATTAGCTGGCTAACATTTAAAAACTGACATTTCCTTCTTTCTGTCCTAATAACCGAACGCCAGAATAACTGATTTGTTTGTGCAGTGTACCCTGCTAATTCATCAATCTCCCTCTCTTCACCCTGTTCCAATAATAAGACACGGTGTAAAGGGTTGCAGAAGGTTGGGTTTTAGCGACTGATGTAGCTAAATCGCCTTCGGCTCGTACCACACACACGTCAGTTCGACCGTCGCAGTCCGATGATGTCCACCGTATGCTCCATAGAAAAGTGATGCGGGGACGGTGATTTGTGCGCAAATTAATTTAAAGTGCCAATAGACTTGCACTGCACCTGGCGCACCCTCTTCACTTACCCACCTATTTCCAATGTCAAGACATTGTCAAGAAGACCGGCGACGGGGTCGGGCGCAGCTGAATCATATCCCACTATGGCCATAAATGGCAACAGTGGGTGGTGCGGCATGAGCCGGCACCCACGCGTGACCATGTTGGGCACGCGCACACCCCCAATGTTCGGCATTTGTTATGAGAGTTCATCCCTAATAAGAATAACACCTGTTGTACCCTGATTTGGCTCCTTGTAAGTCCAGCGCATCTACCACGCGGCCCGTTTAGGAGGCCCACGTCAGTTCGACCGTCGTAATCCGACGATGTCCACCGTATGCTCCACAGATGAGTGGTGCGGGGACGGTGACTTGTGCGTAAATTAGTTAATTAGTAATTAATTAGTTAGTTAGTAATTAGTTTATTAGTGATAGTAGACTTTCAAAGCATCTACCGCACTCTCTCTTCACTTACCCGCCTCTGCCCGTCGTCAAGACAGGGTTAAGAAGACCGGAGGCAGGGTCAAGTGCAGATAAATCATCTCCCATGGAGTGCGATAGCAGGGTGCGGCATGAGCCGACACCTCCGTGTTGGGCACGGCTGCTAAGCCAGAAATGGTCATTCGAGTCTCCCTCGTCTTTGCCGGCAATATTCATCTGTCTCTTCTACTACTAACTGCTGTGCGGCTGCTGGCGGGGCCCGAGAGTGAGCCTCAAGGCAGAGCGGAACGCGTGAGTTCCGTTAGAGCTTGGTGAGCGTTTATCAACGAATGCAAGTAAATATTCCCGATCTGAACCGACGAGACAACGAGCCCGTGGCTCAATGGTTAGAGCGTTGGACTTCTGAACAATGGGTCGCGGGTTTGATCTTCGGGTTGGGGTTGACTGGGTATGACTGGTTGGCGACGGTTAATAAGCCAGTAATGGCTATTCAAGTCTATAAGGCTGTTGAATTCCAGACGTTACCCGAATGCTCGTACATAACGAATTCCATGGAATGTTTGGTCTTTGAAAGAATCCGGAACTAGCTGACCTGGCCTCAGACTTCTTCTCTCTCCCTTTTTTTCCGAGGCCAACTGTCATAAAGGTTAGTTCGCTTGGCAGAAAGTGCTGCAAGCTGTGAGAAAATGATGCTGTCACCTCTTTCAGTTTTTGCACTTGCCTTCCAATCTAATGTGCCAGTGAGAATGGAGGCAATAATGTGCACAAACGTGTTTGCATCCTCTCTAACGTATTTTCATTTCGACATCAAAATAGGTCAATTTTATTGCCACCTCTCTGCCCAGTTGCCTCTGTTCACGGCCTTTCGCCATGTAGCAGCCGGTTATGCCAGTGCGATTTATGGCTGTTTGCGTGAGGCCACCGTGCGTGGGTAGTACGCGGGTCATAAGATGTCCACGGAAAGCAGCCTTTTGAGAATTCGAACCGCCTCGCACCATGTCTTGCTTATTAATTTTCTTACCCACTAATCAGAAATGTTTTTAAAGCAAAACAGGAATCAGTTCGGTCACCTAAATCACTTTGTTTGCGGTAATGCTTCTTCCTCTCTGACCACTTTTAACGTTCAGCTGTTACTTGTGGCCCCAAGAAACTTTTCGGCCGATCGGGCACAACCCGCTCACCACCCAAACTTGCAGTTTAAAGCAGACACTTTTAGCTGGTATCTCCCTTATGTTAGTCAAGCTCGGTTTGAGCATGGCGAAAAAAACTGCTGTTCGGTGACACGCATGGACGTGACTTAACGTCAGGTCAGTCAATCAGCTGTTTTTTGCGTACTCTTGTTAATGGACTACGACGGAGATAAGAAGACAGAGTTAAGCCAGGATCAAGATTAAAATGACAGTTTATTTTTATGTTAGTGTTAGCGTTAAGACATGGGTTTATTTGCCATTCCCGAAATTTACCGTAAGACCACCTATTTTAAGTGGGCGGGGCGGTTTTTATTTCCGTATCCTGTTTAGGTGGCCCTACGAGGCATCCCTACCCGCAACTTTCTCAGAACCTATCACGCTATACCGGTTGTGGTGGTTCATGTGTGTCAGCAGATAATGCAGCGTTTTCGGTTGTCGCTGCTGGTGAAAATAAGATATACGAGTATTGCCGCGCCTTTTGGCTCTTGCAAGCGATCCGGCGATGGTCACTCGGCCGTCGGTTTCTCACTTTACAGTCAATTAACCTGAAATTAATCCACCGACATAGCTGTCATTATTTGGACGTTGTCATAATTACAGCGGAAAAACATTCTTTCTCGTAGCTTCCATTCAGCTGTCCTCCACTCTTGAGCCCTCTACTCCGCCACCACCAGTCAATGCTGCTGCTGCGCCAGCGCCGGCGCAGCCACCACCACCGCCGCCTCCTCCTCCCCCACCCGCTGAGCCCGCCCCGCCTCCGCCGCCGCCCCCGCCGCCGCCACCACCGCCACCGCCTCCTTCCCAAAGTGCCTCTGCCTCCTCCCTCCAATCTATGAACAACGAACACAAGGCGTCCACCGCCTCAGCCCTATCTGACCTTCCGCACGATTTGCACGCAGCCTACCCCAACGACACCGACGTCGGCAGTAGCGGCGGTGGTGGTGGTTGGTTGGCGACACAGCTTCGACTCGCCAAACAACAACGCATGCAGCGCCAGCAAACTGCCACCGGAGTCGGTGATTCTACATCCGCCTCTGGAGGACAGACGGGCATCCCAGGCGGCACGGGCACCCTGAGCCGAGCCGTCGGTGCTGATATGATGTCGGATCTACAGCGTGTCCTGGCCGCACGTCGTCGAGCTCGGGAAGGCGATGTATGTGCCTTTAGCTCGCTCTTTTGACTTCCAGTCGATAGACTATATGGCCGCACGGTATGCAGCTATACTTTGTAGCCTATACCAACTTACGGTTGGGAATTGTAGATAGAGGCTTACATAGCCTCAACTAGTGCGTTCGCCGAGCAACCCATCTAGAAGGCGGAAAAAATGGCTTATGTAGTGCAGAATTTTGGCTACATTACTCAGGTGTAATTTTCAACACATGGTCGTTTCTAACCTAGTAATCCGGCCACATGAAAGTTTTTTCCCGCCCTGAGAGGACAAGGACCGTCAAATTTCCAAAATACAGAAACTGATTCTTGGGTCTGCTTTTTCGCTAGTCTAATTCGCCTCACTGTTTTTGTGTTCGGTTTTGGCTGTGAATTATTTCAGACGAAATATGACATCCTAGTGCTTATTCATAATGGCCTGGCCGGTAGAGCGCTGCCTCCTTAAGTATCCTTTATTGTTTAAGGTCATTTCCTATGAACTGGCTGCTTATGGTCTAGCTGTTAACTTACTGTTACTTAAGGCAACCGAAGTAACGGTGGGTTACGTACAGCACTAAGATAACTAGAAGCCCCCCCCCAGGCTCGTGTAATACGAGGCCGGTGGTTATAGGGGTTTTACAAGTGGAGCAGTATAGTTGGTGATATAAGGTGAATATGATCCTTGCAAAATTGCATGTGTTGTTCTTTTTCCTCTTTGAACTTACGAAGTCGATAGTGCACATTTGTTATAAAGGCTCCAATAATTTGATAGCCATAGAGATGGTGGTTTGGAAGCCCTGGGATGTCATCGTTGCCGGTTTCAGCCGCACAGACGTCGGTGGTATCCAATTGTTTCGACATCAGTGTAAAACGATAATTTTTCTCGCGTGAATCATTCCCGAATTGAACAATTTTCCATTGCATGCATAAAGTAAACGCGAGCCTGGGGTTTCCGGCTTCCTTGGTGTTGAACCTGACCTACCGTTACCGGCAGCCGGAATGCTTAATAGCGAACACACTCCGGGGTAAATTTCTATACGCCAACCCGCTTGCTTTTTGTAAAACCTTTTTCCGTCCACCTGCGCGAATCGCACTCCCGAGACATTGAGTACCTACTTATTCTGCGATTTCGCCATTGATTTTCGACGTCTTAAGGCTCCATTCAATCCAGCTCCATTTAATTAAAGCAAGAAAAAAACGACCGTTATATGCCACCTCCACATATGTTCCTATGTAGCAAGATTCGTCGGTCTTTTAATGGTTATTTGAGAGTGAAATAATGTCCTTATCTCCTTGAACCAGGTAAACTAGAAATGCTCGAGTTGGAATCGTAAACATCATTTAGGGAGAACCCTCGAAAACCAGACATGCCACAGACAAAAGTTCCCACAATCTTACGCATAAAACTAGGGAATAAGTCTTGACACATTCACGTACTGCATAATTTACATGATTATCAACTTCTAGTGGCAACGATTGCAGACATTGTGGTTCCAGATGGACCGCATTTTGTTCAGTCACAAGTGTACGACGCTTACTTGTGGTAAAGTCAATCTACACGGTGATGAAAATTTAGGTGACAAAGATACCCCTAAAGTTAGTGTGTGTGACCTTGGATGACGAAGTTAAAGCTCCATGGTCCACCTTTTTTGTGGACGTGGTTGTCCTTAGCACTTTGTATCTCGATATGTTTCAGAATTTCTCGAGCTACCATTTTGGGATTTCAGCGGCTTCCGCAAAAATTGTAGGTTACTATTGGGGTTACCGTGTATGAGACCATAACGTTAACACAAACGGTTAATTCGTACGAAAAAACGAATATTTCACTGGGATCAAGGTCTACTAGCCCTGCATTCAATATCACAACATTAATATGTAGTGTTCAAGACTGTACTCCCTTCGTAAATGGGAATTTCAGCCGTCTTATGGTTGCCCTTGTGAAGCACACTTTGCACACCTTCTACCTTGACTTGCTGTGCAGACAGATGACCCTACCCCTTTTAAGTTGTTTTCCTCACGCCTATCTTGTGTCTGGACGGCTAACGACGATGATTTTAATCCTTGTCTTCAACTTGTGATCATTGCAAATGCATTTTACCTACTCGCCTTTCAGACCGACGAAACGGACGGGGATGCAACCGCAACTGGTGTCGCCGCCTGTAACGACACAAATTATTCCACTATGGGTCACTATCGCCGACCTTCTCAGTCCTCGAATCCCAGCAACCACAACAATAACAGCACAACCGCAACCTACGCCACCCCTGTTGCTCCCTCTCAAACGCCGTCAGCATACGGCACAATGTGAGTTCCTATGGCTTCTATAGTACCTCATCACCACATAATCGCACGCTGTGATCTGTTTGATTTGCCTTTTTCTATTTTTCTCTACCGCCTTTTCCCCGCACCATAAGAATGGAATCATGCTGCATGCGTATCTCCTGGCACGCAAACTTTGAGTGAATAAAGACCGTGCATATAGGGATCTCACATCAAGGGAGAAGTTGGCCGGATTGTGGAAATAGGAGTACTCACGTAATCCAACAGGCGTTCCTTCAATCACTGGGAGCGGGTCTTTTCCGGTGCTCATTCCATTTGTTTAGGATATGGTTGCAATTTGTATTGAACTTAAAAAAATGAGAGAAGCATTTCGACTAGGTTCAAGAACGGCCAAATGCATGATTTCGACACGAATCAACCGTAAAAACCGGAAAAGATAACTTCTTACCTGACATCGGTCACTGTTTACCGGCCTTTGTAGTGGTTCTGATCAATCAGCCGTATGACAACGTTCTCTATGAATTATGTTGATAGGGGTATTGCCAACAGAACCAGCGTTTGATTGTTGTCCTTACCCGAAAGGTTTACTTGAATCAGGTTTTTAAATCAGTTCTATACCCCCATCCCCTCAATGAAATGTGTTGTGAATGTGGTCGTGACATCATGGCCGCCTTTGCAAAGTACATAGTACCTGTCGTAGTTTGTATTTCTGCATCAACGGGATGATGTTTATAGGTGGTCTTGCTCCCAAAAGTCTAATTCATTTATATAGCCCTCCAGTAATAGCTACAAACCCTGGTCTATCTAAGTTTGTGGTTCTTGTTTATGCCGTATTTATATTTATCCAATAGTCATATCTGCACATAATAAGGTTCGAAGTTTCTAAGCGAGACATTCGCCTCCAGCTGATTGGAGTTAAAGTCGTCTGTAGTCAGTTGAGATGGCCTGTCTTGTCTCTAGCTTACTGGCCAAGTCATCAGTCGTGGTTACGAGCGTTTCATACTACCTGTATGTTTGACTTCATTTGCGGCTTCCTGCGTTTCTGTAGACGGAAGAACTCCACTTCAGTGATATCGAGTGACAGTTCGGGTACCCAGACAATCACCAGGGCGGATCTGGAGACCTTCAAACGAGAAATCCTTGCCGAATTTCGAAAAGAAGTAAAATCTCTGAAGAGTGAAATTTTGGATGGTGAGTTTAAGAAAAAGAAGTACTTTCTATGTTTGCAAGGCCTTTGTAGCAAATACTGATATCTGACCTTTTGAAGCCTTGTTCGGTTCCGTTGCCAACCCTGTACGTACCAGCACCAGCAACACTTTGAGATATCTGGTCAGCCGCTGTTCACGATGAATACTTGCGGCCTTGTCGTTGTAACACAATGCGAGTAGGAAGAGATAGTGCAGGCTACTCCATTACTCCGACTAATGCATAGCTTTTCTCCTATGAGTAGACAGGACAGCTACTAAGTTCGGGATAGCTTGTTCTGAACATGCCAGCCTTTGACTTTTGGCAACATTTCGATAGAACTTACTGGGCCCCGATGCGATCAGACGCTCGCTCTGCATAGGGATTCACTACTCTTCGCTCCCCCCCCCCCCCCCCCCCCCCCCCAAGGAGGAGGACTATGCGATCCCGTCCCTTTTTTATCAAACAATAAAGGCCCGTTGACAATGATGATGGATTCTGTAACGTCAGGAGTAGTCCTTTGCTTCTAGCCAACATTGTGAACAAGTGTCATCCTTGTAAAAACTTGAGTGCGTTCACGCGCTGTTCGATTCCTTCGCCCTCTTGTAGTTTCGACCTCCACAACGTTCCTCCACTCCCTTTGCTCTGTGCTTTCGTCTGCGTTGTCGCGTATATGCGTATGCGTCACGTGGTTGGATGGCGTGCTGCGCTCGCCTTTAGTGCGCTCTTCTTGCGTCGGAGACACCGCTGATTTGCGTCAGAAAGAAAGCAGTCCATGCGCGCCCCCACTTCCACCGCCGTGTCTGCGCCACACGTACGAGCGACGCCTGTCGCGCCCCTGCGCGCGTACGCCCGTGCGTTCATGCCTCTGCTTATTTGGCCACGTATGCGTCAGCCGACCAATCAGCTTTGAGTTCCAGCCTATCACTTCTAGTACGACCAGAACTAATTCAGCCGCTTTCGTAGACGGCGGAAGATGCGTCGCTACCGCCCCGTTGTCGATGACGCGATTAACCGTCGCGGTATGAGGCTGCCGCGCTGAATGCATCGCTGGTGGAAACACCGAGCTGATGGATTCGCCGGACCAGTAACTTACTCGCACTGCCATTCAGTACTGTTGACGAAGGGTTCGTCACATTTAACCGTAACGCGTAGTTAAAATATTACCAACGGTACGGGTACTGCCGGTAGGGTAATTGAGCGGTGGTCCTCTGAAGCAAATCCTTGCAATTTAATCCACTGTAAGCGGTTAGGATTTCTATCCTCAGGTTCTGCATTGAACCTATTCGGATTTTCTGTCGCCGTTTGCCTATACTACCCCGAAATAAACGCCGGGAACCTCGACTTTGAACTCGGCCCCAGTTGATCAGTAAACGTAATGCTGTAGCGGGTTCGCGCCACGTCTATGGCGACCAGGAATATTTAGTTTCAAGTGAGTGGTATTAGCCAGTCTGACTATGAAATATGGATGTTCTGTCTTACCGCGGGGTTCCAGTTTAAAGCCCACATGGACGGTTAGATTGCAATGAGCAATCAATAACCTAAATATGTTACTGGTAAAGGCAAGAGGATTAAAAGGGCCACGCACACAGAAACCGCCGGCCGATAAGACTTGGGATGTACATCGGCGTCCAATTGGATATTTAAATTAACGCTAGATGTGAAATGAGTTGAAATCAGCGAATTCCATTCGCTACTGACAGCGCTACTGCGTTTTCATCAGAAGTTTCGATTAGAAATATGTGCTCTACTGCTACTAATTTTTGCCGTATTTGAATTTTTTTTCGTTTTTCAGCTTTATCGAACCTCTACTTCCCTTTTTAACTAAATGCTTTACCGCTGGACTTTTTTTCCGTAGTGGTTTTATCTTTGAAGCGTCTAAGTAATGAGTGGACTCGAAGCACCGCAGTAGTCCGATCTCGTTTTCCAGACATTGATAAAAGTCGCGTATTCGTACGAAAACTTGGTGGTTGTCAGCGTTTCCGGCGCGCGGCCGGCCTTGCGCACCCGCGTGTCTTTCTGCTAACTTCATGTGTGCGTGAATGTATATCATACGAGAATCAGTCAATGTCATTTTGGTGAGTTGAATGGGTGCTGGTGAAGTTTGTGGGCAATTACGATCGACAGTCTTTTAGGCGGCAGGGAGCCGTGCTTACACAGTGGCTAGCGTGTCGTTGTTTCTAGAGGTGGAACATTTGACTAAAGTTTCTTCTTTCTGTTCTCCTTATAGCTCTGCGAGTTTCAAACAATCGTCTCTCCTAGGCAGATGCCTGTGTGTGTACCCGCCCAATTTTCAATTGCCCTGACTAATTACGCGCCACGTTGTCCATTCATACCGTCACTCAGGCTCTGTTTCTCATTTCCATCACTGTTGCATTCAACAGGACGTATGCACTCAGGTGCGCGACCATTCCCACCCTCTTCCCTTCGTTTTTCTCTCGTCGTCGTGGTATACGTGAAGTTCTGCGTCCTCGAACCGCATTCCTTAAAGGACCTTCTCGCACCTCCAACCCTTCAGTCCAACGCTCGTTTACCCACCATATGCTGCAGAGCCTCTGCATTCTCACTCACGTCCCCCTCTCACACCCCAGACTGATCACTAGCACCTAAGTCTGTAGCCTAACCTCTATTCCTGTCAACTGATCACTTCGCGTTGTCTTTCGTCATTCCTTGACTTTCTTCTTCTCTTTTTCAAACACATACCCTGTAGCTTATACAGACATCACCAACTGACTTTGCTTTACTCCTTACTCTAGCTTTATGCTTCCCGGTGGATGCTTGTCGTGCACTTAATCCTGCTAGTCCTGCATTTCCCCTAACTTTACAAGTGCACTTGGTGCCTGAAGGTCTGTTTGTTTTAGTGACAGCTGCAGGGCTATTAGTCCGTCGTCCCTCTGTGTGGGGCCTTGGGACTAATTTTCCACACGGCCGTGACTTTCGGCCGTTATCTTCAATTGGTGCCGATCACCTGTTGCATTTTGTGGACAGACGAGCATTTATTCCCCTCTCTCACCGGTTTCTCGTAGTCCACACCACCCCGTTTGTGTAAACGTTCATGTGTCGGCACTAATTTCTTCGTGCTAATCGGGCCTGATGGGCTTCCTGGGATGCGTCGGACAGCTTGTCTCGCCATTTCATCCCCTCCTATCCTCTACTTCTTCCTCTTCTCCACTTTCCTTGTCTGTATGCTGTGTAATTATACTGTTCACACAGCCAGGTCAGATTTCCCTTTATTACTACCCCATCGTATCTTGATTGGTCCGGCCAGCGCATTCTCAGCTCCCCCGCCCTAGCCTCACGTCATCCCCACGGCTGCTGTTGCCGTGATGCTGCATAGATCTTCTCCTAACCTGACTTGCATTTCCTCTGAGACAGTCTTATTGTGGTTTTTCCTCCTAATTTTAACGCTTTTGAAGTGAATTTTGTACACTTGTATTGCTAATTGGCTTGGGGTGCGAGTAACCACCGCTATTGTTGCAGGGACCGGGACATGGGAGTTTCTGCGTTCCCCTAATGCACTCTATTGCCTCGGAGATTATGCGCGCTAGCTGAGCACCCCTCCCGAGCACGTGCATGCAGACGAACAGTTGATTTTAACACAAATGTTCGGACCTCTAGGATTGGGTGTTCAATGGATATCTCCCCAGAAGGTGCGCTTTTATGTTATGCGTACGTGATGTGTAGCTTACCCCTCTAGATTAATCTGATTGAAAAGTGAATAGCCTGTCCTTTTAGCGACCGACAGGGTCAGCGGCGGCCATTGTTTATCTATACACAAACACTTCACTGACTTTAAATGAACGTTTTGAATCTACAAGATAAATCTCCCAGCGGGCCTGAGCTGAACTGCTGACCTGAAATATTATAATAAAATATTGGAATCAGAGGAGGAAGCGGTCGTTTGATTAGAAGAGTCCAGCATAGCCCTGTTGTGTTTGCCATGATTGCACGCCGACGACCTGTTTACTTGGCGGTGAGCTGGACGCATGCCATTTAACTCGTAGTACCTCAATGCTATAGTAAAGTAAATGTTTGTAAGTTCTCCCCTGTTTTACAGGCGCACCGACTGCTGAGTTAATGTTGTTTGCTACCTGACACGTGCCTAAGCGACGCTGCTTTTCCGCTTTGCCTGTCATTGCAGGAGGCAAATGTTGCAACATATCCAGCGAAATTATGTTCTACAGTCATCGACGCCAAGATATAAATGAACGAAATAAAGCATCACGCCAAAAGGTGTTAGCCATTGCAGTGGTAAGTCAGATCGCAACTTCTGTTCCTCAGTCGCATTCTGTGATGGAGGCTACGATCGGTGGGACAGCAAGTGTGCAAATCTAAACAAATGAATGGATAACATCTCGGTCAAGCGAGCGCCTGAACCTTGTTAAATGCCGAACTACTACGGCGTGTACGAGAAGGGGATAAGAACCAATGGAGCTAGTAGAGAGTATGAGGCAGTAACGAGTTTATTGGCTAGGTGGTGGGATTAGAACACGCCTTGAGACCACCAAGCAGGAGTAGAGAGCTTGCTTAAAGGGACTCGACAGGGGAGGTGTGAGATACTGGAAGGCAAAGTGATGCCAACGTATCTGAAATATGACGCTTCAATCGGAAACATTGTAAAGAACGCAGAATTAAGAGATGGTTGCAGCTTAAAAGTACACTGAATCGGTTTCCAGGTGTCAGGTTGACCGCTTTTTGAGCGCTATTTTAAGGCCTGATTCATGCCCTTCTCACCTATTTGGCTATTAGCATCATCTACGAGATGATGACCGGCAGCAGTGTACAGTAGGCGACCTAACTCATATAATGCGTGCTCGAACTGTAAGTGGGTAGTTTAGCGTAAATTTGGTCTTGTTATTTTGGTTTGTAGAGTGTATTTGAGGCTCAAAAAGGCATTATCTATCTTATACATTGAAGGAAAACCGGTATGACTCGGGAGAAATCGGAGGTTGCTGGCTATCCAGGAAATTTTCTATGCTATTTAATATCACAGAACGAAATCCATATGTGTTGTTCTGTAAAAGAACATTAATATAAGCACGAAGCGTTTCAGATAAATCCCTTCTCGTAACGGGAAAACTAATCTGAAGACCATGAAAATCGGGTGAAGGCAGGTGTAAGGAATTGCATTGTTTTTCAGAAACAAGCAACGAATTCAGCTTTAAAAATTTTTTTTCCGCAAATTTCTGGCGTTTAACAGAAACAGTATTTTGAAGGTTTTGATAAACACGTAGAACAGAATCTAAATTTATGGCCACTCACTTTAAAATACTGAAAATCGTGAAATATTCCCCGGTATTTCAAGAAAGATCTGACACTTGTTGTAATCGAATATAAAAATACCAATAAAGAAATTTGGCGAAAGGAAAGTTCTCTTAATATACACAAAATGGTTTGTTTAAGATTTCTATTTAAATTTAGTAATCACAATCACGGCGATTTATCCCGGTTTTTCAATACGCCACCTATTTAAAAATCTTAGTATTTCTAAACGAAGTAATATTACTTTTCATATTTCCTCTTAGTTATAAAATCGCATAGGGCTATTCATTATACTTTCAGAGCTTTGGCACATGTGTGGTGCCGGATTGCCTTTCGAACATGTCTGTCCTTTGCCCGATATAGGTCAAGCATTGTGTCAGTCAGTTTAACTCATAAGCAGTAATTGAGCCATCTTAGGTCATCAATCCGAGGGGAAGAGAAGTCGGAGCGTAGGCTAGTACCTTCTTATACGCCATATTGAGCAGGTGGCGAACTCGGTTTGTGGTCGTCGGACTGAGGAGACGAAGAGTAATAATATGCAAACCAAGATGTAGTTCATCCGAGAGAGCCGTATTCGCGTGCCCGCTTAGGAAGTTTGCGCAGAGCAGTGTTGAAAGCAATAGAGTAATTACCAATAGAAGTGAACTGGCGAGTTCCAGAAGGCAGTTCAGAAGAAGAAGCAATCGCTAGAACAAGAAGGTGCATACGTACGCACGCGACAATCCTGCGCAAACTTCCGAGAGCAGAATGACTCACCAGCGTAACTGGCTAATTAGGCAACCGCGCAGAAGTAAACTTTACTCGGTCCATGTAAAGGAAGCCAAGTTAGTTGTATGACGGACGAGCTGTGTTCTGGAATATATACAGTAGAGATCACAGTTTTAATTAAAGCATTCCGAAAAGGAAAGAATAGAAAATATCAGCGTAACCTGAAAAGAGAAAATTGGAGACTTAAGATCCCATTGGCAACGTATCAGTATATTCGAGGGAGATGTAGGTGAGTCACCTTTGAATTCCCTATTTGTACATGCGAGTTGTGGTACCAAAAAATTGTATCTCAATATATTGGTGAGGCCAAAATAGTGGAACATAGTTGAAAAAAGAGCAGACAGTGAAAAAAAACTCCCGGTGATATTTAGAAGAAAAAAACTGTCGCCCTTGGGGGGGTCCAACGGGGGGCATTGCGGAGGTCACATGAATCAGCCAGATGCTCCCTAGCTGATTGCAGAGTCCGTTGAGGGATTTCAAAGGCGGAAATAAATGCCCAGATCATCCTCGGTCCATTGCGGTTCGAACCAAGGGAGAACGTTCATACACCTCATGGACGACGGCCGCCAGGTCCAGCCGATGCGAACACTCACGGTGTCACCCAGGTGTGCAATTAATTAGGCAGCGAAGACCTCGAGGACCCCAGCATGGGAATAATGGGAGAGTGCAAGATCTCAAACGAAAATAACAAACGTGATGCAGTTGTTTGTACAAACCTAGTTTGACCTCTCCTCGGGAAGAAATGACCTCCGCTATTGATGCCTCGGAAAGTTAGTTTAGTGGTCCAAATAATACAAGTTGTTGAAAAGGGGCTTTGTATGTGAGAAACGAGGAGGGGCCTCTTCTGAAGTTACAATACATTTCTGAATGCATTCAACTGATCTGATGGTCAACTATCTCTGCCTTCGACCAGTATATCTGCATACAGGGCTTTGCGTGAATTTAAGCACATAAATGAATGTGGGCATAAAGAGAATGACTTTTTGCTGCCGTCATTGGTGTGGCTTTCGCGTGACTGGATAGCATGAAGCTGGCTCCATTTTGCGTTCATTCCATAGCACAGCATGACATTCTTACCATCGCAAACGATGGTGTCTACCGTGTGTCCCACAGCATGGTTGGCAGAGCGATGGTCGGCTGCACGTGAACTGGTTAATAGTGATAGTCGACTGGCAAAACATTTACAACACTCGTTGATGAACGCTCACCGATCGCTTATGGGACTCGTCCGTTTCGTCTTGGGACCCACTCTCGAACCCCGTCAGCAGCCACACAGTGGCTAGTATTATAGACAAATGAACCTTGCCGAGTGAGTGAAGGGTGAGATCCGTAAGCGATCGGTGAGCTTTCATCAATAAATGACAATACTTGCGGGGTTTTGACAGCTTTGAATAATTCGTCTGGTCCAGTTGTGAGAAGCTCCGCTGCCTCAGTGGGATTGGAACCCACAACATCAAGGGGAAGGCTTTAGTACATTCAACGTTCCAGGTACTTGAGCTGCGAGGCCCCACCGGGCGCCGTGAGTTTAATCACACTTGAGTCAAGTTGCCCGCCCAGCCGGCTGGTCATCTGGTGGATTCCAGGTAGATTGCTTAGGAAATCCTGCTTGGAAAGAGAGCTTACTGTGTCAGAATTGGTGGATTCCATACGCTGCAGTTTGTTGGGTGGATAACTTGACCAAAACGTGCTTAAACTCACGGCACCCGGTGGGCCGCATAGTTCAGCTGGCTAGAGCGTTGACTGTTTAAAGCCTTCATCTTGCTGGCGTTGGTTAGAATCCCACCGAAGCCGCCGATTTCACAAGTGGGTCAAACGACTTTGCGACTGGTAGTCATCTGGTGGATTCTAGATTGATTGCTTAGGAAATCCTGCTTGGGCAGTCCGCTTACTTTGTCAGAATTGGTTGATTCCATTCGCTGCAGTGGGCTGGGCGGGTAACTTGACCCAACTGTGATTAAACTCGTGGCTCTCGATATGGCCTCGTAACTCAAATGCCTAGAACCTTCCCCTTGCTTTTTTTGGGTTCGAATCCCATCAAGTCCCCCGACTGAATCAAATGAATGTTAGTATTCCTTATCTAAACTGGCAAGGTAACGAGCCAATGGCGCATTGGGTTAGAGCGTTGGACTTCTAACCAACAGGTCGTAGGTTTAAGCACCGGGTAGTGCATAGCCTGGGGTTGGGTATGGTTGGCAGATGACAGCTAATGATACAGAAATGGGTATTCCAATCTCCATTGTCTTTGTCGAAAAAGTTCATTTACCACACTCTCCTCCAACACCCGCTGAGGTCCAGGGTCAATAAGAGCTGCTGTGAGATCGAGCGCAGTGGCTGACAAAGCTTAACAGTCCGTCCACGTGCTTCACACGTGCCTGGTCCGCACACGATGGACCAGTTTCTCACAGAAGCCAGAAAGAATGGCTCGGATCCCAACAGAGTGGGAGTGTTATAAATTACCCATTCAGATGGACAAATTGAAACCTGAAAGGATCGTGTTATAGTGTGCAGGAAGGAGAGGACCTTGCGTCTGAGGGATGACAGTGGGAGGAGCTGGAGATATCGCAGAGAATGCTGACGTTGTCAGTACTCAATCAGAGATCCTATAGTTGGAGTCCGGAGACATCATCGTTACAAGAAAAAAGGGCCAGCAAGGTGTTTTGGGCAGCCAACTCTGTAAGGTCGATTCCGAGAATTATTTTGAAAGGGACAATAGAGGGTCTGGACGGTGCATCAGCCACCTAATTACGTGACATGCCAATATGGAGGGTATCTTAGGTGAAATGAGAGGCGTAGTCCCGTTAGCGTGTCTCCCTGTGATTGAATTTGTCAAATCTTGATTTGAAAGCAAAGTGAAGGAACTTTTGATCTGTGAACGCAGTGAAGTTTCTGCAGTTAAGGAAGTAACATAAGTGTTTCAGGCCGAGGTAGACAGCAAGAAACGCCAATCAAAATATGCCATTGCTCCATTCGGCAGGTGATAACGTTTGAAGAACACTAAGCATTAGGTCTGATCTGCGAGATGTTGCTGGAGAACCGACCCTATTGTATCACTGGAGGTGTCGACCTTGACGGATATGGGTGCGTCAGGAGCATGTGGAGGGGTGTAGCCACTTCCAGTGCAACCTTACCTCATCAAAAGCAATGAAGATGTCTGCAAAAATTGCCTTCTAGCTCTCGCCAGGCTAGTGCTAAGTCTTACGTGCCTCCAGCAGTGAAAAGACGGAGAGGGTTAGGCAGACAGGTGGGCGTCAGGCGTAAGTAGTCACGCCGGACGGACTGTCACAGGTGAGTCGCACGAAAAAATTGTTGTTAGTAAAGCAGAATTTTGCTGCATCCATATCGCTAGTCGTCGCACCATTCTTCCCGTTTCTATGACCAAGTAAGGTCAGGAAGTAGGGAGTTTAATGTGGCTGTACCGCTCTTTTACCTGTACCATAAGTTACACGGTCTTTACCTGCATACCTTATAGAGTTATTTGGGATCCCCCGATCTCCGCAATTTTGACTACCCTAAAGGTCAGATAAAGAAAGAACAACTGCAAACTACTCCTCATTCAAATATTGAACGTAGTATTCCCGTCTGCTGGTTGTCTTTTAAACTGAGACATTTTAGCGTCGCGAGATAGGTAAAATGCAGAAAGTGAACTGCACTATCGGTTCCATTTCTTATTATTCATCCGAGCTTGTCGGAGAACTAGTGATTAGATTGGGTACAGTGGCTAGTGTAAACCAAAACCTTTACCTGTCATTCACAATGCTGGCCGAGTTCACTCAGGCATGATTGCTAGGTGGCCTCTTATTGTGTGCGCATGCATATGTCAGGAAACAACTCTGCGGTCACCGAATACGCATAAAAATATGAGAATAAATGGTGTGAAATACCTTAAAGATGGCTTTTGCATACACGCATGTTGCCGAATAAGCCAATATGATGTCTGAATATCCGTGGATAATGTTGTACAGACATAAGCTGCCTGTCAGATACTGACCGGGATTCTCGGCATTTGCGCACCACCCAGGCTGCAGATGCCTGAGCAGACGTACGTGTCATTCGAAGGTGTAGCCGCAACAGGGACGAACGGGTGTCGTATCTACAGTGCTTGTTTTTTTTCTGCACAGTTTTCAGTTCGGTGGCTTCGGATGTTTCTGACCACGCGAACGGAGAGGACAACGTAGTTGTAGATTAAGAGCATCCCATTGCGATGTCCTCAGTGGCGGGGTTTTGTTCATTTTAAGTAAATTGCTCAAACTGAAGTTGTGCTGAAGCTGTAGCGTCTGACCAGACCAAATTCGGGCCTTGATTAGGCATTGATGATGGGAATATATTGATAACGGGTTGGACCTTTGCTGCGTTAGTCTGTTATCTACCCTTTTTGCAGCATCTCAGCTCTGTGCCGCCGTTCATGTTTTGTGCCTATCCAGCCTATCCGGCCTAGCTGAGCGTCAAAGCGAAAGTGAAGATCAAAGTGAGGTAAACTCTACTATATATTTGTTTTGTTATACAGCATCAAAACAGCGTCCTTCCTTGTGTTTAAGTCCATGCAAACGGCGTTTCGGGGTGATGTAGTTTCTCAGAAGACTAAAGATCAGAATATAAAGTCATAATATTCACGGTATTTCGGCTTTGAGTGTTTTTGGTTTGGTATTGGTTACACATACTCTGTGTGCCCAGAGAAAGTTTTATCTAGTTTTTTGGCTGTTCATCATGCCCGTTGGTATTGGACAAGTATATTGAAGGTCCTGTAATCAATGCAGGGGAGCCTGAGGGAGGAAGTTAATGTGTTACTTTTAGCGTCTTTTATCTTCGCCCTGGCTGCTAGCGTCCATAGCAACGTCCACACTGAGATGATAGTTCATTCATCGGGAAAGATGTGGTTCACCTCTGCCCTCGAATAGGGTCTTCGGGTGGATTGACTGTAGTTACATATGTGTGGCAGATAAGGATTATGCAGCATTTTCTTGACTGTCCATTCATGTAATCATCGCGTTTCCATGGCAAGCAAATTCAAGACGGACAGTGAAGGGAATGGCCGCAGTAGCTGGCGAAGATAAACAGCCCGTCGACGCGGGTCATGCTAGATACCTGATCAGAAGGCACAAGATACAGGCTGCAGTTTTTTGGTATGTCATGATAGATTCATGCAGCGGTCGGTGGTTCAAGTACCGAGCCTCAGCGCTTAACGTGACCTCGATCAACCTCACTCTCCCTTTTCAGGCTGATGTCCCCTGGTCTGTCCACATTTTTAGGCAATGAAATATTAGTTTCGAGGCAGACGTGACGTGAAGTCATCATGCTAGTTCTCCGTTAAACACGGTTAGACTCCTATAGAACGCTGAATTAAGATATATACATTCTCATGTCTAGCGATTCACACGTCATAATGACGCTGGCAACTTTTATCACAAGGCTTTCTTATGAGTGCTACAATATGTTGATAGTAGATTCGCGTTCGCACCTGATCGGATAAGCACATGCATAGTCTAGAACTGATGGTTGTACGTGTCATGGAGACCTGGATTGTCCCTTTTACTTATCAACATTTTGCACGCGTACATGACCGAGTGAGCGCATGCGACATACAAATGTCCTGGGACAGAGCGGTGAAAGAAGGCACACGAGCCGGGTGCTGCTCGGGGCTGCAGTCGCACTATGGTAGATTCGTGTTGAGGTATCAGGCTTATTGCCCTTTAAAAATCTCTTCACGCTTCCTTTACTGTACTTATTGTTTTAAGGTGATGGACACAATGCTGAATGTCAACCCCGGTACTGCTGGCGTGCTTCATAGGCCATTTCAAATATTAGTTTAATTCGCCTACTGGTTTTTCTTACTGAACTTTTAGAAAGGCTTCGTTAGATATCGTTCGTTAGTTCCTGAGAACAGTATTATATACGTTATATTTGCCGGTGGTCGATCCAGGTAATGTCTAATTCAAATTTACGCGTTGGGTTGGCATTGGGTCTGCATCGCTAGCGTAAGTGTGCTTTATGTCCTGACGGTGAGCCCGTTTCGATCTGCACATTGAGGGGCAACCAGGGTATTTTAGGACTGGAATGTGGCACTGCAGATAAGACAGTGTAGAGTGAGGTGTATTAGTGATAATCGTGGTGGTGGCATTCTTCGCAAGTGAATATACTGGGTATGTTGGCCTTGGAGGCATGATATTACCGACAAAGACAAGAGAGAATCGAATGGCCATTTTTGGCCAGCCCCACCAAAAACCAGGTTTTGCAACATCTGAGGCTTGAAC
Organism: Schistocephalus solidus; assembly: GCA_017591395.1. Classification (NCBI taxonomy): domain Eukaryota; kingdom Metazoa; phylum Platyhelminthes; class Cestoda; order Diphyllobothriidea; family Diphyllobothriidae; genus Schistocephalus; species Schistocephalus solidus. The sequence continues at coordinate 54,346 of WEDG01000182.1, forward strand.
TCGCGACTGCCCCATAGTACGCATCCGTATTGTAGACTCAATTTGTTCTGACGGCTATAGGATGGCTGAATTTCAGGGGATGCAGAAGATGGTTGGCCAGATTGCAAGGAGCTTTTACTCTGGATTTCCACTGTCTAATTCGTTGACAGGTTGCGGGTGCATTAACTAAAGTCTGTAAAAGATTCAAGCTCCCAATAGCAGGTGCTCCGTTAACGCAATCGTCGACAATGGGAAGCCTACTTAAGGCATCAGCCACTACGTTTGCACTACCCATAACATATTTCATCGCATATGTGTAAGCAGAAAGAGGGGGTGTCCATCATTGCATTCTAGGCAAGGACATTTATTGTATCCCTCATTTTTCCCCAAATAAACCTAAGAGAGGTTTGTGGTCAGTGTGAATTTCGAAGGGTCAGTCAAAAAATACAAGTGGAAGCATTGTATGCGAAACATTATTGCTAAGGCCTGTTTATCTAGCTGTGAATAGTTGGTTTCCACCTGGGACATGGTTCTTGATGCAAAGGCAGTCAACATCTCGGCCCCAGAAGACATTCGGTGCATGAGAACCGAACTCACGCCGTACGGGGATACATCGCATTTGAGTATGAAATGTTTTTGGGGTCGTAATGAATCAGGAGAGAAGGGGAGGTAAGGGTCGCCTTTGATCGTTCAGAAACATTTTGTTCGACTTCTGATCAGTTCCAGCAACGATTCTTTTCTAGTAATCGATAAAAGATCTTCATAATTGTGGACGATTGATTCATAAATTGACTTAAGTGGGTAACCAACCCAAGGAATGACCGCAACTGAATAAGATTGTTGGGGCGAGGAACCGTCTTTAAGGCTTTGAGGCTATGTTCGAGTGGGTGGAACCAGTTTTATCTACCTTAAAGTGCAGGTACTCAACCGAGTCTGCAAGGAAAATGCCCTTATCTTTCCTGAGTTTGAAACCTGCGTCTTCTAAACGTACTAGCACTAGGTTTAGACTCGCTAGTTGACTATGTTCAGACGGCTCCGTTACTGATATATCGTCAAAGTATGAGCAAACGTGAGGTATGTCCTTCACGAGGCTATCAATCAAGCATTGAAATAAACTTGGAGCTAAAATTACTCCAGATGGGAGTCGTTTGTATCGAAATAAACCTCGGTGCCTATTGATGGTTGTGGTGTCTCGGGATTTGATATCTAGGACCAATTGGTTGTAAGCATGCTTCAGGTCCAAAGTTGTGCATTTTTGGCCACCCGAATGAGATGCGTACAGGTCCTGGATGCGTGGGAGAGGATAAGCTGTTAGTTTAGTGCTGAGTGGATCGTCAGCTTGTAGTCGCCACAGATACGTACGTTAACATCAGATTTAAGAACAGGGACCATTGGGGCCGCCCATTCCGAATACTGCAGGTCTCGAATATGTCCACTTTCTGTAAGCGATCTAATTCCTCTTCGACCTTCGGTGCGGCTGTATAGAGGACTGACCGAACTTTTTAAAACCGAGACCAGAATTCTTATTCAAATTGGATTTTCACAGGTGGGCCGCGGTAGTTTGTAGTAGAATCATCGTGAAACAATCCTCTATAATTTATCAACAGGGAAGCTAGTGCCGGGTTAACACCAATCCGATGTACATAGGATAGCACAGAAGGCACGCATTTTATGCAGTTCCGTCCGAGGAGATTTGGTTGTTGGCTTCCTTCAACCACATGAACCGGCAAATAATGAAGTTATCCATCATGCTCAACTTCAACCGTAAAACCCCATCGAACTTCTTCGTGTTGGCCAGTGTAACTCCGGAAAGTAGAACGAGCCGGAAGGAGATGGGGACTTTATAAAAGTAACAGTTGCGCCAGTGTCGATTTCTAACTTCACGGGATGACGATCCACCGGAATTGTAATAGTGTAAGGCGATTTGTAGCGGCGTGTTCGTTGAAAATATTTGGAGTATCGCCTCGCGGTCCGTAGCTGGATTCAGGGTAGGTGGCATGCATTTAGTGTTTGTCCCTCTCTTTGAGAAGCCCACTTGTTCGGTGTGACTGATTTTCTTGCAAACCCGGCAAACTGTCTTCTGGTGTCTACAGTCTGACCATCAGACGTTGAGCTGACCGCAGCGGTAGCAGGACGGCAGTTGCGTTGAAGGAACAGATGATTGTTGTTCACCAGAGAGACAGCAAATTCAGGTTCGAAGGATGATATCACTCAAGTGTTCGAGTAATTCAGCTGCTGAAAGGTTTAGCCCTACACGCGCTTGATGACTGGCGATATCACGGGCATTGCTGATCAAATTTGCCTGCCTTGATCTCTTCGTATCTGCAGTCCTGAATGGCGAGTTTCAGATTCGTAATAAAATCACCAATGCATTGACTGGATTCCTGACACATCTGCAAAATCGATAGCAGCTCAGAAAGATTTAGTCTTTTCCGCCCCACGCTGCCTCGAGCTGCCTCGGTAACCTCTTGCAACTCAAGGGCATCGAAGTAACGTTGTGCCAACTCTCCTAGATGGGTTCGGAGGAGTTTCAATTTAGAGTTAACGTCTAGTCGTACACGCGAGTGACAACATCGGAATCAGTTCAATATAATCCTCAAATGTCGTTCTCCATTGTACTCATGAGTCATTTGAGGGTTTCTGTGTAGGCAATAATGAAGCCATTTTCGTTGAGCTGCGTCTCCAATGTTGTGTATCCAACACAGAAGGCTGCTTGTAAACAAGACGTGTACTGAGGACGGGGAACAGCACAAGTGAAGAGTCTTCGGGAACACCGCAGGATATATGGCAAGGCGGGAATGTCATAGGCTGGAGGGTGACCAGTCAGAATAGAGGTAGTCTGGCCGCGCATACATGACCTTGAAAGTTGCCTTGTCGCGCGGGGAGGCGTCATGTCCCAGACCGCGCAGGTCGCGTAAACGGCACCTGCAACGGCTGGAGCCTGCGGTCTTCTGAAGCCGCAAGCTGAGGATTTTGGTTCGGTTTGTGGAAGACACCTTTGTTGTCATAGCACAGAATGAGGTGGTACCATTCACCGATCATCCCACCCCAAACTTTCCGGACGTAAATTTGAAAATGGAGGAGGAATAAACCACCCAGTTGGGCTTTCGTGGTCTAAATCTGCTGCAAATATTATGATGGCATAAAACTAATGTGTTATGAAAAGTAACAGGCATGACACAGGCACCGAGCTTTCACAGCACTCACCCAGTCAGTCACAAACGTAGTTGCCCAGTGGTGATATATCGGCGTTTTGCGGCTCACTGAATTGAACCAGAGGAGAAGGTTTTCAGACTACAGTACTGTTAACGGGTGCTCACAGCGAATGTCTATAACTGAAAATCTGTCCGATGGTGCATTCGCAATTCAGACAAGGGAGTCTAAAATCCACGGCCTCCAACTTGATTCGAGTGCTCCCGTACGCTAAGAACGCGTGAGAAGGCAGCATCCACCTGAATTTGGAGGTGCAGGCGAATCGGAGGCACGTCCGCTGCGGCAGTTAGCGTCAAAATGAGCCGCTGCCACGGACGGATATGACCGAGATTGTTTAGCCCATCTAGTGCAATCGCAAGTAAAGCAACTACGTCGGGGATCTCAGGTGACTATTGTGGATACGGATGGCCGAACGCAGTAGAGAGGCCTGACGCCAGCTCTCACGTAACAACTTGCCGGGGAGTGGGTAAGCGGACGAGCTCTGTTTCCAGTGCCACTTTAAGCCAGTCACTTTTTTTAAACTTATTATCCCACCATTAAGCAGCACTGCTGACAAAATTGTGACAGTTGGCTATCCAGATGCGGATGATTATATGACCATCTACTCAAATACAACCCTCGGCAGGGAGCGTAGGAACGGCTTATTTTTATAGTTATGTGATAAGACGTCAACACGATCGCTGGGACGAGAACTTCATTTGCCTGACGTTTTGGATCCATGTTCAAACCCATCACCAGCGACAGCCTCAGTTACCAGTACTGCACACACAAGGAGTTGCAGTATTTACAGGATGCAGTGATAACGTTCACTTCTTCTCCTGGGATCCAAATTTTTACTTGTATCGCTAGTTATGTCACAGCATAGCAACTGTATCTTGTATATTTACTGCAGCGCCTGTGGGTTCATGCATCATATCTCTTTGTATTTTTTTAGTGGGTTCGCGTGTGAATCCAAAACATCAAGCAAATAAATTCCTCTCCCAGCGCACTTTCTTTTGACGACCGCCCTAGCAGAATATATAAACAATCGTCGACATAATTGACCTGACCTCGTCTGAAATGACCACGTACTATTGTAACGAGAATGGTCCTTCTCTACATCCTGTACAAACACTCGCGGTTGCCAGTATCAGCGAGGTCAGTGAAAAGGTCTGTGTTTGAGTGACACTTTAGTGGTGGAATACCCAATTCTAGAGTGTCTTAGTTGAGCTTATTTCTATCCGATTAGGTTTATAGTTTATGAGGCCAGCTTACACTACAAAGTCTTTCAGAGGAATTTTGGCACTCGAAATCAAGGGAATAGTACGAACGGAGGGTTAATAAACTCTCAAGACGCGCATACTTTTAGAATCAACCTGTTGTCAAAGGCCAACCTGCACTTTCTAACAGAGAATGCTATTCGATTGGAAACACGTATTGTGTCTCAATGTTTCGGATGGTGAGAAGTGCAACCATACAGGTACTTGACAAGAACCGGCTTTGTGACTTTCCGTGCTTTTTATCAAATACTATTTACGCTAATAATTTGTGTGCTAGTTACTTTGGTGCAAATTTCGTCAGAAACCGACAGTCAAATATTGTTCACCAGTTCCTAAAAAAAGCGCTTTATAGTTAGTTTTAGGTTTCAAGTTCTCAAACGAGGATAAATTCCAATTATCCAAAGCTCAATGAACACAACGAGCGTCGTACTGTGAGCTTAGGATAGACTGCTGTACGAGAAGTTCTCGTGCACAAAAGAAGACCGATGAATACTTACTGAGCATTTGTAAGTAACCATAAATCAATTTATGAAATCTTTCCAATTGGATTGCATGTACTAAAAGTGATTTAAAATGTCTTCAGGTCTTAAATATACTGGCACATTTGCCGTGGTATTATTAGTTAACCTAAGTCACATTGACAATTGCTCTTAAGTAAGGTCTGCAAATATCCTTGTATTTATATTGTAACATTTGCACAAATTTACTTCTCCTGAATACAGATGAGTAACATCTCACTTTCGTCAAAGCATTCGTTTTCGACAGATAAATGTCTCTGTTCTATCCAACAGAGATGCGAAGGTCCACACAGTTTACTGTGATCAGACGGAGTCAGCTAGGCTAAATCTTATCTAAAAGACGCCATACTTGGGTTTCTGCCATTTTTAAAAATAGGAACGAGTGTTTCGAGACTACTGAGGGTGACGTTCAACGCTCTACCCTTATTGTAAATAAATACGCAAATAAACTGGAATATAACCTATTCTCTTATGTCTCAGATCCCCGGTTTGGAACTCAGGCTAACAGATAAAGGTCAAAGTGGTTGAATAGTTGATATGGTGAAACATAAAGTTTGGTATGGAAGACTCTGCTGGCAGTTACATGCAGTATCTTTCACAAACGAGCGAATATAACGCAAAAGTGATGCACAGAACCATTTATGTATCTAGGTGCATTTTTAGGCAGAAAAGTTTCATCGACCATTAACAGACACATTCTATGGTGTGCCATCGACAACCTTGACCTCCTGGCAGATTTTTGCCGACACACACAATGAATTCGCATTTTACTGAGCCGAGCTTGTCAGAACCTGACGAAAACGTCGTATAGTTCTCTAAGAGCTTTCAAAAACTCGCGGCAACAACCTCATGCAGACACGTGTTAAAATATACTATAAAGTTGGATAATAAAAATTCATGTTCCTTCACATTCTTCCTCAATGATGGAAATATAGTAGACTTCAAATTTGTTTTATGAGCTCTCTTCTTATATCAGTACTATAAGATTATAAGTGTGTAGACACCGAGCCACCTTTGAAATTAAGCCACTTATGCTCTCTTTACCTGTTTCACACGAAAGCTATCCGGCACGGTGGAAGATAGTATGTTTACAATTGTAATGTGCGTCACATTTTTGAACGCTGCATCAACTGTGTGCTACTGGCACAAATTTTTAAAATAGTTGTATTGTAATCTATGCTTTTTACTTTAAAATACCGTGGTAACAATAGAATAAAAAGTTCTCGGAAATATTTTTCAAGTATTTTGCCATGAAAAAACACGATAAGACAGGTATTAAACTCATTCTCGATGACTTCGCGCCCACGGATATCCCTGTCAAGTTGGAAATGGTCAGGACACCAGTTTTCATTATTATCAACCGTTATACGAAGTTCGGTTGCATCTACACGAAGCCTGGTAGTTGAAAAAAACAATGTCAAACCCCTCGTCTTATAAGGGCTGTTCGGGATCGTATTCGTTGCAATCCAGTCAGGAGAATGGGGTAGCTGGTTTTGGAGCTTGTGGTGCGGAGAATACGGCCAGGAATATCTGCTTAAGGAACATGTATGTTCCGTTGTACCCTGGAGCTCAGACTAGAGCCCATGCAGGCGGTCGCATAGCGACTTGTAGCATATGAAAGAATGGAACTGACAAAGACAAGGGAGACCGGAATGGCCATTTCTGGCTTATTAGCCGTCATCAGCCAGTCATACCCAATCCCAAGTGCGGCACACCTGGGATTCGAACCAGCGAACTTTGGTATTAGAGTCAAACGTTCTACGATTAAGCCACGGGCTCGTAGTTTTGTTGGTTGTGATCGGGAATATGATGATAGTGTGGGGCTCACCGATCTGCTTAAGGAACATATATGTTCCGTTGTGCCCTTGAGCTCAGACTAGAGCCCTCGAGGCGGTCGCATAGCGACGTGTAGCATATGATGGAATGGAACCGACAAAGACAAGGGAGACCGGAATGGCCATTTCTGGCTTATTAGCCGTCATCAGCCAGTCATACGCAATCTTAAGTGTGGCACCCCTGGGATTCGAACCCGCGACCTTTGGTATTTGAGTCGAACGCTCTAACATTGAGCAACGGGCTCGATGTTTTGTCGGTTGTGATCGGATATATGATGATAGTGTGGGGCTCACCGATCTGCTTAAGGAACATGCATGTTCCGTTGTGCACTGGAGCTCAGACTAGAGCCCTCACAGGCGGACGCATAGTGACGTGTAGCATATGATGGAATGGAACCGACGAAGACAAGGGAGAACGGAATGGCCATTTCTGGCTTATTAGCCGTCATCAGCCAGTCATACGCAATCGCAAGTGTGGCACACCTGGCATTCAAACCCGCGACCATTGGTATTTGAGTCGAACGCTCTACCATCGAGCCACGGGCTCGTTGATTTGTCGCTTGTGATCTAGAATATGATGATAGTGTGTGGCTCACCGATCTGCTTAAGGAACATTTATGTTCCGTTGTGCACTGGAACTCATACTAGAGTACTCACAGGCAGTCGCATAGCGATGGGTAATCGGCCAAGCCCGCGATATATATATATATATATATATATATATATATATATATATAAGGAATTTCGTGACAGCCTGAATTCTATTTTCCCTGACATCCAGTTTACAATGGTGGTGGAATTCAACAACCAGCTGCCATTCCTAGACGTTCTCGTCCATCGAAAACCCTGCGGGGACCTTAAAACGATGGTGTATAGGAAGGCCACCAGTACCCGCCAAATCCTTAGCTACCATAGCAAACATCCGTCATGCCACAAACACAGTTGTGTTCGAACGCTATACAAAAAGGCCTGAAACACACTGCAGCGAGCCAGGCGAAAGAAAAGGCAGAACTTCGATACCTCAAACGCCTCTTCATGGCCAACGGGTATCCCCGCAACTTCATCGAACGTAGCAGACAGTGCAGGCAAAGCCGAAGGCCAGCGACCGAACAGCCAAAGATATGGCGAGCGTTGCCATACATTGACGGTGTTTCGGAGGCGGTATCCCGTCTCCTAAGACCGATGGGGATCGGCATCGCCCACCGGCCGGAGTCAACCATTCGACATCTGGTTATGAGGCCTAAGGCCCCCTGCCCCGAGGTGAAACAACAAACGTCATCTACCGGGTTCAATGCAATTCCTGCGCAGTCAACTACATTGGAGAAACCGGGAAACGTCTACAAACCCGGGTCGGAGAACACATGAGGGCGGTAAGAAGAATGGACCCGCTGTCTTTGGTGGCGGACCATTGCGCAGACTCTGGACACACTTTCGCCTTCCAGAATGCTGAAATTCTTGGTCGGGGAAGTGACCGCGTGGCAAGGGAAACCATCGAGGCTTGGCACATGGGAACAACCTCCATCAATCGTTCTGTGACGCTTCCTACGGCCTACCAAGCCCTCCGGATGCAACTCAATGATCGAAAGAGCCAACGTGAACATGGGCCTAACGTGCATCCGAACATGGGTGAGTCCATGGCGGACACGCACGCAATCGCAACACAACCCAGACCCGACGAAGGAACAGTTATCGCCTCGGCCAGCTCAACCACTTATCCGGCAGGTGCGAATACACACGGAGGTGCGATCGCAACCAAGATTAACAGCCTGGGGCGGCAGTTTCGGTCGATGAGGGTACTGACGACTACTGCCAACGTGCGAACTCCGGCCCCCGACCAGATTGAGAACAAGCCATCACCGTCCCTCCTCCAGTCCACCACGGACTCAGTGAACAGGCAAAGGATGATCGCCAAGAATGAAACACCACCATGCTCATCAAGCAGCATGATGACTGAGAATCTCCACCCCAAACCCGGCCCCTACTCTACGCAAATTCAAAAACCTTAGTAATCCCGTATTAGCCGAAATGTTACCACCTATAAATACTGTGAGGGCGCGGTACAATATTTACCTCCGACGATGAAATCTTGTTTGATTTTTGAAACGTCAGGACAATAAAACCATGGTTCCCGTGATCGCCTCTTCTTCTCATTTATTTCCGGGAACGCGCATCTTCGCTTCTATTGGCAATATTTTCGGGCGCTAAGCGCTTGAGTCAGCATGACGTTGGGAAATATTTGCCCTTCATCTGTCATAAACGTACGCGCAAATTCAATTCCTTCACAGATGCCTTGACAATCACGTTCTTCCGAAAAGCTTGTCCTACAAGCCACCGGTGAACACAAGTCTGGCGAAAAGTTGGGTGACACAACATAGCAGACGAATGATTCAGGTGCTACTCCAAGACTGCCATCTTCGACTGCGCAAATACAATGGGGTTTTGAACCAAGCGGTTGCACAGTGCGCTGAACTAATCGTCGAGGACGGAGTCAGGCTGCTGCAGCAGGTGATTGATAAACGGGCCAGAGAACTACGAGCAACGAGAGATGCGGAGCTGGCGGATATGCTTCGAAATATAACCCATTCATCTCAAGTAGAGAACGAAGTTCTGGTGCACAATATGTCATCGAAGCAGTTGTCGCCTGCACAATTGAAAGTGCTGAGTCATGAAGCTTGCTTTAACATCGCAGACGCCGATCCGGTAAATCTCGTGGCCACTGTCGAGTCGATTCTCAAACAAACCGGGGAATCCGACGAAACAAAGCACCTTATTCAGCAGCAGATAACCTCTTTGGTGATGGCGCACAAACCGCGTGCAATCATTTCCAGAGCGGAACAGAGTGCTCTCAAGACACTGAGGGCTGACACCAGCATCGTGATTCTGCCAGCCGAAAAAGGACGCTCCACAGTAGTGATGAATAAGACAGACTACATCCAGAAGGCCAAGGCCTTACTGGAGGACTGACAGGCGTACCTGCCATGTGACGATGAACCGATGAAGAAACTTGTAACGGAACTCGACAAGACACTCGCTGACATGCAAAAGAACAAGGCCATTACTAAGCCGGTACGACTGGCCATTAAACCAATAGACGCGGCTGCAGCAAGGTTCTACGGACTACCAAAAGTACACAAGGCTGGTATCCCCCTCCGACCAATCGTGTCATTGCGCGGTGCACCAAACTTTCATCTGGCGAAATGGCTTTTCCGAAATTTGCGGTCGCTCACCTCGGACGCGACCACGACGGTCTGTTCAGTGACTCAATTCCTGCAACAGCTCCAGGGAGTGCAAATTACTGCAGACGAGGTGATGGTGTCATTTGATGTCACCTCTCTCTTCACCGCGATCCCACAAGGCCTGGCAGTCGAAACGGTCAGCGAACTGCTCGAGAGCAGGTACAACGAGACGGCCGAGACGGTGAAAGGGAGACATCTCATTCAGCTCTTAAAATTCTGCCTGAAGACGTACTTCACTTTCGAAGGAACAACGTATGCGCAGGTCAAGGGGACGCCAATGGGATCGCCACTTTCGGGCTTCATCGCAGAGGCAGTTCTCCAAAAATTAGAGACCCTGGTTTTCGCAAATTACAAACCGAAATTCTGGACTCGGGATGTGGACGATACCTTTGTCATCATCGAGCGGGATATGGTCAAGGAATTTCATGACAGCCTGAATTCTATTTTCCCTGACATCCAGTTTACAATGGAGGTGGAAGTCAACAACCAGCTGCCATTCCTAGACGTTCTCGTCCATCGAAAACCCTGCGGGGACCTTAAAACGATGGTGTATAGGAAGGCCACCAGTACCCGCCAAATCCTTAGCTACCATAGCAAACATCCGTCATGCCACAAACACAGTTGTGTTCGAACGCTATACAAAAGGCCTGAAACACACTGCAAAGAGCCAGGCGAAAGAAAGGCAGAACTTCGATACCTCAAACGCCTCTTCATGGCCAACGGGTATCCCCGCAACTTCATCGAACGTAGCAGACAGTGCAGGCAAAGCCGAAGGCCAGCGACCGAACAGCCAAAGATATGGCGAGCGTTGCCATACATTGACAGTGTTTCGGAGGCGGTATCCCGTCTCCTAAGACCGATGGGGATCGGCATCGCCCACCGGCCGGAGTCAACCATTCGACATCTGGTTATGAGGCCTAAGGCCCCCCTGCCCCGAGGTGAAACAACAAACGTCATCTACCGGGTTCAATGCAATTCCTGCGCAGTCAACTACATTGGAGAAACCGGGAAACGTCTACAAACCCGGGTCGGAGAACACATGAGGGCGGTAAGAAGAATGGACCCGCTGTCTTTGGTGGCGGACCATTGCGCAGACTCTGGACACACTTTCGCCTTCCAGAATGCTGAAATTCTTGGTCGGGGAAGTGACCGCGTGGCAAGGGAAACCATCGAGGCTTAGCACATGGGAACAACCTCCATCAATCGTTCTGTGACGCTTCCTACGGCCTACCAAGCCCTCCGGACGCAACTCAATGATCGAAAGAGCCAACGTGAACATGGGCCTAACGTGCATCCGAACATGGGTGAGTCCATGGCGGACACGCACGCAATCGCAACACAACCCAGACCCGACGAAGGAACAGTTATCGCCTCGGCCAGCTCAACCACTTATCCGGCAGGTGCGAATACACACGGAGGTGCGATCGCAACCAAGATTAACAGCCTGGGGCGGCAGTTTCGGTCGATGAGGGTACTGACGACTACTGCCAACGTGCGAACTCCGGCCCCCGACCAGATTGAGAACAAGCCATCACCGTCCCTCCCTCCAGTTCACCACGGTCTCAGTGAACAGGCAAAGGATGATCGCCAAGAATGAAACACCACCATGCTCATCAAGCAGCATGATGACTGAGAATCTCCACCCCAAACCCGGCCCCTCCTCTACGCAAATTCAAAAACCTTAGTAATCCCGTATTTGCCAAAATGTTACCACCTATAAATACTGTGAGGCGCGGTACAATATTTACCTCCGACGATGAAATCTTGTTTGATTTTGAAACGTCAGGACAATAAAACCATGGTTCCCGTGATCGCCTCTTCTTCTCATTTATTTCCGGGAACGCGCATCTTCGCTTCTATTAGCAATATATATATCGGGCGCTCAGCTCGAGTCAGCTGACGTAGGGAACATCAACGTACGCGCCCACAGATGCCTTGACAATCACGTTCTTCCGAGCTAGAGCCACCGCAGGTGGTCGCATAGCGAGATGAAGCAAATGTTGTTAAAGTGGAACCGACAAAGACAAGGGAGATCGGAATGGCCATTTCTGGCTTACTAGCGATCATCAGCCAGTCATACCCAATCCCTAGTGTAGCATACTTGGGATTCGAACCCGCACCCTTTTGGAAATTGAGTCGAACGCTCTTCCATTGAGCCACGGGCTCGTTGTTTTGTCGGTTGCGCTCGGGAATATGATGATAGTGTGTGGCTTACCGATCTGCTTAAGGAACATGTATGTTCCGTTGTGGCCTGGAGCTCAGACTAGTGCCCTCGCAGGCGGTCGCATAGTGACATGAAGCATATGTTGTTAAAGTGGAACCGAAAAAGACAAGGGAGACCGGAATGGCCATTTCTGGCTTATTAGCCTTCATCAACCAGTCATACCCAATCCCAAGTGTGGGAAACCTGGGATTTGAACCCTGGTGTGAGCCACACACTATCATCATATTTCCGATTGCAACCAACAAAACAACGAGCCCGTAGCTCAATGGTCGAGCATTCGACTCAATTACCAAAGGTCGCGGCCTCGAATCTCAGGTGTGCCACACTTGGGATTGGGTATGACTGGCTGATGACGGCTAGTAAGCCAGAAATGGCCATTCCGTTCTCCCTTGTATTTGTCGGTTTCACTTTAATAAAATATGCTGCATGTCGCTATGCGACCGCCCACGAGGGCTCTAGTCTGAGCTCCAGGGCAAAACGGAACATACATGTTCCTTAAGCGGATTGGTAAGCCACGCACTATCATCATATTCCCGATCACAACCAACAAAACTACGAGCCCGTGGCTCAATCGTAGAACGTTTGACTCAAATACCAAAGGTCGCGGGTTCGAATGCCAGGTGTGCCACACTTGGGATTGGGTATGACTGGCTGACGATGGCTTATAAGGCAGAAATGGCTATTCCGGTCTCCCTTGTCTTTGTCGCTTCCTCTTTAACAATATATATATATATATATATATATATATAAAGTCAGCTGTGAATCACATAAATCAATTTCCTGCGTTTAATAATTTTCGAAATTTTAAAATTGATTATTCCTGGAAATCAAACACCAGAAACCGCATAGAGAACGCTGAAGGACCCACTGGGGTGCCAAACCTCTTGTTGCTGCCTCATGCAGCAGCAGAAACATCGGCGAAAGCACGTGCCTGACACAAAGGTATTGTCCGGATCACTTAAATCCATGTCCTGCATTTAATTATATCTGAAATTGTTATCTTGATATATAGTGAAGTGAATGAAGTGGCCATTTCTACCTTATTATACATCGTCAGCTAGCCATACTGAACCGCAGGTGCAGCGCCACCCGTGGCTCGAACTCTCGATTTGTTGATTTGAAGTCCAAAACACTAACCAGTGACTCATGGGCTCCTAGTCTTACCAGTTTAGATCGGGAATATGCTCATTGGATGATAGGTGCTCACCGGTCGATTAAGGGACTCAGTCGTCCCGTTTTGCTTTGGGGCTCACTCTCGAGCCCCGCCAGCAGCTGCACTGCCAACTACTGCTTATACTACTGAAAGTCTCCATTTTCCAAATCTGCACGGAACGCCGTCTCCTCCTGATGAAAAATATATTCAGTCTACGAAGTGGAAAAAAAGTAACCTGGGTGCACCACCCGATTGCGGCGCTAGCAACTAGGGTATTACATTATCTTCCGGAGGCTATATGACCAGGATGCACTGATGACCGGGGTGATCTATGATTTGGACAACTGGACGGAAAACCTCGTCATCTCCAAGATTAGATTCCACCTGCAACCTCGCAGGAGACGAAAAGCAATCAAATGGCCCAGCATCCGGAAGAAACGCACATTCCAAATGACAACACCACCATGGAGATACAGTGGTGTTGATTGTGGAACACAATCCACTCCACCACCATGGAAGCCCTTAGTCACCCACTCAGTCAACACCAGGATTGGTTGGATGGAAATGACGAAGAAATCCGAAACCTGCTCACCGGGAAAAGTGATGACGCTGTAGTCACTCAAATGCGTCCGTTTCAAGAATTCACCCATAAATCGCTAGGGACTAATGATGAACACGGTGGTCTTAGTGCAAATTACTGAAGAATAGATGTTTAGGGAATATTCGGCCACTAGGGTACAAATCTTTCGGAAGCAACAGATCAAAATGCTCATGGAGCTGTCCCGATGAGTATACTTCAACCTGCATATAGTAATTTTAAGGATACAACAGCGAACATCCGTAATGTGACGAAAATATGGATAAAAAGGAAACTTTGGTCAAGTGTGCAACAAAAGGATTAACTATGTTCCTTAGCATCGTCTACGCCTATTCCATCTGCGGCCTCATTTGCCACCTTCGCAAGCGCCGAACGGGCAGAAGATGCGCCTGTTGACACGACTTCTCTCTAATCGCCAACTGCGTGGGACACGGCAACCTCAAGCCTACAAACAATTTGTATCGTATCAGGATCCAGCGTAGAGCTTAAAGTTATTATCAAGATTGGGTTTGAGGTTAATGTTAGAGTTAGGGTTAGGACACAGGGCTAGGTAACCCCCATGGACTTTGCGCAAGGAAGCCTAACACATGCGCAAGGAAACCCTTCCCGTGTCTACTTGTTCGAATCGGAAAGGCAAATTCGTCAAAGCTGGCACTTTGGCGGACCAACCGTCCTTACTGCGGCCTGGTTCTGCAAGAAACCTTCGATTATGGTGACTGAAATAATCTGTAACTAAAATTTTAACGGGCTTTAATGTGCCAACTACTTTCTATTTTATTTCTGTAGCGTATGTTAGTTGAAGTTGTGCCTAAGCGTTCGGCCAAGTACAGGAATATTTCGAACCAAACACTTCATTATATATAGAGCACCGAAAAATTCAACAGATGGAATAACTAAAGAATATTTAAAAGAGCCTGAGAAATGTGGCTAACCTCGAGAATTCGGTGCAAGTAAAATAATTGTAAAACTGTGAAATGTGGGAATGTTGCGTCATTGTGAGTAAAGCTGTTTGTTAAATGAGCTTTTAGAAGGGTAAACGAACACATCATCTGCGGTTTTGTAGCATTGCCATGTAAGTTGTGCCATCTGATAACAGATGACCATCACTTTCAGTGACCTTATTTTGGAAAACTTAACACCTATGTGCTTCAGGTAAAAGTTGATAAAAACAATATTTTTCATTGGTTCATAGTAAACAATTTCTGTTTGTACCAAACTAATAAAAAAACTGAATGGACAGAAACGGAGTCCTCATGGGTTCGCATCTACTGGGAAATGTCTACTTTGAAAATGCTAAAAATACCAGAGCGAAGATGTTATTTTAACTCAAAGAAAATCGGCTTATGATGCCAGCGACTATATCATTTAGCAGCTGCAAACATCACAGCTACTGATATGCATGCATATAGTCATTTAGAGGTGGGTTATTGGACTGAGGTTGACGGCTGTGCAAAGGATGTGTTGTAGACAGGATGACATCCGTATAATCTTAAAGTCCAGAAAGAGACCTAGTCGTATAGCCAAATAATCCAATCTGGGCCACAAAACTGTTTCCATACTCGTAGGATGGTCACGTTCTCCACAATCAGTCCAGTACACATGCATGTCACTTCCTGAGACAAATGGTAGTCCCATATGCAACTGCGCTCACTTAACAATCAGAGTCGTTTTCTGCGATGGGACTTCACCCGTCAGAAATCTTACAGTTGAGGACCCTCAACCTGCCAAAACAAAATGGTTCCGCTAACTTCAAAACACACCAACCCTAGAAATGTTATGTCAGCGATAAATTTTAAGCTCTGTTTAATTTTATGGGCAACTGTCGGAGGCATTTACTCAAAATGGTTATCACTTGAACTGGAAGTTTTTTTGCTGGTGTGCGAAAATAGGGCTAGGAAAATAAATGAAAATAATGAGTAAGGTTTCGTCTCAGCATCATTTTTAGCAAGAATAGTCCAGTGTCATTGCGTTCTCATTTTAGTAATGCTTCACAGAGCATTTCCGATATGACCGGTTAATAATATGTACAACCAATTTCCCTGGAATTAACCGTATAGACGTCTCTCCATGTGAGCGGCATCGTCGATTAGCCATATACTATCGTAAAATGACGATCGGAAGGTCTGAATGTGCTTCTTACTAGAAAATTATGCTTACATGAAAGCTTCAAGACATGTTAGCATGGAGTAAATCCGAAAGAAATGTCATTTAAGATAGGATTGTGGCATTCGATCAGTCGTACATGTAGTTAACTTAATTAAACGCTCCTCAGTTAAACAAACTATATATTCATTCATTTAATTCAATCGGGATAACCTCGGCGGACGCGGTGAGATCCGAACCGACGAAGCTTACGTACAGCCGAAGCTCTTACCCCCTGAGCTACTTAAACACCCATTTATGAAGTGAGCTTGATATTCATTTGGCAGATTCTAGATTGACTGCTTAAGGAATCCTGCTTGGACAGTTAACTTGCCGTAGTAGATTTGAAGAGTTGCATACATTTAATCAGGCAAGGTCGGTAACTTGATCCAAGGGTGACTAAACTCATGGCTTCCGATGGGACCACGGGACCCGGCGATTGGTGCGTTGGATGTCCTGAAGACTTGTTCTCAATGGTTTGCAATGGTGACGGCTAATAAGCCAGAAATGGCCATTCCAGCCTCCCTTGTCTTTGTCGGTCATATTATTCTGCCTATATCCTTAGCTGTCGTACGGCTGCTGGTGGGGGCTTGAGAGTAAGCCCCAAGGCACAACGGGACGAGTGAGTCCTGTAACCGATCGGTGAGTGCCCAACTACCATTGTTAATATTCCTGATCGAAACCAGCAAGACAACGAGCTCGTGGCGCAGTGGGTAGAGCGTTGGACTTCTGCCCAACAAGGTCACGAGTTCGAGCCTCGGGTGCCGCAGCGCCTGGGGTTGGGTATGGCTGGCTGATAACGGCTAATAAGCCAGAAATGGCCATTCCAGTCTCCTTTGTATTTGTCGGTCACGTTATTCTGCCTATAGCCTTAGCTGTCTTACGGCTGCTGGCGGGGCTTGAGAGTTAGCCCCAAGGCACAACGGGACGAGTGTGTCCTGTAATCGATCGGTGAGTGCCCAACTACCATTGTTAATATTCCCGATCGAAACCGGCAAGACAACGAGCTCGTGGCGCAGTGGGTAGAGCGTAAGACTTGTGCCCAACAGGTCACGAGTTCGAGCCCCGGGCGTGGCAGTGGCTGGGGTTGGGTATGGCTGGCTGATGACGGCTAATTAGCCAGAAATGGCCATTCCAATCTCCCTTGTCTTTTTTGGTCATTTTATTCTGCCTATATCCTTATATATATATATATATATATTGAAATACAAGCATCCCAAGATAATCAATAAGAAAAGATGAATTTTTTTGGGAAAATAGGAACTTGAATGCGTAAATTTTCGAAACTGGTCCCCCAGCTCGTCGTCAGACTACAGTTAGTTTACAGGAACAATTAGTTAATTAACCGTATTTAACAAAGGATTCTACGTTTGGGCTATAAAGGAGATGCCACCACCATCCTAAACAAAGAAGACTACAAAGGGAAGACTCTTTTAATCTTAAAAGATGATTCAAAATACAAACCTTTGTCTGTAGACCCCACAAAATCCCACAAATCGTGCATTGAAAAAGCACTAAAACGCTTTACGGGAAGGAAATTAATATCAGAAGGTCTTGCTAAATCCTTAAAACAGGAAGATCCCACCATCGCAAAAATATATGCTCTTCCAAAAATTCACAAAACTGGTATCCTACTGCGACCGATAGTCTCCTAAATCGGTTCCCCAAATTATAAAATCTCAAAGTGGCTATTTCACCAACTATATCCACTTACAAAGAACTCTGAATACTCCATTGAAGATTCAAAAGGTTTTCTAGACAAATTAAAAGGAATCACGGTTACATCTGACGAGGTAATGGTTTCATTCGATGTGGTCGCGCTCTTCACCTCGATCCCTCTTGATTAAGTGAGATCATGCACCGAAGAACTACTTCAGGCCTACGTCACTGATGTACCTGCCGATGCTTAACTCCAACTCCTAGACCTTTGTATAGAAACCAACCTTTCCTTCTCCGGCCAATGCTTTTAACAAATTAAAGGGGCCCAATGGGGTCGCCCATATCCGACTTCCTGGCCGAAGCTGTAATGCAGAAATTGGAATCGATAGCTCTCCCTAATGTTAAACCAAAATTGTGGCTGCGATACGTGGATGATTCATTTGTCATCATCAAGAAATAACTGGTAGACCTGCTCCACAAAAATTTAAACTCCACCTTTCCATGAATTTAATTCACGTTCGAAACGGAAGCTAATGGATAACTCCCATTTCTGGATGTCCTCGTACATCGACAAACTGATGGATCACTCCACACCGCAATTTACGGCAAAGAAACATATTCTGAGGCCATCCCACACTTTGAGAGTAATCATACTATCTCTCACAAAAGGATTTCTGTCTACAGTCTCCTAAATTGAGCCAAAACATACTGCTCTGATGAAGAAAGTTATCAAACAGAAATGAGATACCTCTTTAACTTTTTCTCTAAAAATGGATATCCGCGTGACTTTGTGCATCGATGCATGAAGTGGCAAGAATCCAAAGAGAAAGGTATTTCAAACGACACGGCCACCCAGGCACCCAAAACAATGACCTGGCGAACTGTCCCATACATTAAAATGTATCAGAGCCTGTCGAAAGACAGCTTAGAAAACACCAGATACAAGTAGCACACCACCCTACATCTACTTTACGCTCACAGCTTGTACACCCCAAGGACAGGGTTAGCTACCTTGATAAAAAAAGGTGTTGTCTACAAAATCCTATGTTCCAGTTGTAATGCCATTTATTGTGAGCAAACTGGGAAATCTGTCTCAACCCGCCTACATGAACATCAGTTAGCGGTAAGAAGACGAGACCATTTATCCCAAGTGGCTATGCATAAACTGGAGACAGGGCATACATTTGCATGGGAGAAAACACGGATTGTTGGCACCCGCCCAACCAGAAAAGACCGTGAATTCCTGGAAGCAATGCACTCAGATGAGGCATGCATCAACCGGCATATCGATTTGGATGCCGCATACAAAATCGTTAAAGAAAAATGCAAACTTGCAGAATCAATCATGACAAGAGGAAAAAATGCATTCAATAAGTATTGGTTCGGATTTTGCCCAACCGTAGAATTCTTTGTTAAACACAGTTACCTAATTAATTTTTCCTGTACACTACCCGTAGACTGACGACGAGCTGGGGGACCAGTATCGAAAATTCACGCATTCAAGTTTCTATTTTCCCAAAGAATTTTATCTTTTCTTATATATATAAATATATATATATATATATATATATATATATATATATATATATATATATATAAATATATATAAGAAAAGATGAAATATATATATATGCAGAATAACATAATGGACAAAGACAAGGAAGACTAGAATGGCCATTTCTGGCTTATTAGCCGTCATCAGGCAGCCATACCCATCCGCAGGTGCTGCAACGCCCGAGGCTCGAGCTCACGACCAGTTGGGCAGAAGAATAACGCTCTACCTACTGTGCCACTAGCTCGTTCTGCCGGTTTCGATCGGGAATATTAGCTTTGGTAAGTAGAGTGAGTCCTGTAACCGATCAGTGAGCACCCACTTAACATAGCTATTATTCCTGCTTGAAACCGGCACGACAACGAGCTCGTGGCGCAATGGGTAGACTGTTAGAATTCTGTCCCACAGGTCGCGAGATTGAGCCTCGGGTGCCGTTACGCCTGGGGTTGGGTATGGCTGGCTATTATGGCTAGTAAGCCAGAAATTGCCATTTGAGTCCCCCTTGTCTTTGTTCGTCATGTTATTCTGCCCATATCCACAGCCACCTTGCGGCTGCTGGTGGGCCTCGAGAGTGAGCCCCTAAGTACAACGGGATGAGTAAGTCCTGTAACCGATCGGTGAGTGCCTACTTATATATATATATATATATATATGGCAAAGACATTATACCGTACTTCCGACATAGTTACTAGCTAAAAGCCCAGACACGTGTTTCGCCAATGTTTCTGCTGCTGCGTGACACAGCAACGAGGGGTTCAGCTCCTCAGTGGGTCCCGCAGCGTTCTCTATGCGGTTTCTGGTATATGGACTCCAGAGAATAATCGGGGAAATAATTTCTGAAATTATTAAGTGCAGGATATGGAGTCAGGTGATTTGGACATGACCCTTTAGGGTCAGTCCCGAAATTTCAATGAACATTTGGGTCAAAAACAATCAACCACTGTGGAGTTATTGGGGTGTAGGAGTACTAGTTAGGGGCAGCACCACACAGCTTGAATTGGTCACTCCGTTTGTCTCGTACAGGTGGTGAATGCTCCTGTGGCCACCTCTAACTGGTACCCAACTATCACCTGTGGCTCCTCGAAGTTGGGTTCTTCCCAGCGGCCACACCCCGGGCAACCGTCACGACCGGCGGGCTAAAACAGGTGAGGGTCTCCGGAGTTGTGTGTGACTCCACACCCGGTATGTCTAACTGCCGAATTTCCCACGTCCCCCCTCTCAAAAAGTCCTACGGTGGGGGCGACAGCAACCACGTAGGTGGCCCAAACTAACTCGGGTCGTTCTCTCACTAAAACAAATCCGTGACCCATAGTGGAGTGCAGCAGCCATCTGGGATGTCCGAGCAGCCCTATTTAGGGATAGCACTGCTTGCCTCCTCGCGGAGGAAGGGGCTAGAAAATGTGCCCTAAAAAAGTGCTGGGTCTCACGTCTTCTGCAGCCGGCCGCGGCTCGCAGATCGCGAACTTCGCGGTCGTAAAACTCAAACAAACAACAATACCCCCGTCCCCACCCCCCTCGCCATACTCTCCAGACTGCTCGGGTGAGTCCACTCACACAAGCAGCCTGAAATGTTCGTTCCCTTTTAGACAATCCTAGGAGTAACCGGCCGGAACGGAGGACGGCGCTAGTCGCTCGGAAACTGGCGCGCTACAATGTGCACATTGCTGCTCTCAGCGAGACCCGATTCTCTGAGCAGGGTCAGCTGCAAGAGGTGGGGGCCGGCTACACCTTCTTCTGGAGCGGCCGGCAAAAGGCAGAGCGACGCGACGCTGGTGTTGCCTTTGCCATCCGTAACGACATCGTGGGACATCTGCTCTGTCTGCCACAGGGTATCAATGATCGCCTGCTGAGCCTCCGCCTGCCTCTTCGGGGAGACCAGTTCGCAACCATCATCAGCGCCTACGCCCCCCCCCCCAATGACGAGCTCTGATGCGGTGAAGGACGAATTCTACGAGGACCTGCACGCCTTGCTGGCGACTGTGCCGAAAGAGGACAAGTTAATTGTCCTTGGTGACTTCAATGCCCGCGTCGGGATGGACCACGCTGCCTGGCAGGGAGTGCTGGGTCCCCACGGTCTCGGTAGCTGTAACGATAATAGTCTCCTTCTTCTGCGCACGTGTGCGGAACACCCTCTCCTGCTGACCAACATCTTCTTCCGCCTTCCGACGCGGGAGAAGGCCACGTGGATGCACCCTCGGTCGCGGCGCTGGCATCTGCTTGACTATGTTCTCGTCCGGAGGCGAGATCGACAGGACGTGGTGGTAACCAAGGCGATCCGCGATGCCGATGGTTGGACAGATCACCGCCTCATCATCTCCCAGATGAGGCTCCGACTGCAACCCCGACGAAGGCCCCAAGGTAAGAGGCCACCATGCAAGTTAAATACTCTTTTATTAAATTTTCCTGCTCACTATTTTGATTTCAGCAACCAAATAACCGGGAAACTGGAGGACCTGCACGCTCCAGATGATAACGCTACCGTGGAGACACGATGGTGTCAACTGCGAAATGTCATCCAATCCACCGCCCTCGATGTTCTCGGACGCGCACGCCGTCGACACCAGGACTGGTTTGACGACAATGACGCCGACATCAGCAACTTACTCGCGGAGAAGCATGGACTACACAAAGCCTACATGGACCTTCGGACTGACGCCACCAAAGCAGCCTTCTTCAGATGCTCGCGCCTTGTACAACAACGGCTGAGGGAGATGCAGGATGCCTGGATGATCCGAAAGGCTGAGGAAATCCAGGGGTATGCGGACCGCAATGAAATGAAAAACTTTTTCAAAGCCATCAAGGCCATCTACGGCCCGTCTATCAAGGGTCCGCACCGCTGCTCAGCTCTGACGGCACAACACTGCTGACAGAGAAATCGCAAATTCTGAAGCACTGGGCCGAGCACTTCAGAAATGTCCTTCATTGCTCATCAGCCATCTTCGATGCTGCCATTGACCGGCTCCCTCAAGTGGACACGAACAATGACCTGGATCTGCCGCCTTCCGTACCAGAAACCATCCGGGCCGTGCAGCAGATTTCCAGCGGTAAAGCACCGGGATCCGACGCAATCCCACCGGAAGTCAACAAGCACGGTGGGCCCCGGCTGATGGCAGAACTCACAACACTCTTCCAGGAGATGTGGCACCAAGGACAAGTTCCTCAGGATTTCAAAGACGCGACTATCGTCCATCTCTACAAACGGAAGGGGAACCGGCAACTCTGTGATAATCACAGAGGCATCTCGTTGCTCAACATCGCCGGGAAGATCTTCACCCGTATCCTTCTCAATCGTCTTTACGGTCACCTAGAGCAGGGCCTGCTCCCGGAAAGCCAATGTGGCTTCCGCCGACACCGCGGAACCACCGATATGATCTTTGCCGCCCACCAGCTACAAGAGAAGTGTCAGAAGATGCGAACTCACCTATACACCACCTTCGTGGATCTAACAAAAGCCTTTGACACGGTGAATCGTGACGGACTGTGAAAAGTCATGCAGAAATTTGGTTGTCTTGAGCGGTTCACGCACATGGTGCGTCAGCTTCATGACGGGATGACGGCGTGCGTCACTGACAACGGGACGGTATACGAAGCATTGCCGTGACCAACGGAGTGAAGCAGGGCTGCGTACTGGCCCCCACCCTCTTCAGTCTCATGTTCTCGGCTATGCTGATGGACGCCTACCGTGATGAGCAGCCTGGTATCCGCATCGCCTACAGAACTGACGGGCACCTTCTCAACAGTTGGCGTATGCAGGCTCCAACGTGCGTGTCTACGACTACAGTCCATGACTTGCTCTTTGTGGACGACTGCGCCCTTAACACCGTGATGGAGGAGGACATGCAAAGGAGCATGGACCTCTTCGCCGAAGGCTGCGCCGATTTCGGATTAACAATAAGTACAGCCAAAACGGTTGTCATGCACCAGCCGCCACCCAGCGCGGAATACAATGCTCCTCGAATCAATGTCAACGGTGCTCAACTCAAAAACGTGGAAACCTTCGCTTATCTAGGAAGCAAGATATCGCGCAACACGAGAATCGATGACGAGGTTGCCCAACGGATCTCCAAAGCTAGTCAGGCCTTCGGCCGGCTGCAGGCCTCCGTGTGGAATCGCCACGGTATTCACCTGAACACCAAACTGAAGATGTACAAGGCCGTCGTCTTGACGACACTCCTTTACGGAGCGGAAACCTGGACCGTCTACTCGAACCAAGCCAGGAAGCTGAATCACTTTCATCTCAGCTGCCTCCGCAGAATACTGAAGCTGAGATAGCACGACAGGATCCTGGACACGGAAGTCCTGGAGCGGACCGGAATCCTCAGCATCCATGCCATGCTGAGGCAAGTGCAACTACGATGGAGCGGCCACCTGGTAAGAATGGACGACGAGCGACTACCCAAATGACTTTTTTACGGAGATGTCGCTACGGGTGCTGGCCGGCAGGGAGGTCAAAAACGACGCTACAAGGACACTTTGAAGAAATCGCTGAAGCAACTGCAAATCAACTCGGCGACCTGGGAGGACCTCGCCCAGGATAGACCAGCATGGAGAAGAGCAGTGAAGACTGGTTCAGCAATCTATGAGGCCAACCGGATCGCCGCCACCAAGGCCAAAAGAGCGGCACGAAAGTCACCAGCGCCTCGGACCAACACCGCCAATGCCCAGGCCCTGCCAACATGCCCGCGCTGTCAACGCATCTTCCGCGCGCGAATCGGCCTGGTTGGAAATCTTCGGACGCAATGCACCAACAATCCGACAATTCCAATTTCTACGTCAAATTCTGCCAACCATCCTTCTGACTCTCCCACCCTCACTCCTGGCATCAATTCCATTACTCCCACCATCATAGAGAACACATCCATCTACTCATCGCCTGTTACACCCACCACCGTAACCACCACCGCCTTCGCCTTCACTAACACCACCACCACCACCATCAGCGATAGGGAATCTCTCCTAAGCTGTACTCAATGCGACCGCACATTCACCTCACGCATCGGCCTGGTCGGTCACTTGCGAATACATCGTACAGAGACCGGTGAGCCAGTGACTGGAGCACCATCACACAGCAGAGATTGTCGCCTCCACTGCCCTCACTGTCCTCGTGCATTCACTCATCGCATGGGCCTATTCGGTCACATGCGCATCCATGACAGCGGAATTCACCACAATGCCGACAACACCGATACACCATGCTTACCCTCCGCTCCTGCCATTCTTAGCGCCCCTGACACCCCCACTACCATGAATGACATTCCCCCAGCCTCTACCGATTTCTCCTGCCCACACTGCGCCCGCAACTTCAACTCACGCATCGGCTTGGTTGGTCACCTGCGAATCCATCGCACGGAGGCTGGTGAACCAGTGCCTGGGGCTCCGACATACAGTCGCCGCGCCCGCCTTCACTGCCCGCACTGCTCCCGCACATTTACACACCGCATGGGCCTATTAGGGCACATGCACCTCCACGACAACCTGCGGTAAACCACCGGAGGCTAAGCTACATCAGCGCACACTACCTACACCAATGCATCGACAACACCCTCACAATCACTATTCACCAGAGTATATCACGATTTCCTAGAAACCGTGGCTGGGAAGGCTGCCAATCTGACGCTTCCACCAAACCACGCCATCGGCTCAGTGTATGTTCTGTGTGTGTCGAGTGGCTGACCAGTGGACTGGGAGTCAGACGGCGATGGCTCCTCCATATGCCCTGAGTTAGTGAATCCTGGTGTGTGCGTTATGGGGGCCAGGTCGTGCTGTGGCTCGCGAAGACGGGTACGCCGATCCGTCAGCCAATGCGCCCACTCCCACATCAGGCAACTGACCGGCTCGGACAGTGTCTGATGGTGGGGGTTTGGGAGAGATTGAGGTCGACAGCTCAGCGCATATTCCTCACTATAAACAATCTGACGCGCTTAAAACTATCACGGTGCGCTAAAAGCCGTGGCTTGGAAGGTTGCCAACTGACGGGATAACTCGGATCGCGTGGTCAGCCCAATGTGTGTCTTGTGTGGAGTGGCTGACTGAGTCAGGCTGCAATGGCTCCTTCTTAATGTGGCCTTTATGGCACTCCCACTCCGTGGGATCCGAGCCAGGTGTGGTGGTACACCCATGGGTGGCTCCGGCCGCGCCAGCCACCTGAGCCCTCTCCCATCTCCGGTCTTCTTGACTCTGTCTTGACACCGGGCTCAGGTGGGGGAGGAGGAGAGAGTGTGGTAGCTGCAGCGCAAAGTTACTATCACTTAAAACTAATTCACGCGCAAGTCACCGTTCCTGCTCCAGCCTTCCATGGAGCATACGGTGGACATCGTCGGACTACGACGGTCGAACTGTCACGTGGTTATTCCACAGTGGTTGATTGTCTTTGACCCAAATGTTCATTGACATTTTGGGTCTGAACCCTAAAAATTCATGTCCGAATCACCTGACACCATGTCCCTGCACTTAATATATATATATATATATATATATATATATATATATATATATATATATATATATATATATATATATATAACTAGTCTGAGCTCCAGGGCGCAACGGAACATACATATTCCTTAAGCAGATCGGTGAGCCCCACACTATTATATATATATATATATATATAGGCTCTTCGGGCAATCGATTCGTACCC
The DNA here is from genome assembly GCA_017591395.1 of Schistocephalus solidus. Taxonomy (NCBI): domain Eukaryota; kingdom Metazoa; phylum Platyhelminthes; class Cestoda; order Diphyllobothriidea; family Diphyllobothriidae; genus Schistocephalus; species Schistocephalus solidus. The sequence goes on from WEDG01000182.1 coordinate 80,354, forward strand.
ATATATTATTAAGTTGTAGACAAGAACATGCAGAGAGGAGGGACAACGGTACATGTGAATAGATAGATAGAGTCTGTTTTGGGAGTATTCTGCTTTCATTCAGCCAAGCATAACCCTGACTACCAGCTGGGATTGGAAACACACATATGCACTCCAATGCAGCGCAGTTATTCCACAAACTTCTTCCAGCTGATGGGTCATAAACACTTCATCGAACAGAAGTTCATCAGTTCCTCACCACCTGCCAGTTTCCGCCGTTGCAGCTCAGGTAGTTCGTTGCCGTTTCGTGACTTCTGTCACCCATATGGAGGTTGTTTGCTTCGGGAAGTCAATAGATTTTCGTGCGCCTTTTTCTGTTTGACTATATTTATACATATGAATCCCTTTATTTTCTTAAATAAAAAAGTTGCCAGCCTCACATTCTCTTTACTTTAAGCTGCCGTAAGTTACGACAAAGAATACAATTAAGATCCTATCTGCTCCTTATCGGAAATGTGAATGAATTCATGTAATCTTTGTCATTAGTGGGAAATCGTTTTTTTCACTACGTGCATGGGCACATGCGACAAGAATGAACCTCCCCCACAAGCCTGTAAAACAGCATGTTTAAATGAATTTGAAAGCACATTCTGCAGTTATACAGCTGCTGGCATATGTTATTGCATAAATACGATTGCCCTACGTACCTTAGCTGATCTATCTTATCATATCTTAGCTGAAATTATCAAATTTGTGTTCGATTTGAAAAGCTTACTTAGGTGGAGTTTTAGTGCTGATTATCATGCAGCACGATTCCAAGTTTTTCATTCACGGCAGGATGCTGGTCTCTTTATGCTCTTCTTTCCTGACGTCTGAAAAAATACAGAGTTTACTATAACAACTTAAGTAGTTTGACGTTTTCACGTGGCTTTTTGATGCCCTTTATATTCATATACCTTTGATAGAAAACATCAACAATCTCTCTTGTGTTGAGTTGGTTGGGAATTTCCTTCGATTCCAATTTTAAACTTGAAAGAAATGTATCGTTTTGGTTTTATAAAATGTTGTCATTATGAGATTTTTGAAGTCGGCGAAATTTCCATTTATAGAGTATCGTATTTTGTCCGTGCGAACTTTAAAACATTAGCCACCTGCATTGAGAATTCTTGTGAGCCATATGACGTCTTCGCAGGGAAATGTATAATTTTCATTACACGAAGAGTTTGTAATATGCAATTTAGAATCCTGATTCGTGAGCGTAACTGCAACTTAGGTTTAAAATTATTCGGGAATTGAAGTATTTTGTAAAATTGAACGACACATTCCTTAAGAATAAGTTAAAACATGTAAATTCGTACCAAAGGAGTAAAATAAAGAATACATTTATTCAGGACTTCTATAAAACCTACTGGCAATAATCTGTGTGAAAAAGTCATGCTATTTAACTTCTCATTTTATACCGTGTAGTCCTTGCAGACGAGCGGAAAGAATTTCATTCAAAAGTCAGTATCCTGTTTTGACTGAACTAACTTGGAATTATGCTGCATGAGTATCATTATTACACTCCCACCTAAGTAATTCTATAGGATTGAACGCATATTTACGAAGATGAACTAGCTAAAGTAAGAAGAATAATCTTTTTAATTTGCGTTTCGCAATAAAGGCCAACATTTTCCTATCTTTGACTTTTTTACTGGATGAAACGCTCTTTTGTGCTTTACCCGAATTTCTTTGTTCTCCTAGTTAATCTAGGGGTTTAAGCTAGTGCTTTTGCCAATTCACGAAGAACGAATACTTGCTCGATGCCAGGCTGTTACTGCTTGACGCATCGCCACCGACCCTTGCTTTTGGAGGGCTTGTTACAGGACTTAGTGCACAAACTCAATCTTCACTCGCTTCGGTTGGTACAGATGCACACGGTAGAGTCCGTAACCAATCAGTACATTCCCATGAGGCCAAACAGCAGGTGTGAAGGTCCTGAGTCAGATTGTTATTGCCGTGGTTTTCTAACTGCCAGACAGCTAACGAAACGACAAACTTGCCGAAGCAAGTAGGTCTGGTTGGCGTACAGTCCAACTCTACCTATCTTCAAAAATGCATGGAAACCTTTTGCACAAGAATTAAGAAGCATTGCTTATACGAACGCTGTATGTTTTTCCAAACTAATCTCAGGCGAGTGTTAAGATTGCCGACTGGTGAGCGGGTAAAGGTGGAAGGGGACGAATTTAGTCTTGAATCAGTTCAGCGTTAAATATACTTTTATTGAGGAAGCAGTTTCCAAGAGCAACTGCTGATGTTTTTTCACTGTTAACTATCAATCTTAATAACCGGAGGCTGAGGAATTTATCTTTACTCAGTTTGACGATCTCTTTAAAGTAAGCCGACTTCAGGTTATTCAGCAATCGAATTCAGATAGAAGAACGTCACCGTGATAGGTTGTTAATTGGGCGCAATATAAAGCAGTGAGTTGCAAAAGAAAAAAATGTTTGAAGCATTTTCTCCCGGGTATGAATTTAAAGCAGGCGTAAGCAGCAGGATTTATTGGTACCAAAAAATTTCGCGATGGCTTATCAACTGCAACCCGTCTTTGCATAACACAAGTAACGAATGAAAATGGACAGCAGTTTGAATTAACAGAAAATCAATACATAACAGCAAGGTCCAATGGACAACGTAAATAACATCAAGAAAAAAAAGTGAGGGAGAAGCTTATACAACTAAAACCATGAAGCATCTAGGGTGAAAATCACCAGGGCAATTGTAGATTGATCACGTGGTCTAGTTGCTTACAAAGATTGGGTTTCTCCCTCCGTATATACGCTGAGACCGTTTCACTCATCAAATCTCGCCTGGATCAGACAAAACATGTACTTGACAAGATAAGTCTATACTGTTGGTTAATGTTCATGAAACATACTTGCATTATACTAAGTAAGACAAGAGGCTCACATCGCTCTAAACTAAGGAAGTCCTTATGCAAGAGACCTACGGACGAAAATTTTCCTGTGAACATTGATGAAGTTATTCTCAATCTATCAGACATTAAACTCAATAAGCTACAATCAGAAGCTTTATCACTAGGACTCGACTTTTGTGTGCCGAACATGAGAATAAACCCAGTTGAAATTGAGGCCCAGTTTGAAGAATTGAATTGTCAACTAGCTGATCTAGTACCCAGATCCATTGACGACGTTGGCTGACTGAAAGCAAAATTTGTGGACATAGCTCATCAGTACCTTAAAGCGCCTATAACACAACTGACACCTCTAACTAAAGAACACTTGGCTGCCCTTTCCGCACTGAAACATCATGAACAAATAATAATCTCCAAGCCTGACAAAGGCCACGGAGTTATTATCCTTAACCAGAAGGACTATGTGAGAAAAATGGAATCTATTTTAAATGACCAAAGTAAATTTCGCCTAGAGACATCAGGGAAAGATAAAACTAAAGCAATGGAGCAATCAGTTTGGAAAATGGTTAAACAGTTGTTGGACAAAAACCTGATTGATACTAATACTGCGCTCTCTCTAAAACCAAAAGGTACACATATCCCCAGATTATATGGATTACCCAAAACACTTAAGAAGGACATACCTCTACGGCCAATTATTTCAATGTCAAATGCACCTCAACATAGACTAGCTAAATGACTTGTAAGGGAGCTACAACCAATTCGAAAACTGTTTTCCACTTATACCACAAAAGACAGTTTTCATTTTATTGAAGAAATTAAGCGCTTAAACATCGCCGGTAAGTGTATGATTTCATTGGACGTGGAATCTTTATTTACAAATGTACCATTGGATGAAACAATAGATGTTATATGCACCCATGCGGCTAAAACACGTCTGTCGCCTGAATTACTACGTGAATTGTTGACACTTTGCACCAAAAATGTACAACTGCTGTTTAATGGGCAAATCTATAGACAAATTGATGGAGTTGCAATGGGAAGTCCACTTGGACCAACCTTCGCCGATGTTTTTATGGGTCACTTAGAAGAAAAGGTGTCCTCTAAATTGAAGATGACAACATTATACAGAAGATACGTAGATGATATATTTGCGATTGTTGATAACAAGAAAGACGCCGTAGACCTTCTTTCTACCATGAATACATTGCATCAAAAGATAAAATTTACAATGAACATGGAACAGAACAACACGCTACCTTTCCTTGACGTCCTCATGTTCAGAGAGGATGATGGCTCAATAAGGCGCTCTGTCTTCCACAAAAATACTTGGAAAGGGCAATACTTGAACTTTAAAAGCTTTGTACCAGTACAATGGAAACGAAATTTGGTACATACACTTTTTCATACGGCGAGAAATATTTGTTCTAGTGAAACTCTTGATACAGAAATTGCCTGCATCAAATCAGCCTTACTTAACTGTGGATATCCTGCACGTTTCATTCAAAAATATAGCAACACCTTACGACCAAAAGTGGTGGAACATTCAGTTCCAAAAAAGCCCGTTAGCATTTACTTACCCTTTAAGGGTGACAATATTTCTAATACTATCAAGCGACGATTATGGTGCACCTTTGGAAGAACATACAATGCAGCTCAGCTCTTCTTTATCAATCGTACTAGAAGCCTGCCAATCAACCGTCCAAAGGATGCCTTGCCGTTGCACGCCACCCCAAATTGTGTTTATGAATTCACGTGCACTTGTGGATGCAAGTAGATTGGGTGAACGCAAAGGCAATTAGCAACCAGAGCCGCTGAACATTTACCTAATTGGTTGTTTAAACAAGAAAATAAAATACCACGTTCTTCGATTACTAAACATATGCTAGACAGTGGTCATTATGTAGACCTCAAAACAGCTTCCGAGTTCTTGTTCGGGCACGAACAACTCGGACTTTGCGCTACTTGGAAGCAGCGTATATACGGAGGGAGAAACCCAATCTTTGTAAGCAACTAGACCACGTGATCAATCTACAATTGCCCTGGTGATTTTCACCCTAGATGCTTCATGGTTTTAGTTGTATAAGCTTCTCCCTCGCATTTTCTTTCTTGATGTTATTTACGTTGTCCATTGGACCTTGCTGTTATGTATTGATTTTCTGTTAATTCAAACTGCTGTCCATTTTCATTCGTTACTTGTGTTATGCAAAGACGGGTTGCAGTTGATAAGCCGTTGCGAAATTTCTTGGTACCAATAAATCCTGCTATTTACGACTGCTTTAAAAAAATGTTTACCCTTCTAATTATATATTATAAGGTTTTAGCCTCATGCAAAGTGATTCAAAACATAATATTTTTCTGGATGGCACGGAATGTATACTTGGACCTTGACACTGCTTATACTGTGTTTAAAATTTAGCTGCCGTTCTTCTTCGTTGTTGCTGTTGCCAGAGTGCATGTTGAAAGGTGAAAATTTGAAGCACACAAGGTGCTACACCAGGTTTAATTAAAAAAACGATTTTGCGGATGACAATAACGCAAATGTGGAAGTTGCCATAGAGTTTTCTGGGACAGTTTTACTCGTTTGATCGCTAATCTAATGGCCAGTATACTAGCAGGTTGGTCCTTTCATCTTGCATGGGGACACTAAACGTTTTCAGAGGTGAATACCTTTCTAAAATATGTTTACTCAGGACCAATGTAACATGTAAGTCGATCTGTTACTCCAGGAACAACTGCCTATTTGAGGGAAATGCATTGGACAAAATGTGTTTTGTTACTCATTTGAAGCTTTCTAAGATCTCCTCCCCCCCTTAAATTGCGATGTGTACTGTTGCATTGCCGACAGCAAACGCTAATACTTAGGGACAAAAAACTGAATTAAAGTTAATTTTTAGCCCTAAGTAGAGCAACGTTCAGAGAAAAGGTCACCAAACGTTGGAAGTTGATTTTTAAAGTCGGCTTTCGAGTTCCATTCCCTCTGCACTGAACAACAAAAATATGCATTATTGGCCGGTTCCTTTCACCTTATACTGCATGCTTATCGGTATGCTGTTGAAACTCTTCTCTTAATCCGTTTATGAGGACTAGAATATATTGCAAATGTACTTATACAAATGACTGATTTACAGATTACTGTTATACTTCGGCTTAAACTAACTTGATGTCCTCTGAATTAGCCTACCAACGTTGCTATAAGTCCAGCGAATTTGTCAGAAAGTAACTCTTAAGAAAGGTATGCTAAGTTCATTTCTAACGGCAAAGTGAGTTAACTACTTCACAATGACCACCGAGTGAACGTCAACGAAGCAGTAACTGTCATCTACGCGGTGACGGGGAGGCATTCAACGTTTTCTGCTAATTGACACGTGACGATAATGGTGGTGGCCACACGCTTAGTGAACCTAGCTGTGGGCTCGCAAAGACATTAATTAAAGTTCTCCGTCTACCAAGACTCTGCGTTATATTGACGAAATTCAAGTGCTTCCAAATGCATCCTTCCCATGTCCGTTGACCTGGAGGCTATACCACAGTCCCTGCCTGCTAGTTATCACGTCCCCTCTCCCGTCTTCCGCTATCAGCACTGCAAGTGGTGCACATAATTGATTTTTTACTATTTTCGATGTCCTATTGTGACGTATACTGCTGCACAAACCTTGTGAGGAGCATTCAAGTACAATTGCCTTTCTTTAGAATTCCGAAGCTAAACTAGAGTTGTTTTAAGTAAAAAACGCACTGAAGTAAGTATTTGAGGTATGTTGATTTAACCACAGCTGTGACGCTACCGTACTTATGGATTAAATGGACTTGAGAATATGTACAGCCTCACGCGCATTACAACTGACCATATGTTAAACTTCCAGAGGATAAATTATTTCCTTATCCCAACCTTACTCCTAATAATAATCTTAACTCCCCACCGGAAATTCATCGAAAGCTAACCTGTCATACGGGGAGGAAACTGTTTCATGTCCGACTTGTGGTTTTCTTCCAAAACCTTGTCCACTGATAGGCGGAGTTGTTTACACTTTAAAGGGAAATTGGCATGCAATTATTTGTTAAAAATTGGGTCATCGTGTGCATGCTGACTGGATAATGCTTGAGATAAATTCCAGCAGATTGTTTCTTCTGTAGCAGTCACTGGGCACATTCAGGCTGATTGCACACCGTTCTAAATCGTTTCATTATAGTCCTTTACTCAAGTTAAGTTCGTCATGCTATCATTTACAATATAATAAACCACATAATTTAGAATAAATGCAGGAATTCAGCTAAGCTTGAGTTAAAAACCCAGTTCACGCTTACTTAAGGCCTGTTCAAACCGGGACTTTGCCTTAAGAAATTTTTTTCCATATATTTTTCGGCAAGATGGCAATATGCGATAAAACTAAAGGGACAAAGAATGCATCAACGCGACCGGTGGTATAAGGGGATTTATGACTGGGGCTAAATGAAGAAAAAGAGAGCATAAAACACTATTTTTGTTTGTGTTAGTTGCCGGGTTAGAAGGGTTGCAATTTAGTTTGTTGCCCCGACACGTGCAACTTGCGAGGTCTGGTGGCTTTACACCACGCTGATAACTTTGTGCGATGACATTTATAGTTGACTTGATCCCTCATTTTACGGACCCTCGACGGGAGCAGGAATGAGGCTGGCTCCGGGCAATCTTTCATTACCATAACAAAAGTGGTGCATTTTAAAACTAATGTTGCGTCCTAGTGGAAAGTTACCATTTGAACCAACAGTTCGGTCTTCCTACGGCCAACAAAATAAAGTGTCTAACCCTATGAAACCGGCAACGAATGCTAACTCTAACGAGCACAAATGAAATGAGGAATAGCGTTGTAGATAATAAGGACACGTATTACCCACTGACGTAGACTTTTTTCCCTGAGGTGGGTCACATTTTTGCGATCTTGTCAATTTTTCTTGTAAATCCAGACTAAGTAAGTAAAACTTGTTGAGACTAGTGTTTGCTACGCCTTCAAAGGAAAGTGCTGCTCATGCACACAATTAATTAAGCATAAATAATAACGGAAATGCGCTTCTCAGGTGAAAGTCAGAAGAAGAATGGGTGTACACTGCGAGACATTCATTGGCGGTTTGATATTTCGATAGCCAAGTTCGGCTACGCGGCTTCCGGAACTGGAAGGTGCTCTACCAAGCGCTCATTATATGGCATGTTTCGCCGCCAAGGCTGGCTGTGAGGTCGGAATCAGATGGACACGATACAAGTCACGGGTTCTCTGAAAATGGGTAGTCGAAATTGCTAATCGCAAAGTTAATCAGAAATCACGCCTATGATGGCCATAACATGTTTTCACACATCGAATAACCCGGAAAGAGCTACTTTTATAAAAGACTTTCGGCGGTTCCATTTTGGCATTATGTAGATGAAAAGCAAAAAGTAAATAAAGCACCTAATCTCCTTAAGCTCGCTGACAAAATGACACTTCTTAACAGTTTTATGGTGGTTTGTCCCACATTAGCGGTACGTACTCATTAAAAAGCTAACATTCTTTCTTAGATTATTAAAAGGGATTAACATGCTTAAACTAGACAAGAACTAACCTAGAAATAGCCATACCACATTGTTATTTGAAGACATGAACCTAAAACTACTGAGAATTTACACTAATTTTCGAAAAATAGTTTCGTTTTTTTGATTTCGATTTATGGTGGAAGTTGAACCAGGTCTTCTCATGTAATCTGAAAAAAATATTTACCTGAAGTATTTTATATAAGGCTGTCACTGACATCGAAGCTAACGTTGAGGTCTTCATCAATTTTTTGAACTTCACTTCGGCTACAGATGGTCTTTATATAGTGAAACCAATCCGTGCAATATAGATTGTCGGCCTTTCCTTGTTACATCACTCTTTCTTTTCATACATTATGGAAGGCACATTAAGGTATGTCTCCGTCACAAAAATTAAAAAGAAATCTTTAGGAATAATTTATTATAATAGTTTCCCATTCCTATCGATATCAGCTTGTCACGAAAAAGAAATAGATAAATTGCTACTCAATAAACTTTAATTCGAAGTGATATAATTAGGGTTGAATAACAGCATTTTCCGAAGCCTTGTAGATAAGAAAAGAGTATTTGTCCAGTGTGAAGAAGGCGAAGCTGTTTGGAATGTAGGGAACCTCACTAAAAGCAGTAAAAACAAAAACGTTTGCAAGTTGGATAATAAGCAGAACCCGGAAATTTAACTGGAGAATAGCGAATATGGTTGTTTAACTGGTAAATTTACATTAATATTTAAGTGCCAAGTACAAAACGTGTATGGGGAAATATTCTGTAAGTGAGAATGATGGGGCTGCAAACGTCCTGGCACTTATGATATACGAGGAAGAAAGAATACTTAAGCCATGCCAATCCTAGAAAGAACGTTAAAAGAACCCTTCAGACTTCAGCGTCGCTAATTTGTTTAATACGATTTCTTTAGTAGATGAGTCACAGCTTTGTTAATTGAGAATATTTAATCCGAGCACTGGAGGTTACCCCCACCTTAACGTTTGATAAGCCTGATTCAGTCAGGGAACATTGCAGATTTGTAGAATTGTAGATTTTTGGTAAATGTGCGGAGAATTTGGTAACGGCTTATAAACGTGGAACCTCGATTTTCCGCTTATGTAAAGCATTTTAAGCATGTTTGTGATCCTAAACGATAATTTGAGTATTTTTTCGAAGCGAAAATTCTAAAATAGAGGTGTAAATACAATTTCAGTTTTGTTAGCGCGAAGTTACAGTCTTTGTTCACGTTCTAAATGCACTGATAAAACTCCTATTTCATTTTATTTGATGTTGACTCCTGGAGCATTAGCCTTAAAATCCCGCTGGTCAGGTAATTTGAGCTGACGGAGCTGTAATGCAGACATAAGTAAACTCGACAATCAGGAGCTCATGTTATTTGGGAGGTTTCCAAGCAACACAATACATAAACTTGATCGGTTGATTTAAAAATCTCGCCGAACGAAAAAGCACTGTTTGCTTGCATGCCGCAGTTGGTTTTTTGAACATTCTTATCATTTTCCCACAGAACATGTTGCTGTGAGGATTCATTAAAAACTATCAGAAAACGTGCAATTTTATAAGGTTGGTAGGTAATTAACCTAAAAAAACAGCAACTAGTTTGTTCGGAGAATACGTATGAAAGGTTAGGATACTCGGCTTAACAGTCGGAAATGTAATAAGGGAACGAACAACTGATCCAATTATACCTGTGCTCGATTGCACTCACCACCATCAGATTGCAATGCTGAATTCAAATATTGGCATAATGCCAGGGAGGAAGAAAAAGCGATTCTTCCACCATGCAGAGTAAAATATGGTTTTCATCGGAAGAAGAAGAAGAAGCAGAAGGAAAGTAATTTACGGTAACGAACCTGCCAAAATTCTGTCCCACGACGCAACCCCATGTACTTTGGTACTTATCGTCCATTCTTTTTCGGACGTAAGAGGCCATTTCCTGTTCTGTGTGGCATTGCTGCACAGCCTGAGTGGCTTGGTCCTTCATGTAGTTCAGGACATCGTTAGGGGCGTCGCATTTGATGCTTTCAAATTTCATGTTAGATGAACTCATATTCCACAAGAAGCCGCGAAGCTGGAGACTGAGTGAGCAGGTTAGGTAGGAGAGCCAAAGGCAGCCAAAATACACTCCGGTACCAGTGGTCTTCGCTTTTTAGTACTCCGGGATCCTGACGAATAAGCACACTCATGGGCACCGCTCCATACGCACACAACCAGGCACGCAGATAGCGAGAAACGAGGTCACCACCTGGATGTCACTACTTTTGCGCTAAGTATCCAATAGAAAAACGGAATTGACACATATTCAGGCACACACGCACTGTCTACTCATTTGCTCACTCTCATGTACACCCTCTTTCGGTACCCGTAGGCGTACACAGCGATCGAGTGCGTGACCGTAGCTTGCATGTCTGTACGTGCGGTGGACCATGGCAACGCACTGCTGCCCTTTGCCAGCATCTTCACCAGTGCTGAGGGCTTAACGACCATTGTCATGGCGACCAGCACAGAGTGAGGTTCGTGTATGCTGTTCGGCATTTCAAAAGGTACTATAAAAAAGGTAGAACTAAAATGCGTGCAGAACACGCATGACTTACTCAAAGGTTTATAAACACTAACCATAGAATGCGGCGCAGACTCGACTGCGAGGGTAGTCAACTACTTAAGAAACTCACCGTAGAGTCTTCTGAGAAATTCTGAGCAATATAGAAGTATATCAAGAAAACAATCCTTTTAGCCAGAAAGTCGTGGTCAGTCACCCTAGATACTTTATGTTTGATGACAATAGGAACAAAGGGAATGTTTATTTTGGATTTCGGTCTAAAGTTTTACGAGAACGAAAAATGTGATAGAAGTTTCAAACTGAAAATGGCGTTAGGTGTCTGGTAAATGAGCTTAATTAAGTTGACAAAAGTTGTGATAGTTCGGCGAGCTCGCCGGAGTTCGTACCACTAGAGCAAGTGGGAGGCTTACAAACAGCTAACACTAACAACCTGAGCTATGAAACTGACCAGGAGCCGTCGTTTGAATCACATTTGGGTCGAGTTACCCGCCCAAACTACTGTTATGGGTCGAATCAACTCACTATGCTATAGTAAGCAAACTCTCAAAACAGGATTTCCTAATCCATCAATCTAGAATTTGTCAAGCCTCTTAGTTCCGGTGATTAGAGCGTTGGATATTCACAAGCATTTAAGTTTCATTGATTAAAAATCCTACCCAGGTCGAAAGTTACCCATCCTTATTTCAGGTGAATTACGCAAATTTGCCAAAATCCGATTAATCAATTGAACTTGGTGATCAGTTGGTGAATTCGAGATTGACGGTTTAGCTACTCTTGCTTGAACAGTCAAGTTGCTGAATCAGAATTGGTGGATTCCTGATGTGGATGTAAGTGAAACGGGTAAATTTGCTCAAATGGGATTCAAATCACGGCTGTCTGTTGGGGCTCGTACACAGATGTAGGAATTGCTGACGTATTAAAAACTACCTCACCTGATAAGCTTTACCTAGCAATGCACAAACATGTTCTTGTTTCCATTAAAGTCATAAGAAAGTCCTGCATCTGTAGATTGTGCAGCTCCTATTGGCAGGAAGTTGCACAACTTCAATTTTAATCCGCTCAACGTAGTTTGCACTGGGTCACCCGATGACAGTAAACTGCAGATAAGATCGCTATCATATAACTTTAGGCTATAACGACTTTGAATGATTATCCTGTAATTAAACGTTAGCAGTACTGCAGTTTTCCATAAGTAAGGCACTAGCGGTAACCATTCATGTAAGTTAAGATTCAAGCATTAAAGACTGAATGACGTAAGACGATGAATTTAGGACTTGAAATATGTCAAATTAGTTAGCCTAAAATTTGTTTCACTGCTAAAATACTCTCATGTGTTTGCATTTAAATGTAAGAATATTGTCTATTCGTCTCAGGGGTAATAACCAACGCTGCCAGCGTGGCAAATGCTCATCGAATATTTCCCTGGTGGTTATCTATTCTCGAGGGCTTGCGTTCGAATTTGAGGAGTACATTGGTTTTACGGAGTTTTTGATCCCCTCATACTTCAACATTTCAGTGTTTTTGCACATAAATATGCTACACCAGAAGCTCTTGAAATGCATGCCATGTGTGAGCTTTTTTGCCGATTTTACAACGTAATCAAGGGTATTTTGAAGCACCATAAATAGCTAATTTTGGGGTGAATCACCTGAAATGTTTTGTAACTAGAGAAAGGTGGCCTTAGAAAGGGGGATTCTGGGGGATTTCATACCAACTGACTACTGCTGTAAATTAAATGTCAACATTCAACAGGTAGTACAGCTAAGGCTTAGCGCTTGTAAAAGGATATCAAAAACAATATTTTACGGGAGAAATGCTCGTTGTACACATGCTGAGATGAATGAGAAAACTATATTGATGGTTTATCACCCGAAGACAGCACGGAGAATTCTTACTTAAACAGACAGCGTAGTGTAGTATGCAGAGGTGGGTCAAATATTGCCTTTATAGTTCCTGTTTCTGCAACTCTCAGCTTATAGAATTCTCGTGCTTGTAGCACACTCTAATATATTTTATTTATTTAAACGGATTTCAGACTCTTTAGGCGATGTTTTAGTAGAAATATGAGTCCGATTAATTGAAGCGTAAAGATTGAAGTTGGTTCAAGATTGCACAAAACGTGTTCTAAAATACCAAACCAGTTCAATAGTTCATCTAAACTAATTGTAATCCTCTAGTAAATGCCTGGATAATAGTACAACAGGTTAAACATTCCATTGAGACACAAATAAACGCCCATAAAGTGCTAAATGAGAATATTAATCGTTGAACCACTTGGATTTTTGTCAAATGAGAAATCTTCTTCTTTGAACATTTAAAAGTCAGAAAACTTGTTTTTGTCCCAAGAAGTCCTTTTCAAGTGATTCTTCCAGACAAATGTACTATGGTTTCTGCCTTGATTGTGTTATTCGGGTGGCATTGATAGAAAAGTAATTATGTGAGCTTACTCCAGTTAAGTGCCCCTCGCTTTTTCGATAAGGCTGGATGGCCCCGTTATCGTCACAATCCTTTGATATGCAAAGAAAAAAAGAAGAAACCTGAGAAGGTCATCTTCCTACAAGGGTCCCAATGTATAGACACGTACTAGCACTGTAATTGCCTGCAACACTTCAGCAGGAAGTCAGTTTGTGCATTGGTTTTCTTAATTAAGATTCCTGGCGCAGTATTGCCAACAGCCCACTTTACACCGATAAAGAGTGCTATTCGGAGCAGGGCTCAAGCTGTATAACACCAAAGTGAATGCATCTCGACTCTGAAAACCCCATCCAAAAAGAGCAGATGACCGTAGGTTGCGTTGAACCAAGTTTATTGGCGGGGCGGGAGTGAATTGTCTCCAAAAATTAATAGCTGAATTGATTATTTCACATTTGCATGAGCCATTAGCACACCAAGGCAACACAGAGATTCACAAAGCATGAGTAATAAGTGTCCAGAGCTGAATTAGTCATTGAATCATCCACCGAAAAATCGAATTACTCGTTTTGAAGGGTCATGGCCAAGGACTGCGGACGATCTGACCGTGCCTCCGTCGAGCAAGTGCTCTGTCAACAGCACGCTTCACAATTGCTCGACTGCAGGTGTGCATTGCGTTCTCGTCCTCAAAGAAGAACTTTGTGCCGAAGTAGGGCGGTATGCCAGCGTATTTGTACTGCTTTCTCTCGGTGTCATCTAGGGGCGTCAGTTTGTCCTCTACCATGGCTCTGGAGATAGCTTTGGCCATCGCCAAAACCGCAACGTCCTCAGCGCTGCACAGTAGTTCTGCCCTCCTCTGTAGCTCCACTGGATCTGTAGATTTTGTTATGTGAGACAAAACAGGTCTTATTACAGTTGCTATCCTCAAATATTGCTGGAAAATTGGTGAGCATTTTTTAGATCGGAGCAAACTATAAAGAGTTTGAAGTTACGTTGCTGCATACCAGTCTTTACTACGTACATTTTATGACAAGGAATAGAGTGCCGAAGGTTTTTATGAAGTACACCACACATCCATTCCCGTGTAGGAACAGTTATTGCTAATTATCTTCCAGAGGAGGGGTGAAGGATAAACTTTCAAGTTTGATCATCAGATTTTTCACGGTAATGACTTAATCACCAATGAACATCTTATACGAGTTATGCGTGGAACGGAGAAGAACACTTCAACGATAATTCTCCCTCTTATTTTCCATCTTCGAGGCGCAGCCTTCATAATGTATATCAAAAACGCAGGAAAAGCGCAATATTTTTTAAATGTGAATCAGAATGGTTTTATAGATCTAAAGAGCACAAATGTGGTTTCCTATTCGTCTAGTTCTTCTTCCTTATTATGACAGTAAAAAATCTTTTTATTGCAAAAGTTACGCTTCCAATTTTCTTAGTTCTTTATTGCCTGTTCATTTACAGGGTGTCCAAAAAGTCACTAGGCACAATGTTTCGTCTTCCTTTTAGGTATCACTAGAAACGACGTGAAGTCATTAGCATTTGAAAGAATAGTGCTTGTCGTTTTTGTAACCATAGCGTTTGCATGTCATTGGACCGAAAAATTTAAGGTTGGACAGCGTGGCAGAATCACCACCTGGCAAAACTGTTCTCAGGCGTCACACTGCTTAAACATGTAACAAACTGTACGGTACCCTGACAGATTCCCGGAATCATGATGTATTCAGAACAGAAGAAATAGCGGAAGGCCTGCTACTACCACAACTGATGTAAATACACATTGCCTGAAGCAGGCGTTCATGCTAAGCCAAAGTATGTCCATCCGAAGGGCTACATTGGAAAGCATAATAAAAGCTCGATTTCATCGGAGAGCGATAAAGCTCTACCCGTAGCGACCTCAGGTTCTTCAAACGCTTAATGCGGAAAATTATGTTACTGGCGTTGAAATGTGTGGAGCCGTCCTCGACTAGCACCTAAATGACGCTCATAACGGAAAATGTACGGTTCAGCTATGTGTCTACGTTTACACTCGATGTTTGTGTAAATTGACACTGCTGTCAAATTTTTCGGAAAATTAAATCTAGCAGCAATTCTGCAGCAGGAAAAAGATTCGTTTAGTCGGTAGTTTGGCCTGCCATAGTTTGCATGAGGCTGATCGATTCATTTCTCTTTCGCGATGCATCCAGTGAAACGGCCAAGGTTACGGAGGAAATTCCCTATGATGTTGCATTAATTCGCTATTTATCAACCTTAGGTGTAAAGTGACCTGGTTAGTGTATTTTTCCGATAACACCGAGTTCCATCTCACTTTTCCAGCCTATTAATTAATTGCCTTAGCATAAAGTTTTTTTGCTAGGTGGATCGGGCAAAGCGTTACCCTCAAATTGGCTCTGAACTCTCCTGCCCGCACATCTTGTGATTTTTTTCACTTGGGCTATATAAAAAGCAACGTGCATGCCATTAAGCCCCTTGATTTCTCAAAGCTGGATGAAAGCATCCTCACAGCCAGAAACGAGGTTGGGAAAGAGATGCCGCAAAACATCTGGGGAGGCCTTGGTCTAAGGCGGTTGAGGGTTGTTGAAAATGGAGGCATTATCATGGAGCTATACAGATTGTCTTCGAGGATTTGGCTATTCAAACAAGTTAAATTGTAAGGCCTCCTTTTTTGATTAGAAAAATGGAAATAGTGACTTTTGGGACTTTTTGAATTCACTTTTTCGTCTGCTCTTCCTTATACTTTATTCCTTTCAAAATTGAGCACCTTAATTTGATACTCAACTGATACCAAACTATATTTGTTCATTCTTTGACCATTCTGGTTATGCGGGCATCGAAGAACATGACGATGACGCATTAATTGTTGACGTCAGGAAGCGGTAAGGTTGTCATACTTTTCCGCTTATCAAATAAAAGAGTTCTGTCGTCCAGTTTACTAAATGTCTTTAAGCTAAAGCTACAATATACCAAAATTGATTCTCTAAGTGGAAATTTTCGGTATTTTGTATGATATTCTGGAATATCTCCAACCTACGCCTATATAAATGTAGCTCTTGATGGGGAAAATGAGAATGCCACTCAGTCGTGATAATTGAAAAATCTGCAAGTTCTCTGAAAATATGTCTGATTCTAAAATTTTATAGAAGAAGCTGCAATGTAGTCATCGCGTGAGTTGTAGACGCATGCGAAGAGACCAAACCTCCTTCACATGATGCACTAAATTCGACGAGCAGATTCATGGTATAGAAGGTTTTATTATTTTAAATAAATTGTAAAGAGAAGCGATTTTTTGAGTATTGCAATTTTGATTTGACGTCTCCAATATGTACATTAAGCGACGGGGATGTAGAGCCCATAAGTTAAGCTGTAATAAATGAGTGCTCTACCACCCCTGGTTCCCTATACTTTAACAATTTTTTGTGTCCTGCATTTTTAATTTCAGATTACATGAATGTTAAACTTACAATTACTTCTGTTTCGATAAAAGCATCAACTTTTGGCAAAAAGGGAAGACTTATAGATAACAGTTCGTTCAAAACAATGCAACAGATATTAGTTGTCCTAAAAGAACAACAATAACGCTAAAGATGCCCATCGACAAAAAGGGTGCCTGTTCGAAACTAAAAATTTCATGCGTATTTGACACTGGCTCGGCATAATTCTGCATGCAGTAACATGCTGGCTTTAATTTAGAATGTTTCTAGCCCGGCGCTATAGCTTGAATTAGATGAATTCGGAGAAGACATTGCATTTTTACAACCACTGATAATTTTTAAGAGGTTTGGAGTGTACCGCAAACTATATATCTGAACTCAGGTGAACTATGGATAAAAAACATTAAAAAACCTGAAATATACTAACGAGTGAGCTCATAAAAAGTTCCCGCAAAAGACCTATCCTTCACACGAAGGAATTATCTGAATGGAAATGTAGATAAAATATCAGTAATTTAATTTGATATGAGCCAAGTTCATTGCTGAGTCATTATTGTGAAAACTTAGAATTAATAGGCAAATTGAAATGATAAGACTCAAAAAGTACCGACACTGACAACATTTTCCAGAATCGGAATAATTTTCATTTCTGCTGGTTTAGACAGGATGAGAACTCAACGAGGAAATACTGTTAGTTTAGTTTACTGAGGAAAGAAGGCAATGAAAAAAGCGAGATTATTCTTGTAAAGGTCACACGTGACATGAGTTTTCATCAAGTAATGCAATCGAACATTTTCATAAGGATAAATAAATAATGAGTGAAGTCTGCTGGGTAAGGATTTATGACCAGCCTCCGGATCCGCGACTTAATTCCACTGAATGACTTCTTTTACTGTCAACTTCAGAATGAAATATAAACGGTTAGCATATGAAGCGTTAGATATTCATCCTTGGGAGTTGCTAAATAAATCTTTTCAGGAAGTCTTCTTGTGGGTACAAACAGTCTATATTAGACAACCTTACTGAATTTAAGAAAAGGAACTATAGTGCAAATTTTTGGTTCACTTATCATTGTTAAACTGTCGTGCTCAACCATAAGTCAGTATTATATGTAAGTTATAATATTGCATCAGCTAGTTTTTGAACCAACTGCTCTGCCATTTGGGCTACATTTCTAAGCGACTACACAAATTGGATAAACAAATCCGTCTTCTAGCATGCAGAGTAAGGCGTTATGACTAACCTTTAGACCCACCCAATGATTCTACAGACCTTTCCCTGTCAAGTACAGAACAACATATTGACTCTCAGAATTTGAAGCGCCAAAGTCGCTCCTGACAGTTACTGAATAAAACCTTGTAAGAGGTTGCTTTGCTAATACAAAATAACCCATATTCTTTAGGCTTAACTGATAAATAGGAGACTAGAAGGGCGACGAATGGCTCATTTACTGTTATAAATTCAACCACAGGTTGATAAATGCTGCAGCTGTAATATAGGCTACGTTTTTATCGGACTGATTGCTCTACCAGTTTGGCCAACCGTTCGAACACTGACAGATGCGAAGGAAATCATTTAATTTATGTCATCTGGTATTTATTTGTCTAGCCTAATTGAGGATGGAATGAAACGTTCAAATTTGCTTTAAAACTGCAGTCCAGATAACTCACAGCTTTCAGCGCTGAGTCACTAAACCAGCATTCAAGACGGTTTCAAAGACTGGCAAATGAATGAGGAATGCTTAATATCGCACGTTTAATCAACGAGGGGATGTTTCAGTGCTTTTATATCGTGTAATTTACTGATAATCAAAACAGGCAAATAGAAAACAGAAACCAACTTTCACTGACCTGATTGTGGGCGACACTTGTTTTTTGGTGGGGGATCTATATGATTAATCATCGCCTGGCATTCGCAACCTGCAAAAAGGAAACTAATCAGCTCATCTATTGTGTTTCGAACTTTCAAAAGATGGTAACTCAGCATAAGCAGCCGCCAAGTTGGATAAAGTACTTAAAATTTTCATAAATCACATACACGTTTCTTAGAAATATTATGGTGAAAGGTTCCTTCCTGAGTAAAACGTGAAATCAAAAAGACGAAAAAGTATTTTTGATATGGAATTTCAAATTTAAGAATCGTTTGAAGTCTGAAAAGTGGTATGACGGACGTCAGGTTGATAATAGTTAAATCGTTTTCGCCTTTAACGATCTTTCTTAAAAAGAGAAATATGTCGAAAGTGATGGTTTTATAGTTTTTACTATATAAACATGAAAATAATAGCTAAAATTTACTCGTTGGCTCTATTCTGACCCGCTGCTCGGTAATCATCCGTGCTCTGGCTAAGCCCGTTGCCTTGCAAGCAACCTGTATGGCAGCGATTCGATACTGCAAATCTTCTTCCATCAGTGGAGCTAAAAGTCTGTCACGCATGATTTTGGCCTCTGCGTTGGCCAGGATTTCTGTCGCCATATCAACAGCCTGACGCCAGTCATGGTATGTGCTTGACAAGTCTTTGTCACCTATATAGAAATATTAAATGCGACAACAGGTGAGTTTAGAAGGGTGTAAGGTCTCATAGGACATGGCAAATTATAAAATACATTGAACTTGTGTGAAAAATGAGAAGGCTACCTTATAAGTGTCTGCAGAATTTTACATTCAGGTATATAGGATGGGCTAGAAGGGATTCCAAAATAAATGAACTGTCACAGAGCCAAAGTATGTTCCGGGAGGATAAAGTGTATTTTCTATCTGGAAACCTTTCGCATTAGTTCAAAATGTCATGCCGAATACTTATAACTGGGGTTTAGTTAAATTTGTCACTTCTCAAAGATATGTTTGATAAAATTACGTCTCAATGTTCATTGCAAGTCTTAACTTTGCTTGTTACCTCAGCTTTCTTTTAATGAGAAGGAAAACATAGCCAATGTTTGAATCTACAAAAGCTGCTACTGTCTCTGACAATGGGTTTGAGTGCGAATCACATCATGTCAATAATCTTCTTGTTCCCGTGATCACTTCTTCTTATGAATGTTAGACTTCTTCGCGTTCAGAGAAGTTTGGGGCCACGCGGACCCCATTCGCTTTCATCACATAGAAGAAACTTTTGCCCGTAGGTCCAACGTTTCCGGAAGCTTCTTTCTTGTAGTCATACTCGTCACTCACGATGCAAGCACGTTTTGCAAACGTTATTACTATTTTCTTAAAGGCCTGTTGGTGCGTTCTGCATAAAACCTAATTGGAACAATTGACGGTAGCGGTAGTTACAAGGTAATGTTGATCCTCTCTAAACTCGTAAAATTTATGATTGTGGGTAATCTCTTCGAACCCACTCAAACATTCACGCACACTTAGCACGGCGTTGAATATTCATAAACCCGTCAATTCCACAGTAATTTGAAGGCTTAGAAGTTCACAGACAAACAAATTCTCACACTTAATAAGGTTCCTTAGGGACATTGCAGAACACAGCAAGGGAACATGTTGTTCTGCTTAATATGAATATAATATTTCCTTTTGTATAAATGATTTCGTCCATTTTGTTTAAGTTGAATAACCCTGAGTCACAAGACACTTTACAGATTTGAATTTATATATACATATTACTGAAGGGTGGACTATATTGTTGCGTTTTCTACAGAGATTGAGGATCCAAATCTCATCACCCTGCGTCCTAACTCAGTCAAGTTTCCTTTAATGACTTTAGGTGGTCCTTGAAAATTTAATGCCATCGTTAGTTTAAACTGAAATCTCAGCTGTCATGACATTCTAGGCACACCAGAGAAAACAGAAATTAAATGATATCTTATCATAAGGTTTTAATAACTCTTCTAAAATGAGGTCATGTTGAATTTGTCTGTTAAAGGTAGATAATAAAATACGCAGAGTTTTTAGCGAAGGATAATACGCACTGCTTCGACACTTCTTCCACTCCTCGAAATCTCTGTCCAGGCGTTTACGTGCTCTGGCATGTCGAATAGCTTTGTTCGCTACCAGCATTGAGCCAATCAAATGAGCAATCTCCTGAACCTTATCCATATTGACAAGGAGATTTTCGACGAAAACGCGGGTGGCTACATCGGTCAATACCTCTGCAGCAATTGATCTGGCCTTCACCCGCAATTCAAAGCTTTCTTTAATTTGTGAGGAAGCTGTTTTGCCGAAAAGAAGAAAACGGATTTTTATATTACAATAATTTAGCGTTAATGGATCACGGTGGATACTAGATGCCCTAGTTCGTAGAGTCATTTCTAGCTTGCACCTTTTATAATAGAAAGGTACCACCAGATATGTGATACCGTTGTTCAGAAGGAAAGAGCGGTGAAGAGTCCACAGGGTAAATTCACACTATTTTGACCACTGGCGCTGATGCAGTGTGCTTGGACTACTGGAGGTCAACATCTTGGGCGGATATTCGGAGAGAACGGTCATCCAGGCTGACTTATCATCATTTGTGCAAAGGAGGAAGTAGTGTCTGGCTACAATTTCAAAATTCTAGCAAATGCTTTCGTTTGCCAAAAAAGATTAAGAGGCGGTCAGCCATCATCTCACAAAGCCTGCAGTCGCAATAAACCACTAAATTAAATGAACTTCATAAAAACGAAGGACCCTCGGATGCGCCGGGGCGATTGATTTTTAGTCATTAATCTTAGAAAATGCTGCTGGTAACGCTGGCGGAAAGGGATAATTAATTCAATTGAGGATGCGCAGAGAAAGTGAAATGCAATAACGCACGGATAGTTAGTCCTTCGAGAAGAGTGGTTTAACCCTTAAGAGGGGTGAAGTGAAATGCCGTCTGCCCCAGTTGAACATGGAAAGCTTAAGGTATAGCAAATAACTATTTGACAAAACCATCAGACGTGACCAGCAATCGATGACTCCATCGATTGGGACGCACATCATGTATGTGCAAAAATTTGTGCATTGGATATTGCCAATGAAGATAGGTACAAAATCAACATTAGACCACAAAACACCCAATTTATGTGATCTACAGTGTTTTGCTGTCACTCGCAAGCCCGGACTCGTTTTATGGCTTCTACTGGAAAATTATTTAGTGCGAAATAGTTAGTTTTTCGAAATGTTTATATGAATATTAGTTTTCTAGTTTAACAGCAGAGAGACAGAGTACAAACTGCTATCGGGGGGCTTAAAATGCTTCTAAATACACTCAGAAGATTTTGGATGGCAGTGATGGTAGTGGGTTTATTAAAGACAGCAACGTCTCACCTATTAGTTCCGTACATTTCTTTAAAGCGTTCCAACTAACATGAGATGAAGGAAAAAGCAAAATGGGAAAGATGCAGGGACATATTACGTTTAAAGACACTATTCACTAAAGTAACGTTGAAATGGCCGTTTCCTTCATTCGAAACATGCACATTAGAAACGAATATAATACAGGAACATAAGTTGCTCAAGCTCTCCCACGATGCATCTTTTTCCTAGCCAAATGAGGAACAAAAATAGTGCCTGATCATTTATAATCAATTAAAAGGCATTTGGAGTTGAACTTGCAACACTTACCCTATCTGTTTTTGGTTTTTGGAGAAATAAAGGTATATCTTTCATAGACATGTAGTAGATTTCTTATCTTATGAAATTTCAACCACATTTCTGAAATTGTTTTCAATGTGAACACATATTTAAGTAAGTTTGTAACGTTTATTGGCATATAGACTGAGTACAAGAGATTATAGTCACGTCAGGGTACCGGCTTTTGAATGCTTTTATTCCTGATTGCCAGCAGGAAGCGTACTCTGTAAAATGGCTTATAAGGTAGTACGTTTTTTCTCATTTGTTTTTGACACCCTCATATATTCAAATATATTTTATAGTAAACATGAATATTCTTTCTATTACTTAGTTGGTAGCAACTTACACCTTTTTATTACCTTATCCTTGAGAAAAGGGTATCTTTTGATTTTAAAAAAGTTTCTGACTATATGATTTTTCAAAATCGTGAAATATTTATTCAAAATACATCGTATCTATTAATTCATTAATGTTACCTATAACACGTATATCACGAGCCGCATTTATTACATCTTTTTTTGCCAGCTATGGTTTTCTGCCACCTAGCGGAGAGAAATGTGTGATTTGTCTTAAACAGGATGTATTCAGTATGTAGGCATGATAAGTTGAGTGCAAGTATGACGACCGGTAACGTCCAAAAGTATTCAGCAATTAAGGTTTTTTAAAACTGAATGCTACTAATTCTTTGTGTAGGAAATTTGAAGAAGGCGTAATTTCTATCAAATGAGTACACTAAATAATATTTTTGTATATGTTTTCATGAGTTTTGTATATTTGTATATACGTTGTGTTAAAAATAGCTTTGGCTTCATAACGGCATCGAGAATCAATGAGAAAATTGCATCCTACTTAGGCAACCATTTTTACAGAGTTTACCTTTACGGAATGTCAGAAGGAAATTTCTTTAAATCCAGCATCATGACGTGACTGAAGTATTTTAGGAGTTGGCTGCAGGATAATCAACATTACAAACTTTTGACAGTACTTTGATCAATCGATAACTCATTTCAGAATTTAGATTAACGTTTTATGAGAAAGAAAATCTACTTAAGGTGCTGGGCTGAACTTGGCAGTCTTTCTTCGCCTTTAAGGATAAGAGAGGTTTGAAAAACGACTGCACGAGAGTATTTTCCGCCAGTATTTGATCAAAGTACGATTTTCGAGTTGCAGGACTTAATTCCTAAATGATGGTCAGGGTCATTTTTTTATGCCAGTAGCAACATATTCGACTCCATCACATTTATCGAGCGTCGAACTAAGCGGATATTGTGGAAGACTGGGTCACTTCTCCTGTTGGTCCTTGTGGATCATCACATGGTGTGGTACCTTATGACTTTGAACATACGGTGAGCACTTCCTGTTTCACTTTTTGCAAATGACCCCATATATAATGGCCTTACTGATATTCAAGCGTTTTTTGCTAGAAACCAAATTCAGCTGTTCAACAACACCCTGCTTGACTGAAAATTCTCTTTAAAAATAATAAAATCAACCTTGGTATCGATCGTTTGGGCGTTCCTCCGGCAGAAAATGAAAATAAAAACGTCCTGAAATACACAAAGCATTGCGCTAAACTTCAAAGATGCTGGAGTTAGGGGTCAGGTATAAGTTAAGAGTTATTTTTAAGGTTAAGGTTACCTTCTCCTGTCCCTGCTCTTCGGGTGGGGGCCATATAAAGCATTCGGACAACAAGGCCTTGAAAAGGAAATATAAATGATATTCTGCACTACGGTTAGAAGCATATATGACTTATTATCTTTTCGATGAAGTCTAGGGTGCCTTTGGTATGGTGATTAACGCGTGCAGTGAAATCGATTACTCCGAAGGAAGCAGGGGATAAAACGCACTTCTTTGAATATCAGACATTTCATTCTCCTTTTCAATTAGCGACCTTCCTACTGCTATGGCTTTGAGCACTAAGCGCAGAGCAACCTCATGCTCCTCCACATCTGCGTCCTTCAGTCGCATCTTGTTGACTTCTTCCATCGTGTTCTCCAATAGAATCCTGTACTGGACCTTGGCAAGCACATCAGTAGTGAGATCAACAGCTTTCTGAGCATATTCGCTCTCCTGTCATAGGCATAGGGACCTAAATCACAGGAAATATTAAAGCTTACTTTAGAACTTTAATAAAAACCCAAATCTCGTACTTCACTGCTACTGAAAAGAGGATGTTAACAAAAAGGATAAAAACCGCCACAAATTTTGATTTCATAGAGTCCGAGGAAAAATGTAGCAAAATGGAATGATTAGCCAATTGCGTTTTTATTACGATGCCTACAGAATAATGCTCAAAAACAAAGGTAATGTTTACGCCAACTTTGGTTTTAGGTAGAAAATAATGTGACCGAAATCTCTGTGATTGACACCAATAGAATTGATTCGGGGCTTTTAACTTTCCCCGTCTCTTTTATCCATTACGCAAAATGATAGTGAATGTGGGCCCAAATTTATTGCAGTAGGCCAATGATAAGAATACAGGTTTTTAAAGCAGTCACCAGACCTTTAAATGTCCACTACCAGCTTAAAAAAACATACAGGGAACACAGCGCCGACCTCGCGTTTATCTTGAAGATAAGAATGCAACGTCTGTTTTGGAAATCCGATTTAACTCCTGAATAAACTGACTATAAACAAGAAAAATATTCAGACGTAATCCAATGATTTCTTATCCGGAAAGTGGTCCTCCCTTTACCTAGGTGAAAAAACTGGATGTTTGATAGTCGTGTCAAAGACAGACAGATTTTGTTTCTGCTGAGCAGGCTCACTACTGTTTCAAAATTAGCCTTTATGGGCATTCAGCATCTATATGAAGGCATACCCAAACCATTTGGATTTTTTGGAGGATCTGGAGGATGATATGGTCTTTCATCGGGCACAAAATTTTCTTGCGCATCCCGCAACTCTTTCTGAGCTGCACAAAGAAAACGAAATAAAGGAGACAATAGTATAGATAGGCAAAGCTGACATTATTCGAAATTTTAAAAATTCGCATTTCTGATAGATGACAGAAGATAGGGAGCTCATAGCCTAGCCCAAAATAAATTCGTCTAGTGGAGTCAGTGGAGACCCTGAACAAGAAGTTGGTCACCTGGTACGGAAACAAGGAAAGGGGGCTAGCAGTTAGTCTCTGTCTGATGACATAAATTTTCTGATTGCTCGTTTTACTTTTTTCCGCCGTTCGCAATTAGACCTACTAACTCAAAAAACTGTTAGGTGGTTTTTTTCCATCTTAAACTATCCAATCAAATTTTAAAAAATCTAGAAATGGTGCTTTAACAACCAACACTACGTGAAGTACGGGATCATATGAGCTGAGCATACAAGGTGACCATAATTTTAATATATATAAGCGTAATGCTGCGAGATCAAAACATACCCCTTTCAAACTTGTTTAGAATCATCACCTTTTTCAATGCTTCTGTTGAACTGAGAAAATTTCCAGGCAGGAACCGAAGTTTCTGCGGTCGACGATTGGCCTTAATGAGGAGAGGTAAGGTCAATGCTGTAATAAGACAGGAATGAAAAAGATGCTGGTGTGCAGCAAAAATTGGCCCCATTAGGCTCTAGACAGAGTCATTATATTTAAAATGATACAGCTTATATCTAAAACCATATTTGCCTCGAAATATTTAAGTGTCAAGCACAGTTTACCAGCATTAAAAAAACCGGAAATATGGTAAGATAGTGGGCCATACGCAGAGTGTTTGTCAACAAGTTCTGCCAGTAGATATAACGGAAACTGTCATGTGCTAGTCGCGTTGACTGATACGACTTTATTGGATCAGAGAACTATAAGTCGCGACCTAAAGGGCTCGCTGACGGTCACGCACCATGGAACAGGCAATCAATATAGAGAAATATAATTAGTCAGAATTGACAATTGTATGTTCTTTTGGCACTACTGAAAGTGAAACTCTGTTGAACGCAAACGAACCGACCAGTCTGAGCTTGTTTAATATGACACAGCATTCAAAGGCAACTAGCGATGTAACACCGGGAAACAAAAGCATAAAAAAGAAATTTATCCTTCCACGAAATTCAAAAAGTTGGAAGTACTCCTATCAAATTCCGTGTGGGATGCTGATAAGTTAGTTAGTATTCTTTGCTATATTAGTCGAGCCACAATATGCATATACCTGGAGAGGCCACAGAATACATCGAGTTTATAAGCAAGTTAGATGAGGCCAAACAGTTCAGCAGCAACCCGCATTTGGCAGGCACCGCATGTGATACTCTTTAGTTGCTTTGACACTTTGAAAACGCATCCAACTCTTAAGGTGACACCATTAAAGAGATTAACGTGGCAATTGCTGGTTTATTTCCCATCAGCAGACATCTGTATCTCAAATTGTAACATCACAATCTACCAGTCGTGGTTAAATTGGATGGGTGGTTTATTTTTCAGAGTATATGTTTGACTGTCAGGCCTTTAAGCCAAATGACTTATCACTTCCGACGTGGTCTTCTATCCCGTTAGCTGTATTCTAATAATTAAACCTTAGGCGGAAGAAAGGATTCATCAAATCAGGTGTGGAAAGTAAAATATCATTCAATTTTGTTTTGTATCTCGAAGCCAAGGGCCTACCGGAAGTGGCATTTTAACTATGAAGTAAAAGCATAGACGGAACACCCTCAAAAATGCAGGTGGCTGAATAACCGTTTTAACTTGTTTTCCGCCATTGGTAAGGAATCATACATCCTTGTTCAAGGAATCACGAATTCCTTAACCATTGTTTATGAATATTTCAAAGATATTTTCCTGAATCTAGTTCCAGTTCTACGTCATTCTGTTCACAGAGATCTGTTTCGTTACTGCGAATATTTCGGAACCATGTGTTAAATCTAGTAAATGCGCCCAAGCTCACTCAGAATACAAAAAATGTAATTTAGCCCTTATAATCGTTCAACTCAAGTTAATGGGCGAGTCAGTCCAGAACGAGTAGTTTGTTTTAACTTCATTTTTAAAAGTTTTTTATTAGAAATTAAATTTTTAGTCACTTTTACCCTAACGAGCAGACTATTTCTCTGTATTTCGCGACCTTAAATAAAGGGTAAATCTGGAATTTCTTTTTGTCGTTAAAGCATTTGTCTTTTTTGAAGTTTCTCTCTTCCTAAAATCAAGCATTTAATTTTGTATGACAGCATGGAAAGTATAGGCTCCTAATGTCAATGAAAGAGGGACTAATTAACGGAAAATTTACCTGACTGTATGCAGTAGTTAACGACAGGCAGTTTGATTTCAAAAATAGGGCAAATTATAAGAGGTTAGAGTCCTCATATAATTTCAGCCATATGAGCACAGTATCTAGAGTATAATGTGCTTAGAAAGGACTGGAGCTCACGGATCTTTCGAGAGACCTAGTGTGTCTGAGGATGAATAAGAGAACTGACAATTTGGCAATCACCAAGTGAGGTGGGTGGGGGAACTTTGGCAAGTGAAATCTTCTTGGTAGCCGTCCCCACAACGCACCCACCAAAGGGTTGAGCATGAACAGTCACACAGGTTGTGGTATGCAGGGCGAAAAGGCGAGCAGCGGAAACCACACATGCACCTAAATACAGTTGAGTCAAAGACAGATTCCTGCAGGTGCTCTCGGACAGCACTGTAAGCCGCCTTTTTTCTGCAAGTCAGTGACATTTGGTGGCACCCGCTACAGTATCAGTATGCAAAAATATGCGCGAAATAACTAAGCGGACCGGAACCTCGATGGGTTGTTGCCGGTGTGTGTGTGCCGTCATGGCGAGTGGTTTAATCATTTGGCGTAAGTTCAAGTTGCCTCTTGTTCCTTGTCTTGAGCACGCAAGTGGTAGGTCACTGTTGGGTGGTAGGTTGTTTAATATCGGAGTGAGTGAAAAATCTAGCATGTTTGTGTGTATTGCCAACTGACGCTTACGCTAGAACATGCCGTCAGCCCAGTGTGTGTGCAAGTACTCACGCCCTCTCCCGTCTCCGACGTTCTTGTCTCTGTATTGGCACCGGGGCCAGGAGGAGGAGTTGAACAGGGAGTGAGTTAGATGCTGTGAAAGTCTACTCTCACTTTAATACAGCACAAATCACCGTCCCTGCGCCACACTGCTGTAGGGTTTACAATAGACGTCGTCGGACTACGACGGTCGAACGTTCATGTGTGTATGTTTGTGGTTCCAGTCACATAGCATGTTTAAACATATAACTAATCACTTTGCACTGCGAGCTTTTCAATTTAACAGAAAGAACAAGGAGAATACTCTGAAGAACTGTCAGTTGCAGAGCTTATTTCATCTCGCCTCGAAAGCCAAGCTATATGTTATCAACTAATTTAGGCAGACCTTGGTCCTTTGTCCTATTTGCGGAGTTATCCGGGGGTCCCAAGGATTAATCGGGGTGTAATCTGTAAAATAAACAAGAATAGATACAGGACTGTGGGCACTTCATGGCAGCAATAAAACCAAGTTTAAACACTTATTTCGGTCCACACTCCATCGATATGTGATGCTACAAATTAATATAGGGTAATTTTCCCTTTAAAACCTTGAACGATGTTTCCGAGATGAATGCCACTGATTACTGGAACTCATTTTCTCCTTTCGGTATATTTTAAGATAACTTTATGGAAAGAAAATGTGAAACTGCTAATCATTTCTAAAGACAATATTAAATGTATTAATTTGATGTTGATACAAACACGAACTTCATAACTTATGTTCTCTCACGTGATCTGCTAACAAAATCGTACATAAACGATTCTAATTCTACTTTAAGTAATGGGATCAGGGATCTGATAAAGAGCATGTATCCATAGTCTTGATCCGAGATTCACCACTAGAATTTAAATGCTCCTTAATAATGTTTTGTTAAAACGCGAGCAATCTGGCACTGAATTCCATTGGAGGTTAGTGTTAGGAAACAGGAATTCAGCACACGAACACCTGCACTACGGTACGAAATTACCTGTACCCGTGTCCGACCAACATTAAAAAAATGCATTGCAATGGAACCATTGCAACTTATTTAGCTTTATTTCAACATGACATTGCTTGAACGCCGCATCACATGCTTGCCGCGTTTATGCCTCTAAATAACATAGTTAACAGGACTTCGACTCATCAAGCTGTCACATTAAATTCCTATGCGGTACCTTCTGCCCAAATGCCAAATTTTGTCACTGGTACGCATTTTCACTTTCTTAGAGTTCGACCATGTATCCTTTAGATATAACTTTTAAATTTTGATAAGACAGCTGATAGGAATGTATAGAATGAATTCCCTTAGGAATTCTTCTGCCTAGGTCCACATAAATGAGTTATGAAAAGTGACCGTTGCAATAACCTTCCCTGGATATCAAGCTGTGCTCTTTAACCTAAGCTATAGGCGAGCTTTAGGGCCGACTTTAAACTATCAAATTTTCAGTTTAGATAAAACCCTGCCATCTCTGATAAAAAAGAAATCCAGGAAAAACATTTTAAACCTACTCTTTGGAGAATTTCATACTTATCAGTTAAGCGTTGTAGAAAACTCACATGAACACTCATGTTCAATTATTCCTGGTACCGAGTGATTTTTTAAAAATTCAGTCTAAAACAGATGTAAATTGCAATTAACAAATTGAACACATTCGTTACGTTGAGGAAGAACAATATCAAATGGAAGAAGAAGTAGAAGCTTATATAAGTTAAGAAAAAAGAAAGGCACTAGCCATTTGGTTGGTGTGAGTATGATTGACAAAACCTTTGAGGTTTAGAGACCACTGTTTTTGAAATGGTCTGGTATATTGTTCTCAAGGATAAAACTTTCGTATTTTATGCTTCAGTTTGCATTCCCATAGTGCAGTAATTTGCAGGGTAAGCAACAACCAGCTGGTCTTTCTGCACAGCGTCAATTTTAACAGGTCAAACCATCAGGACAATTTATATCACGACCATTCTACTATCAGGAGTGCAATTAAACTCTATCATCAACGAGAGGCCGTTATAAATCGAGAGAACTGGAGGCACTCACCTTAAAGTACGAAGAAACGATCTCGGCGCTACGGCAGAGACGCCAGTCAGATTTTTAATTTAAAGTGGGGTATAAACAAAACCCATGCATGTACCACCCGGTATTAGCTCATTTTAAGCAGCCCATGGTGTTAAACTATCATATTTAGTAAGCTTTCTTCTTGGTCCCTTAACGATCTGTGTTGATCTGTTAATATTTGTGGGATGATAATACAACTTCCGGATGACAATAGTTCCATTATAGACGGTATTTGCACGCATTTATTACTGAACTCACTTATCTATGGTTTGAAGAGTCATTTTTTGCTGGCATTTGCTTGCCGGTGCGTTGGTGCTGCCTGGTGTAGTTTGTGTTGATGAAACTGCCTAAGAACAAGCAAGCTATCTCAGTTTCTACCCCTGCTGATTTTGAGCACTCAAAATCTAGGGTTACACATCGTGAAATGTGAGAACGCCGTGTGGTTATACATCCAGTCAATTGAAACTTCTCTTGCTGAGGGGCACTGCGTGTGTTTGAATGTTAGAAGGGGTAGACGCTTCAAATATCCCTTTCGATATCATCACTGCTTCTGTCTAATGGGGCAGTGAATCTTGAAACTTCTGATGACTGAACTAAAATGTGTGCTTCAACTTAAGATTTGGCTTGCTTATTTTTTTATGAGCGCCTGTAAAATAACTAATCTGCGATTCAGAGCACAGTGATTTCAGTATGGTCCTAAATCATTCCAAGCCTAATTTAAGGGGCAGACTCGAGAATTGGGCTCAATCGAGAGGACTGAGCTTATCTACTAGTTTACCTTCTTTCAATCCAGGTTAGTGAAACCACTGCGCTAACGTTCAAGTGTGACAGAATTAACACAGTAGGCATAAGTTGTACATGATCGGCCTTACTATATCTTCCCTCTACCAATTTTTATCTGTGATGCGATTGAGTTGTAGTGATAACAGAAGAGACGGGCACAACGGTTGTATAGAAAGATTGCTAACATTGCATTTCAACACGACACGAATCGGACTGCAACTACTCGAAGATGCTATTGATGAGAGTTTTCATAAAGTCTCATAAGGAGAGAGTCACTCTTATTTGTTTCTCAAACTCCACAACAAACATATATAACTGCAATGAAATCCCGTGATGCTTTGCTATCGGTCCTTGGCTCTTCTCGGTGTTACGTTGATAGCTGACTAGAGGAAGTCCTACCAGAAAATATTAAATATATTTTTACTAAGAACCCTTGAAAAAAGCCGTTTTTAGTAAATAACAGCTGGATTACGCTAAATTATTATCAAATGGTCAACTAAACTGCCTGATTTCCACACGGGATCACATAAAAAATCAAAAGGAAAATTGAATTGAAGGTTCAGAATGCAGATTGAAATAGACCTTATCTTGACTTCGATCTTCCTACCGGCAAACTATCTTATATTGTAGTCCCCGGATTGTAGAAAAATAAGCTTCTGGTTTAATTTACAGCTTCATACCAGATCTGATTTGAGCATGATTCCTAGATGTACAAAAACCGGCTAAAAAGTCAAGACCCCATACTTGTCACCTACAGCAAGCAGACGGTAAAAATTCAGACCACGAATTGTTGATAAGTTTTCCCTGCGTCCTTCTGGAATGAAAAGTTTGCGTCCGAAGTAAAATATTATAGTTAATAAATTAAAGTGCGAAAAGACAAAAATCTTTTACTAAAATTAATGTTTTTTATTCACAAAAACTCACTAAATTTGGCGAAAGCATTCAGGATGCGACTTATTTTGGTGCACGCTTGTTATTATCGATTGTTATTTTAAAACATGTGGTGCCACTGTATTAGAAACCCTAAGAAAGTGCGTTGATTGGAAAGCGAATATTGTTTTGGCGAACTATTTCCTATAAATTTACGTCAATGCTTATGTACTCTGAGTCCGAATGGATCGTTGTCATTAAGACAGAAAGAGACATTGCATTGGCAGTACTGCGACTTAAGCGGTCTCCAGAAGCACTGTGTTGGTGGCCATTACTGGTTTTCATGGAAAATCATCTTTTGTATGCCAAGCACAGGTTTTGACGAAATCAACTCAAAGTCCCTCCTCCTCATTTCACACTGGCAAATGTATAGACCAGAGCAATATAGAATTGGCTCCTGGGATGATAGTCTACTGGGCATTAGGGATGTCAAAAAAACTTGCATACTTTTGACACAGTGAGGTTTGTTTTTTGTATATTTTTGGAATTTCAGCTTATAGGAATAACCGTTTTGAATCACATCATCCTTCCGTATTTCTCTGTGAAAATGTCGGAAATCTGCATCTAGGTGACGTCCATCTCTTGTGTGTTCAGAGACCGAACTGTGTAGTAAACAAAGTGAAGTGGCTGTTCGAACCAAGATCCAATTGGTTTGACTAAATCTGGCTAACATGACATCCTGGAGAAGCAACCCAAAGTATTCGCATACACATTAAATTGGCTGATAAATAAATCTTACAGCTAATGCACTCACAAAGCTAATATGTTAGCGGCATCCGAACAGGATCACCACCAAAGTTAAAAACCTGTTGTCCAACAGGATAGCTGTATAACAGGCAAACAAGATTAATTTATCTGCGGCTCTCGTTCAAATGCGAAAAAAGCGTAGTCCATGGAGAAGGTTTTCTCGTGCTTGTCAAAAAGGAGAGGAGGAGGTTTATCCCAAAAACAAGCTGGTCTACGGTTACATGAGACTAAATATCTAACGTCCTCATTTCGGAATGCGCAGAACAGCAAATATACAACCTGCTAGAGCATCACAAAGGTAATAACACAAGTACCCAAATTGGCTTAAGCAAAGGCTTTTCAGCAAACTCCTGATATAAGCAAATGTATACGAACAATAAAGTCAGATCCTACCTATAATGCATTTAGAGTAGAGCTGTAAAGTACGAACACCAAAAACGCTGTCACAACTTATAAACAAATTTTCTATCTTAGGTAGTTAAAAAGCATCCAGAAAGGAACAGATCGAACGTTTGAGCTCGACACTCAGCGAAAAACCGTCTAGTATCCCACCATTATTGTCACCTCCATCCCTCACTGACTTCACACCAACTTTCGGCGCAATAACTTTCACGCCAAGACAGAACTATAATAGTAGTCCAGATATCGGGTCTTTAGAGGTTTCATTGTAAAGTAACAAGGATAATTTGAGGGGAAATTTAATGCTGTAAGTTACCCATTTGCATTGTGCTTCATTGAAAATCTAGAAATGCTGCTGGCCGTTCTTGCTTCCTTCAGAAACTGCGTCAGGATAACCAGGATTGGGCTTGTTGCAGTATCTACGTCATCTTGGTGCAAGGCTCCACCCTACTCAAGTTCCCTAGTATGTTTCCCTATTATGGTTATATTGCGTTTTTACGCTGACAAGGTATAAAGTATACTTGAGCAATGTTAACCCAAAGAGACAAAAAGTGCACTTCAGTCAAATTTACTCTCGCTACTTTCAGGCGATAATCCAAGGACTCTCAACTGCGACGTCTCGTAGATAGAGTTAGAGAATATCCATGAGTGACAGGGAAACACCCTTCGGAAACATATTTTCTGCTTCAGCATGCAACATTTGGCAGGCAAATTTTATTCAAGCTGATCAGGGCCCTGCAAAAACAAACTTTACTGATCATTGGAAGCATCGACCAATGTCACTTATTACCGTATAAGCAGGGTCAACCGTGCTGTTATCCATGTTGGTGATGAGCCCACAAAACCTCGCATAAATTATAAGCCTTCCAAGCCATACCGGTAAATGCGCTTTCCACCTGTTATGCACATGATTAACAGTCACTTGAATCCAACCTTTCGATTGAGTGTGCACCTCATGTCTGAATAATTACGTAGAACTACTTAATGGTGGTTAATATCAATATAGTCATCCAGTCAGTGCACCAGATACCGATTACTTTCACGCATCTTAGACAAAGAGCAACGCCATATTGGCCGATACAATTAGCTTTTGTCGTATGTGATGCAGATGTGTGAAAGATCGTACCATCTCCAAGTATAATGATCTACTGATAAGAATAAAAACATTGATGGAATAAACTAGCTGACATTTCCGTCCCATGGCAAATTCAACAGCAAAATAAATCATTGAAGATGAAGTTTAAAAACGCCTCCTGAAGTCAAGATCCCATTCATTAAATACAGATTTTACCTGTCCCAAAGCCGAAAGGCCTATCAATGAGAAGGACGGGCTACAAGTCTTCATGGTGTATCAAACAGTGCCCGATAAGCGATAAAGGATGTCCAGTCTTGTTAATTACTTCGCCCATTTGGCAACTTGATTTATTTCTCAGCTCCTTCAGACATCAGATATAACGTAGGGACTGACAGATGGCTGACAAGTGTTGTATTTTTAAAAGAAAGCATACCATGAGTCATATGGTATGACTTAAGAGAAAAATGAAAAGCTTCCCTCGTTTGCAGGAGGAGTTAAAAATGAATTTTCTTATTCTATCCAAACGGTAAAAATGTTATTGAGCTGGATTTAACAATGGAATTAAATATGTGTGAGGGCAGTTTTGAAAGAACATTTGCCAGAGCTTGCACGACTGTGTCCTCAGCGCAACACCTCACTTCGGCGTCTTCAATGTCATCCGTAAGCGTTACCGCTAAAAGAACAGAACAAAGTGGATAGTCACTCAAAAAAATCAATTCGTCTTTTGTTTGCTATGAAATCCATACCTGCTTCCTGTAAGTTAGGCTCCATTTGAATGGAGGTCCCACTGAGTTCTGGTGACATTTGGGCAATCTAAATTGGTAAAAAATCTACCTTCGGTAAATAGAAAGATATGCTAAGAGCCTTCCATTCAAAGAAATAAGCGAGGACGCTGACGTTGCAAAAATAAAAAAGTGTATTTTAGCCTTTTGGGGTTTTGGAAATAAAATAGGGAATAGGGAATCGTTTATAGGGTATGTGACAGGCAGCTCTCAGAAGGTGCAAACACGTCCTGAGGAGCTTCTCTTAATGTTTTTTTAAATTTTGTAAAGCCATAAGTCATCTTATTATGTGCACAAATATTTAATTAAAACGAAGTGCACATTGAAGAAAACTGAAACTCCTAAACCTCAAACAAAGGGATTATTTACCATCAAATATCTTTTTGCTTCTGCTTCGACTTCCAGATTCCAGGTGTTTCGGTGACGTTTGACTACAAGGAAAATGTGGAATTTTACATTTAATTGTGAAAGCTAAACGGCTGCATGCATTTTGAGGAGCATCCGAATAGAACAACTATCCGGCATTACATGTTTAGGATTTAATATCGACCTCAGACGGTTGTCCTTTTAACACTAGGCCACATCATCAACTGAAACGTTTTTTTGAAATAACCTGCGTAAGTGGATGCACAACATGCCTATACATACCCAGTTTTTCGTTGATAAGAAGGCTCTCGGTTGCGTGATGCATGAGAAATATAACCTGACGAGAAATGCGAAGCAGAAATTGCATTTGGTCAGTATTTCACTGGAATGAAAATAAAGGCTATGGGTTGAAAAAAACATTTACCACAAGGAATATAGTCTTTTGCAGTTGAGCAAACTGACTTCCTTATTTAAAAATTCTTCCTTACTTGAAAACTCTTCTCCAAAGCAGCACATTTTTCGGATTTTCTTCACGTGTCACCAGGAATCAAGCCTTAGAGCAATGATTAACACATCTATACATTTACTTATTGCACAAAAGCAACTTAAAGTTTCCCGAAAACAAGGTAGGCGTAACTAACGAGCCTCACCAGGAATAACAGGCGTTTCATTAACAGGAATTTCACTTTTTATTATCTTGCGCAGCGAAACGAACCAGAAAATGGCGTGAGATGTTAATGGTAATTGCTATTCCAGTTAACATAGTGAATAGTTTCATTGATCTCTTGGAACTGCATTTAATGTCATAATACAACCTATATTTATGACCGAAAATGACGTTCTTTGATAATCAATAAACGCTCATATCAAACCACTATAATTTCAGTTGTTTCGCGTAAGCGGGGCTGCTGATCCTACATTGTGAGGTCAATGACCTCAAATATCAAACATCCATAGTAATCGAGACGGCAGGACTAAATGACATAGATGAGTTTTCTTCTGCGAGCCAAATTCACAAAAGTGACTAGCACACGTGACTATATGGTTTACAATGAGCCAAAAGCACGCAGGGCCCAATTCGAAAGGGTGAAGCACCTTGATGCCCTTTAAGGCAAGTTGATATTTATAACATTTCAATAAACTCGACGTCTGCCAACCCAGACTCAAATCCAATAGATGAACGTTCTTATTATGTTCCTTGTTCAAATTCACAAAATAAATAATATCATTGTACAAATATAGTCGTTTTGTTTCTGCTCTTACTTCGAACGGTGTTTAGGTTTGACGGCCTAATATGGTCAAATTCAAAAGTAAAAACTTAAAAACGTGTTACGTATATAAAGTTTTATGCACTGTAATTATTATCTCATATCCTCAAACAGCACAAATTCTTACCAAGTTAGGTGAATAGGTCGAATTCCTCTGGCCAACATTAAGTATAAAGGTTTCGTTTTTTGACATTTTCAAACTGGAAGGGTAGGAAAAAATTCAAGGGCTTAGCAACCTCTTTAGTTTCCTGACTCTTACTATTTTCCTAGCTTGAATATGCAGCTTTACCTTTGAAACCCAGGAAAACCTAAGGTTGCTGAAGTCGGAAATTAAATTGTTAAATGGATTACTTACTTAATCCCAATCGATATTCTTTGACATCCTAACAAGTCTTCAGAAGCGTTCAAGATCGTGACCGATATTCACTTTTGGACGATTAGTATTTAACTCTTAAAACAAACAAACGTTAGCCTGCGAGTGCCTAAGATATTTGGAGGCATCAAGAGTGAACAGAAAAGTATGTTTATTTGTGTTGCATGATCTCGATAAATCAGTTTTCGTAAACTACGTGGGCATGAATATAACTTAAAACATAAGCAAACCGAAAACTGAGAAAAGTGTCATCAGTAAAAATGGCTCAATGCGAGCAACATACCCCAATATTATTTTTGCCTCTCAACAGTATTAAACGCGACCAATGCCTGTGTGCTGAGAACAAAGAGAATGAAGATATTTGCACTTCATTTGCATAAGTGCATACATATGAGTTCATTTAGCAGAGGCGAGGTAATAACAAATGCCGTATAGCTGCTCGGAAAGAAATTATGTTTGGACTGTTATTCCTGGCAAATGTCTAAATTTGCACAAAAAATCGGCAGAATTTATGCTGTAAAATACACAAACGGTTGCTGCTGTTGTTGAAGTTAAGTCGTATTCAGGAATAAATAATACCACTAATTCAACAGGGCCACCTTCAAAGTAATTGCAGGTCTAATGATAGGACAAGGCTCACCCAGAGTACGTGGTCACTCGCTACCTATACATCGGTTATGAAAGATAAGGAATTTATCTTTATTTCATAGAATTCAACGACATTTCAAACTGTATATGGTAAGATTTACTTTGCTAGAAACTAAATATACAATTCCTACCCTATTATTTAATGAAGGGTACAGACGGAGAATCCTCCCCAAACAAACTGGCAGTCAATGAATCAGGCTCATTCATTGCCCAACTACAAACCGCAGTGGGTGTCAGAGTATAGATTCGACTTATAAATTCTCTATTTAATCTCTCTGATCTAGCAATTCAAAGAAGAATTCGTTGAAGTAAAAGCTATTGGAAACAGTAGGAATATTTTCCTAGTTATGCAGCTCGCAGTCCCACGCGTATTTAATAAACGCTCCTGCTCAGTGCCTTGTAAAAATCCAGTCCTCTGACATTGTTTTGCACGGCCCGTAAACAGGCAGATTGAGAATGGATATGCAGATGACGTTACGCTAATGGATGCACCCCAGACGCCATCCAAAACCTTCGCCTATAACAGTTTCCTTGAGTGATGATACCAAACTCAGAGAGAGAAAATTGAAGTTCAGGCTTCGTTCAACCATAAACATTAATATACTCCCGTAAATCAAAACGCGCTTTGGTCTAGATAATTCAGATGTATGGTCTCTTGTCCACAGGAAAAGGAATGTGTCATTAGCAAGGGTTGGAAATTGAGGAGAAGACAGCCATTAACAGCTTCATCACAACAAGTGCAGGATAGTGCCATGTAGGACGCAGCTTACAAAAACCAATCAGACTAGGAAACGGTATTGAAACACCTTGTACTTACAATGATGTGCTTATGGGCGCCCGGACTATGCAAATCTAGGCAGTGCTTCGAGAGAACTTTGTACTTATATAAAGTGGCTATCATCAAAACTGGATTGAGTGCAGCAAACAAAACATCAGAGTACCATTCCCAAAATAATAGTATTTTGACCTTTCTTTATCAATGACGATATTTAAGTGCAAATATCTTTTTGGTCTTAAGACAACTTTTCGTACAAATTTACCAAATCCGACTGCATTCTAACTGCGTTTATTATCTGCATACTAAACTTTATTGAGTAGCGAGTATGTATTATTCGAATGGTTTCTAGATTGGCGCATCGATGAGTGGGACGCAGATTCTTTCATTACCCGGAACATGACACAAATAGAAAATACGTAACTTTAAATGAAAGAATTCTGCGAATGCGAAAACGCAAAACGATTTAAGCAGTTACATTACGTCGGTATGAAATAACAATTTTTGCAAAAACTCTGAAGCCATATACGCACACATTCTTGTCAGATGTGTAAACTGAATTTATAGAAGTTCAGAATGTATTACCATCCGGTCACCTGAGGAGGTAAAATTGAACATATAAACTGAAGTTTGAAATCAATTTTTAAATGATTATTGGAAACAAACATCGCCCGGGAATTTGTACCTTTTTAGTAAGACAGTTCTTCAACTGCAGGAAAATTTATACGGCTCTTGAAAACGATTTTTTTGAAATGTAAATAAAAGCCTATGTTATGTGGATAATTCCTTACAATTATGACTACGGCCAATGTTATATTACTTAACATCATGAGCAGTGAGATCACAGGAACAAAGTAGATTTAGGTCTCGTGTCAAGAGGATGATCAGACATAAACGGGAAGGAAATTAGTGGATACAATCACGGGTGTACGTTCCAACTACTACGTATAATCATAACTGTGATACTTAAAATAAGTTGAAAAGCATTGTTAAATCAGTATCTATCAAAAATCAAGTGAGCGAGCAAGGTAAAAATGCGGAGTAGATATTTGAAAGTCATCGTGAATGGCCGATTTATAAAAACCCATCGGAAACGCAAAATTGCAGGTTGGGAAAGGGTACGTTCAGAATGAAAAGGCAGTCGCTTAACTGCTCAGAAATGCCAAGAGCTGTAGAGACTTACCGTGAAGCATGACGCATGTAAATCCTAAGTTCCTATTAAATAAATAGGGCTTTTTATTTTGGGAAGGCCAAAATACAAACACTCAAGTTAGTGAAGGTTAGCAACAGCATTCGACTGGTCAAGGAATCGATCAAGTTGGAAAAAAACAGGATTGCTAATAACGTGCGCTATTGCATATTCTACAGGTAGTACAGGGAAGTGAGTTTAAAAGGCAGCGACAATTATTTTTCAGAAGTATATCACAATGGATTCAATTTGCAAAAGCCTTAGAAGGTGATCTGAAATAAAAACACGAGGAAGGTTCGTCTGAAATACAACTCTCCTAGATCCTCTCAGGATTAATAGACAGCATATTATTATTAAAAAAGTATGCAGACAAATACGGCGCGACAGGTTTTAAAGGTAGCAACTCTACGGAATAAAACGTACTGAGGCCACCGTAAGATATTTAGTACTAAAGAAGCTCCACATAGTGAGTAATAGAAAAATAAAAAATAAAACGTCAACGATGCTATTTAAAAATATACAAAAATACCTTAAGAGCGGACTTAGTTTGCATCAGACTAGAAGTTTTTAACAGAAAAAGAGAAAATACGGTAATTATATATACATTCGTGCATAGTAAATGATCTATTCCACGTTATAAGCAGACGTGGAAAATTGACTCATAATTGGCGATTCTAGGTAAATGTGGATAAGGTCTTGCACTAGCAATTCTGTTTGCCATTTTTGAATTTCTAAGAATAATTGAAACTTTTTTGGGACATAGGTCCAAATAGGTGCAAGTTCATGCATTGCGTAGTTTTTATTTCGTATAAAGGAAAGATTTTTCGGCAGAATTTGCATGCTAGCTACCTAAAAAAACTTAAATTAAATGGATGTTGTGTAAGGAGAAGGTGGTCGATGAATAAAATTATAAAGCAACATTTAAAAGTAATCAAAAGTTTAGTGTTTTCGCGTATGAATAGAGTTTTTTTGTTTGCACAGTTACCGTTCTGTCTTTTGCGGCAACAGACGCTGGCAAAGCTTCAAGAATGCTTAAAATATGGTTGGATGCTCCATTGCTAGTAAAATCGTTTCTATCCTCTGGAAGTAAGAGAGGCCTCTAAAAGCTTTGTATCGGCACTATGTTGTCCAATTGTGTCGTTCTTCAGGCAATGGTTCCGGTTGTTTTCCGATACCGACCTTACAATAACTCATTACTAATGAAAGAATTGACCTCCATATCGACGGCTTCCGATGAATATAGTAGTAGCAAGCAAAAACCATACAGTTGAAAGACCTTGCCCAAATAGTGCTCTGCTGGAGTATTTTCCTCATCACAATCGAGGTTGAAAAAAGGAAAGGCCTCTCACTTAAAAAGCTGTGAAGTAATCCTATGTTCAATACTGTTGGCGTATATTTCCACCTCCCTCTTGTTTTCCAATTAAAGTTACAGAAAAAAAGTTAAACTAATGCTAAGCGTGTGTTCATGTCCATAGAGAAAAAAAAGATAGTTTGGAACCATTCCTAATTAATTCTAAACTCTCTTTTTTGCAGAGTAATCTCATTAAAGGTAAAATATTCCCAGTGTCTAAAATTATATCAGTATCCTGTTTAAAAATAAACTGCACCATGCCATCTGCCTATCTACATGGAGGTTAACATTCAAAGGTTTGACGTATTCGTTTATATCATGAAATTTCCACTATGGCTTGGGGTACACGATGAAAGAAAATAATTCAACCTTTCGAAATAATTACATAAAATAGATACTACCTTCTTGCATATCTTTATAGAAAATTTAGATAAATAGATTTAAAAGTATGCAAGGAGTTGTCGAGATGGAATTTTCTCATTAACGTCACCTTCCCCCCATAGAAGAGGCTGGAAATGTGCATGCATGATCTGCGACACCATTATCATAAGAAATGTCCTGGGAAACGAAACGTCCTTAACACATAAAAACGTTTCGGTGCCCGTTTGGGCAACAAATCATACGCATATTCAAGGTGAGAATGATTTGATGTTAAACCCAGCAAACTTATGTAGTCAGTGTCCAATCTCATGAAATGGCAAGCGAAATGTGGGAATGTGTTTTCGATTGGGAAGGAGTACCTAAATTCAGTTTTAATACAACCGAACAGTCCCCAGATAATTCAGTCACTACAAGACCCCAGTTTTTGAGTAATACACTTTAAGGTGACCTAAAAAATCCACATTCGTTATAAAAGCATTCGAATACATATAAAATTATGTTATCTTACGATTTGGTCTTTGAAAAAAATGGTTTTGTTCAGTTCAAAATGTAATATGAATTTTCTTGCGATCACTAATTTTCAATTCGAGTAACCTCGTAAAACCGATTAATAATGCGACTAATGAAGTAGAAAAAAATGCTTCAACTACAGAAATTTATGAGACATTGATGACATGTTCTAAATAGCATACAGGAATACATGAATTTTCTTTCATAGGAATAATAAATCTTTCGAAATGTAAAGCTTAAACACAAATGCCACGGTAGATTTATCCCGAAATAACCCAAGGATTGTAAAGCAACTTAACACCCTAATATACCGTTTTGTAATGAATCAATTTAGAGAAGACACCATTTTCTACCAAAGTAATATAAGAAATAATATTTTTCTGCATGTAATCTGTAAAATACATTCAAATTTATAGGGAGTGTTTTTGTAGGCAGCTGGAAAAAAGCTCATCCAAACGCCGGTATAAGTCGGGATCACACTGCATGTTAATCAGCTCAAGAACTCCACGTTAGCATACATTCCTAATCTAAAATAATTTGAGAATTTCGGTTAACATTTTTGAGCTTAATAAGTGACTGTATGCTGAAAGTGACAACATCTTTCGTACGACCAAAACCTATTTGGATCTCAGTTACCATGTCACGCCAGCTTTATCACGTCTGTAATAAGTCACGATGAACATTTTGTTAATGATGTCAGGATATTTTAAGAAGAATTGTGAATTTAAAACGTAATACAGAGACGCAATGATAGAACAGGAATTTTATCAACCTGACGTTTCGGATTCAAGTTAAAGTCCAGCATCAGAGACAAAATCAGATTGGACATCAGGTTTTAACTGAACTGGATAAGGTTCACTTATTCAATGCTAAAATCGCTTCTCTATGTAATTGTTGAACGGATTCTATGTCTGATTGTTTGACAAGCACGCGGGATTCAGTAAAAGATCAGTATTAAAGCCCCCATCTCTCATCTCCCAAGAATAAGTCACTTTTAACTTTTTCTGGTTTGATAATTGTCTAAATTCAAATAAAACCTGGTAATGTCTGGGAATAGCAGGGAAAGTAGGTTCTGAGTGAGTAGATTAAACCAGGAAATGTATGAGTAAAGAATAAGACTGGCTAACCATCAGAATTTTATTTCTTGTTCTCAGCTCTCAAACTCGTACAGGAGACCATCGTCAGAGATAGGCAGCAGCAACAGAAAAGGCTTCACTTATAGGCGGGACAAGCCAATCAAGGGTCAAAGATGCAATATCGGAGGTGACTGCGTAGGGTTCTGTAAGCCAGTGACAAATCAATACATCGATTGATGGAGTTCCCATCGTAGGACCAGGAATAAATAAATTAACGACTCAATTTGTTCCCGACATGGGCAGTTATCTTGAATCCTGCTTAGTTGAACTAAAGCCTCTTTCGTAGGTGTGGGCAGCTACCTGCGATAATTCGTCATTCAGTTGCACAGCCAGCTTATGGTCATGTTTGCATGATGCTAGCATGCGTGCAGTCTGACCTGTGTATCTACAAGCTCAGAACAATAAACACATTTTTCCAGTGCGTGACCATCCTAGAAAACCGCTGAAAAAAGGGATATTAAAACAACTAATGCTTCGTCGGAGGTTAGGCGTTGCGAACATCCACAATCGATTATTTAAGTAAAAGAGAAAAAGGGGCCGTAGGCTGCACCGGTAGACAAAATTATATTTATGCCATTCTTAATAAATCGGAAAGATGCGTCATGTCCTAGCTCTGTTTGTGACAACTTACTCTTGTTAGTGGAAGTAAAAAGTTCGCCTCCCTGCTTAGGTGGCCGCGAACGCACTAAGCTTATCGATCGAACTACGCAGACGGAAGCAATGCATCCGGCAGCAGAGATGTCTCGGCTGCCTAGTGTGTCCGTGAGTCAGCAAATAAATACGCTACCAGCCATACGCGAACTCACAGAGTTTAAATTCATGAAGGGTCTCGACACACGTTTCTTTTGCTCACAGACCAGTTAATCGAGCAGTGACAGCCCGAATTATGTATGGTGCCTTAAGCATAAGGAGTGAGAACCTGGCGTGTGTAAGGTGATTGACACATCGAAGCTGTTCTCAGCCACGCCTGCTAGTTTTGGACCCTAATAACAGCTGGCGGAGGCAACATAGTGAATAATGTCAGACACATTGTTGATAGGAGTGGAAAAAACCAGGGACTGTGAATGCTATGTTAAAATCCTGCATTTCTTACGCTTGTCACGGTAGCGAAGATACAGGAGTTATTGAGTAGTTGTTGGCGATGACTATGGCTACAAATATGAAGTTCTGAGTTTGTTCACCTGATAGAAAAGCTGAAAATGCCAAAAGAAAAGTGAGAATTATTCATGTGGTCTACATATTTAGTTCGATTAACATAAACCGTACAAAGAACACTCCCCATGGCTCAGTACTGGAGGATATACTAAATGAAACTGAGCTTGCACACGAAAAGACTACTCTTCAGAAATACTATTTAAAGGTCAATTAAACGCCTTTTGCCTTGTGACTAGTTTTTATTCTTATTCATCAGCAGGATTGCTACATTCTCTGAGACTACTAGGGTATTTATTCACCGTAGTAGATCACAACTAATTGCAGACACTTGGTCGGTGAAAGAAAAGGTGTGTAATGCCCTTCAGAAGTCTGTTAATTGTCCACTTTTCATAGCAATGTTTAATATCATATTTCGTCTGTATTGAAATGTGATACAAGTATCTGAATGGAAAGTTCCGGAGAGAATAGTATAACACCCATAATTAAACAATGTAAGTAGAACCGAATAGCTATGAGTCTTTTTAAAAAAATGCAAAAATAATGCAAATTATATTCCTTTTCGATGAAACCCCTCTAGTACTTGC
The DNA here is from genome assembly GCA_017591395.1 of Schistocephalus solidus. Lineage (NCBI taxonomy): Eukaryota > Metazoa > Platyhelminthes > Cestoda > Diphyllobothriidea > Diphyllobothriidae > Schistocephalus > Schistocephalus solidus. Next base: position 125,184 of record WEDG01000182.1, read on the forward strand.
ATTAAGGTTGATTTTTGTTCTTTAATCTCTTCTTCAATTGTGTTTAGGAAGTATTCGCAGCTGTCAAAAAACTAATCAAGGACAAAATGAGCAGTTCGGGGGTCATCAGTTTGAACCTGCATACACATAACAGACCTTTTTAAGTCCCTCAAAATAAAGAAAATCTACCACTACCTCAAGAGAGTAGCTGTTTGTGCGCGGAGAAGCTTATGTGGGACGCCAGTAAGGAAATACTCCCTTGTCAAAATGTGTATCCTTGTTTACAACAGTGAAAAGCTTTATTGGTTTGCAGGGTTAACGTCGAGAATTATCACTGAAGATGCAAAAGTGAGTCCAGGAGAGACTTGCTCAAATGTAATGTTTGGATGTTTATTTTCAATCATAGCCAAAGTTTAATCTGCAAACCTCTATCAAACATTTTTTAATGATTGGTCTTTTATAAATCAAGCCATCCAGCTTGAAAATGCTGGCCACTGAGTGCATATTCCTACGCTAAAATAATCATTTTATATGTAATGCATGTCTACGCTTTTAGGTTGTGCCTGTGCTGACAGTATGGGGAATAATTTCCTATGGTAAAACAGAATTAATGTATACTTCTCGAAAGCTCCCAGTTAGATTTGAAGTTTTCTTCCGCCGACGTAACTTTGATTAAACTGGCACAACGTCAGGGACGTCAGGGCCTCAAAATCAACACAAGGGTTCCATTAGGGAAAACCTAACCATGTAACAGGTGTCAATATGGGAAATTCCCGCAAGCCACAAGAACGAGAATAAATGAGGCGTTTAAAGGCCAAAAGACTCTTTTAATGGCGCGAAATGAAACTCAGTTTTTTTTCAAAAATATGCAGCTGCCGGAACGGAGGTCATCACATTCGGTTCTGATTTGGCAGTTGATAGGTGGGAATGGCAAGTTTTATGCCACGTGCGCCAAAGTCTCTTTCGTTGCCAGCCACAAGCGTCAGAATAGTAAGCAGTTCCTCCAAAACCTCCGTCAACTGAGGTTTTTTCTTCTGCTCATAAGCAATTCGGTCGGAGTTGTTTCGAGGCACCAGGAGCCATTGGTTTAGGTGAAGCAGAATGTCTTGGAAGTAGAAAGCGAGTTCCGGGCCGATTGTTTCCTGAACGAGCGCAATTTCCTTGACAGTTTTGATGAGCTTGCGAGCGACATCCTCATTATCTAGAAAAGTTTTAGTAACGACTGAAAAATACAGTTTGGAGGGATTGCCAAGCGACATGTACGCAAAGCAGTTGCATACAAAGTAGGCCCTCGTAGACGCCAATTCACCGTTTCACCTGAATACGCATAACCGTTAATTTACTTAGGTAAAAACCAGTGGGAAACATCACTTATCGAGTTTCTATTCACACCACTACCGGTCTCAATTGACATATTAGAGCGGACTGCCCAGACTGCGATTGAGTAAAAACCTAAATCTTGTGGTATGCTTACCAGCTCAACATAATATATGGGATTAAACTGCATCACAGTCACTACAGCCTTGCGAGAGACCTGTTAAAGGACTGCTCCGCTGCACATTCAGAGTGGTTGGGTCTGTCCATAAGGATCAAGAGATGCACACGTGCACTGAGGGACAATCACTGAGGCAACAGGATGGCTCTGGGCTACGCAGATCATTTCAACGACCAGTCTCTCAGTCAGCAACGAAAGTGATGTAGTGTCAGACTTGCCGGACTGCTTTATTAAAGCCAACTTGCCCTAATGACGGGAAAAAATTGAGGCCCGAAAATCCTCTCCCAAAACAGCGAAATATTAGCCGGACTTCCGCCAGTTGGCTTGAGGAGGCCCTTGACTCAGCACTTAGACACCCCTTTTGGAACTAAAAAAGATACGACATCAACATGCGTGGTTGAACACAGACTTGTGCTTTTTATACCTAGCATGGATAATCAGGCCTGCTGCCACACCCAGAGATGGCATTGTCCTTGGTTTGTCCTAGACAGTTTCATCGGCAGGCAGACGCTAAAACAGTTCGGAAACACCAAATTGAAATTTCAGAATGACGTTAAGCAGGTGCCACACTTTCAACCATTCCAAATGAACTTTTCAACACTTTTTGAAGCAATGATATCCTGTGAATATTCCTCGTCAATTCGCTAGTCTGAGTGGATCAGTTCTAGCCTGATGTGAAGACAGTCAGATTCGTTTATTAAGTGCGTCTTTGTCACTGAATACGGAACATGAGTAGTATATACTGCAACCTGAAAAAACATTAACCTCTTACATGAGTTCGCATAGTGAACCGTTGATAGGTAACTGGTAGAGCGCTAGCTTCTAGCAGGCCTTGGTCAGAGATGTAAAGGTGAATTTGCATGCACTGAGCCTCCCTTTATTTAACTTAGAGATGTCATTCTGTTCATCTGACATCCTAACTTGACCCTCTGTTTGTCTCACCATGAATTTTATTTAGACTTCCAAACATTAGTTTGAATATTTTATCACCGGGCGTTTTGTAATGAACAGGAATAAAAATGATATAACTAATTTTGCTCATAAAATAATATATTTTATAAGATTTAAACTGATCATTGAGTTTCAAATTACGATGCTATCTCGTCTGTTTCCGCGTCTCATAACAACAATACCAATGGTCACAATTTACTAATGAGGAGTGTGCATCACTTTCCGGGTTCGATAAAAGTGCAGAACCATAGACAATTTTTCTAGCTAACAATTTGTACCCGTAATACAACCTTACAGATTTTCCATTCAGACAACCACTGAACACGTATGGCGGTATTTTATATGTACCGTTACGAAATAGGGCAGTTTTCATGCAAGAAATTTTGAGCATTACATGCACAACTGTATTTACACTTCAAAAATATATCCTTAAATAGAAATATAGATAAAATGTGCAAAATTAGGCCTAAAGTAGCAGTATAACGTGCTTTTGGCGAAGTTTGATACCTCTTTTACTGATGGATGCTATATTACTATTCAAGGGAAGAACTTGACAAGTCATCATAGATGCGTTCTTTGAGGGCTACAAGCAAAGGCCACAGTTCACATGGCACACCTATCATTCATTCCCTCTTTCCTTGGAATTTAACTTGCCTAGGCTCTTTAACGTCTCAATGACCTTCAGTGATCTGTAGGGCTCACTGCTCGTGTCGTTCATAATCGGAATACTTACTTAATTCCGATCACAGAGGATGGGGTTTCGACAGACACAATGCCTGCTTTCTGAGACTGGCCGGCTCAGTATCAGGGATCGTCGTCACCAGTACACGGAAATGTGGAAGGAGCACATGGGCAGCAATATGTTTGCGGAAAAAGTAACATGGACCCTATTTTTTAACTTGCATAAGTTTGATTTCATTTATGTTTGTCAGGGTTTTGAAGAACCTACTTAAAAGCGCTGTTTTCTTGAAAGCCAAGGCGAATCGTGGGAGGGCTGCAATCACTTTTTCGGGGGGAGCGTGTTTGATGATGTCCACGATGACCATATGAGCGACACTTGAATAGAAGGGATGCTTATCAGCTAATCCCTCTATAGCATCTGGGAGCAGCTCCTCAATAGGTGACTTGTCAATTTCATTTCGCCAGGCGATTTTCGTTTCGCTTACGGTGCCCGAGTGATTTACATGGAAGGGATAACGATTCTCGAGGAACTTCCGTTTGAACCGGCTGTCCTGCAGTGGTTGATGTTTCACCACGGTTGGCGGTTTGCCAATGTCCCATACGGTCTGTTGGGCTTGAATAGTGAAGGCTCGTTCACTCTTGCACTCGTCAGGATCCTCAGTTCCGAGGATGGGGAGCCGTCGTTTTGGACATCCGCAGGTGAAGGTGTGACATTTGTACTGGTCCGGATCCTTGTGTGTCGATTTACCCCCCCTCGCAATTCATTCTGCGTATAGCGGCGGTGCCCGGAATCTGAAAAAGGCCTACTAGTATCACGCCGCTTTTGAAGAAAAATCGATAGCGCGGCAACGCTCACGTATCAAAACAAATCACATTGCATTCAGCAGCGTGGCTGGTTCTTTTGTAAAAAGGATTGCATAACGGTTGTCTGACATAATAAATAGTTCGATCTTTAAAAACGTAACGTCCTGCACAATTAAAAATAACGTCCAGCAACTTTTGCGGATGTTTGAAAAAATTGCGATTGGTGAAAACTGATGTGAACAACTAAATGAGTAATGTGAATGTCACTTTACTTCAGCATAAATTCTGACGAGGATCGTTATTCGGGCACCATATACATGTTCTACTTAAAATTGCGTCTGTAGCAATATGATTTGGTAAGTTCGAATTCTGTACAAGCAGAATGGCCAACTAAGAGGTTTTAGCGAACTATATTTTTGAGGACGACACCAGGATATGTATTCTTAAAGAAAGCAAAACAGACAAGCAGTTACGTATCTCAGATAAGCCTTCTGCTGTAGTTAAGGCAGAAGCATGTAGCACCGGGAAAAGGACTCCGCTTGTCTTGAGTTTCTGAAATCTTTTTATCTATATAAAGACACGCTCTCTGCGTGACCAATTCAGTAGAAACAACTACCCAGGAGACTACATCGTCTGTTTTCTAAGACCTCACTGGAGGCAACGAGAGAGAAGATGGAGTAACGGTTTTGCCTTACGCTGGAACCGTTTCTGAGGTCACCAAAAACGTCGTTCGTGGCTCAGTTCTCGGCGTCGCACATGGACCAGCCACCACATGGCACAGCCACGTGATGTGGATGAAGTACTGACTAATTCCCGGCAAGCTCTCCAGTGTATTCCCCTTAATTCCCGCCCTGACAGGTCCGTTCGATTGCGGAAACAAAATGGCCTTTAAACGAGGGGGATAAATAATGTGATTGGACGAGCCGGGAGAATGACAGAACCGGGGTGAATGGGACCCACGAATTCGGTCACCCGTAAGTTAGCAGATGTGCCGAAGACTCTCACGCATACCAAGACCCTGCATGACGAAATTCGTAAGTTAAATTCAGACCCCCAAAAGGGTTCCTGTACACGAGGCAGCAATGACAAACAAATCCCATTTGACAGCATGATATGTGCTAAAGGAGCGAAGTTAGATGCGTTCCGAAGGTGTGTCACGTATATGCATTAAGTGGCGTTTGTTCGATTATATGCGCTGCCCACTCGCACTTAGTCACAGCCTACTCGATCAGATGTGCAACCACGCTAGCGGAATTCACAACAATTTTGACACATTCAACTCATTTCGCTTATCTAACAGCTCTCTCATCTCCAGCACTACCAACCCTTCTCCACCAGCGTTGCCACCAATATTAGCTTCGGCATCGTCAACGCCAGCATCGCAAGAGCTGTAAAAGTATCCTGCCATTTTGCCGCCGCTCAAGTACACTAGACCTGCGACTGGAAGACCAGTGTCAGGAGAATCACTACTCATCAACCCCCTCCCTCCCCGGCACAACTGTCCGCACGCTGCATGCACATTCAGCCGCCGCATGGCTCTATTCGGCCAGATAAGTCTTCATGAGCTTCTACCTTAAAAAACACAAACCATAACCCGAATGACGCATATCTGTTCACCAGCCAAAACCTTATATAGAAACCTGTGTTGTGAGGCGCAACCTGCTGCCAAATCAGGTAGTGTTATACACGCAGCCAGTCTCTCATGGCTCGCTCTGCTATTTGTTTTCAGATGGCCGGCTGGCTCGAACATCAACCTGATTCACGAGAGAGGGAATAGAGAATGAGACTGACTCTGTGAAATCAGTCCCCATAGCGCTTCAGCACATTCCTCACCATAACCAATCTGACGCACTCGTAAAGTATCACGGTGCGCTCAAAGTCGTGGCGTGGAAGACTGCCAACTGATCGGATAACTTGGTATTCCTGTCAGGACGAAGAGTCAGGCTGCAGTGGTTTCTCATAAGGATTGCTTCTATCTCAGTCACCCTCAGATGGGAGTATGTGGGTGTATATTTTCTGAACAAGGGAGTCGTATTTAAGCAGTTTTTCTCCGCCGCATTGATAAAGTCATGTTTAGTACCTCAAGTTTATCACGCTTTATCGATATGTTTCCTGGGGTGCACAAACACTGCTGACTCCAGCTGGGCTTACTTGGCTTACGTAACTGTGGAAATTGGCTATAGGCAGTATTATTAATAATTTTTAAAATAATATGCAAATATTTATCTTTGAATGAGCATAAATTTTTATCTTCTACCGTTTTGTTGCAATAGAGCAGAGTTCTGTGTATGTATCACAGAAAATGGACGGTGGAACATAGTCGAGGCTTTTTAACGCTCAGTTAAGTTAAACGTGACCAATTTTACACTAACAGCTGTTTAACAAAAAATTAACCAATAAACTTACTCAACATTTAATCTCAATGAACATTAGCTGAAACTGACTTCCGTTATAAATAAATGCGTTTGTTTAGCATGCTTTTCTGCGGTCAAAACTGCCGAAGTTTAAGATGCCGAGCGTTTATTTGAGTAAGTATACCTGAACATGTTGTTCCAGCGACTTCCTTATTTTCAGATTTACTTTCTAAATTATTCTGGACTCGTCCCTTGCAGGTATCGGTTGTCTTAGGACCGGTCAACATATCAACCACTTTGCTGCATTGTTTGTCTGGGTGAATGTTTTATCTCCTGATAAATTATCAGTTTCGCGTCTTTTTGTGACAGTTGACATATACATGACGCGAGGGCAGTCGAGTTAATCTGCAGCCATCAGCGATCTCATCTTATCACAGAATGACAGTCATACTACCATCTCCACAATGTCAATGACTCGCTCGTGAGTTTATGGTGTCGTAAATCAGAGCATAGGCCAGTCAACAATGGGCATCCTGGTATCCGGGTATGATCCAATTAAGTTGCCGAATGACCACTGACTGACCAAAACCCATGATTTGCTAACCAGCATATCCGAATTTCATGGATCGCTAACTTACTGACCGTGACAACTTTGCCATGTATAGATCAAACTACTCCTAACCGTTCCATATCTTCAGCCATGATAGGGAATATATTTAATTATAAGTGGCTAAAATAGATCATGTATCGTTTTTCCAGGGTACAGGATTTAGTTTTTTATGTAGAGTGGTAATGAAACTTCCAACAACCGGAAAGGTTAAAAAATCGTCTCAACTAACTATCATTTAAATATCGTGGGAATAAAGACTATTTTAATCTGCCTCTACTACTACTAACCCCTGTGGGGTGGCTGGCGGAGCTGGAGAATAAGCCCAAAGGCAGAACGGGACGTGTGAGTTCCGTTAACGATCGGTAAGCGTTTATAACGTTTGTTTTGGTTCTAGCACACAATTAAGTTTCCACTAAGTTATGCGTTACTTGCAGTGAAGCCGGCAATGCTTTTCAGCGGGCCCATTGGAGAACATGTAAGAAGAACAACAGCTTTATAAGAACTGCTATTTATACCCTGACCTGATTTTGACCAGACGAGGCATGCTGAATTTTCTAATACAGAAAATCTATATCTTAACTGTCAATGCCTAATTTAATAAGCGCGCACATTGATGGTGTCATCACAATTTTCAACCAATTTCTTCTTTGTCCTAGTTGTCAATGCAGTTGATTATATTGCACGAGATAAATCATTTTAACTTTGCGATCTAAAAAGATGAACGAAAAAAACTAGTGAATTCTTAAGCTAATTCTGGCATTTTGAACAAAAGCTTTGGATCTTAAAATTGTTTATAATTTTCATACTTTCGACATATTTCGAGGGCAAAGACATAGCTGACCAAGTTTTATAAGAATACAGAAGAGCTGCTCTGTTCCCCATGAAAATTCCTCGATCGGAAGTGGTCACTTGACAAAAAATCATACGTTGTCTGTTTGTTAGATGCGCCTTTAACATCGTAACATACTTTAGTAGATCAACAGAAGAGTTTGAATGAAAATAGTTTATATGGACTCGCATAGTGAAAGAATAATATCAGAATAAATTTTTGTCAACTATTTGGTTCATGCGTTAGCCAAGCACGAACCAAAATTTACGGATAATAGAGGGACGTAAATGTGGATTAAGTTAAACTGCTGATTATAATATTCAATTATACCCCGTTGTGTGGGTACAGGCGAAGCCTGTTCGAGCACTAGAACCATGTATTTATTATTCTGAGCTTTCAAACTTCTTCAGGAGTCAATCGTCAAAGATAGTAACAGCAACAATATATGTGACACTTATAGGGGGTACACACCAATTAATGATGATGCAAGTCTGGACGTGACTGTCGAGAGCTTTTCACGCCGACGTCAAATCGATACATCGATTGATTGAGTTCCCATCCGTGGACCAGGCTTCGATACATTCTGGGCTTCTCTTTGATTCCAGCGGGGCAATTATCGTGAAAGCTGCAAAGTTCAACCCATGGCACGTTTCGTAGGTCTGGACAGCCACTTGCGATAATTTTTAACCCTGGCGCACTGCCAACTTCTGTTCACGTATGAACCCGTATGGGGTAGTTTATCACATCCGATGCCTAAACCGTCCTTGTAATTTCAGAGGCAAGACTGATCGCATGCTAGGATTGTCCCTATGTGAACATAAGTTGGCGTTGCGATGGGCGATGAACTATCGCAAGTTGCTGCCCACACCTACGAAACGGGCCGTTTAGTCAACTTCACAACTGTAAAGATAATCACCCCCGCTGAAAACAAGAGGAGCCCAGGTCCACGGATGGAACGCAATCAATCGATGTATCGATTTGGCGCCGGCATACAAAGTCTCCGCAGTCACATCCAGACTTGTATCAGTGGTCATTGATTGGTTTTTACCCCTTGTAAGTGTTACCTATTTTGTTGCTGCTATGATCTTTGACGATGGACTCATGCAATAGTTTAAAAGCTCAGAATAATAAACAAATCGTTCTGGTGCTCGAGAAGACGTCGGTTTTGCTCATGCAATCTCCTGGAACTTGAACCTTCGCATTTATTTGCAGCCACTTGTGTTTAGTTATCAAGGACACTCATAAATAAAGGTCGCGACAAAAATGCACATAAGAGTGGACGCTGCTTACAAGCTCTCTGAAGTGGTTAACGACATAACAAAAAGCAAAGATCTACGGTTTAGCCATTTTCTTGCATTTCCGGATCGATTGGTTGTATTTTGGTTTTACAAACTCTATTCGGTACCTAACGTGTGAGGCATCTCAACTCAATTTGCGGATGAATGCCATTCTATATAGGATCCTGTCATTGCATCATTGCCTCGTGACAGTGGTGTGGTTTGGGTGCTTAATCCTAATCACAGCAATAGTCAGGTTAGCAATCCCAATTTTTCCAGGTTTGGGAAAGTCTCGTTAATTAAACCATGAAACCATAGCTAAAAAAGTCAGTGCTGCTAATTGTACATAAATTCCTCGACACGAGAGGTCCCTCCTTATCGAAACTTACCCGTAGTTTATGCTAGATGCTGCCTGCTTTGCGCATCTTCACTTGCCTGTCCGTTTTAGTTGAAGATGGACTCTGTTGTAAGTAAAAGTTTTTTAACGCTATCCTAGGAAAAATTGGCATTTGGTTTTGATGCTTACTATAAGGCTGACTTCGTATGCATGGAACCTATATGTCCAGTGGTTTTGAAAACTCATCATCCAGTCATTCCAGTTGCAAAAAATTACACACAGACCAGATACATAAATTTAAAGATTCCGACAATCAAAGGTCTTATTTTAGTCTTCTTCTTTTAAGACCTCTTTAGATCGATTGTCGGAGTATAATATATTGTCAAAGTGCTGGTAAACTTACTTATCCCACGAATACAAAGTTATCGATATATTATTTCTCGTGCCTATGCACAAGGACCGTTATCCCAAAGAGGTGAGTTTAAGCCCTATCCAACCACGAAATTAAGGTTAATTATTGCGCAGTAGCACAAATTCTTAGCAATGTTGAGGCTACTTACATGTTTAAAAGAAAACTCTGGTTTCTAACCTGGAGCACTCATGAATGCGAAGCATTTTTATCCATCCAATTTAACCAGTTGAAGAAATTGGACAGACAGGCAAGCGAACATATCGTGAGAGGAGAAAATTGGAGGAAAATATTAATGAAATTGACGACAGTCCCCTGAAGATGTAAGCGATAGATCATGCTACGCATATATACCAGTTGTTATAAAAACCTGTGCAGTTACGGCTGCATCACAATTCCTGTCGTGATTACTAAAGACGCAAAACCCATGCCATTGATGCCACCGCGGAAGCCCTTGTGCTTTACAGGCTCCCATGGCAGGTTTAACGTTGATCAGATGGTTATGCTTGTCTATAGGGACTCTGTTTGTTACACTTTTCGTGTATCCAACAACTCCTTACTAGAATGAAGTTCAGGGACTCGTTGCCGTTAAGCTACCACAACCCGACAAAACTAAGCGGATAGGCAACCTAGGTGGCAAGATTATTTAAAGTTTATGTACCGATGATCTGAAGCCCCTGTCAGGGGCATACTTGCGAAGGGCGCGGCCGAGGAATCGTCTACTTCCTTTATATAGGGGTGAACCTCAGACAGTATAACTTCAATTCTGGAGTGTCATTGTAGATTTCCATCCCCCCGACGAACGCGGGCATACATCAAAGCATTTTCCTCCTTGATTTCTGCTGCATAACCCTCGTACTGGTCTTTAACACGGAGAAGATTGCAGTTATATATCAACCAGCATCAGCTGATGAGGGCAAAGCCCATGGCATCAGCATAGCTGGGGAGGAAGACTTCGAAGTAATATCAAAGTCGATGGCAAAAGTGCTCACCGAATATCAAAGGGTAACGAGGACTTTAGTCAGGCCCACCACCCACTTTTACATTTTTACGGTTTTTAGCTAAACACAAAATAGGGATGTATCGAGGCTTTATCCTAACAAAGCTCCTGAAAAGGGTGAAAACATGAAAAATATATGAAATTCAAGCAGGGTTACTTAATAATTTTCACATCAGCTGCCACTGCAGAATACTAAATGTGAGCTGAGTCGACAGAATCCCGACATCGGAACTGTGTGATGAATCAGCGTCCCCGATCTTCACGCTAGACTGAGGTGGCTAAAACTGCATTGGACAAGCCATGTCGTGGGGCTGGATGACGAACGCCTGCGCATACGACAATTCTATGGTTACATGGCTACGCGTGCTTGCTAAGAAGGCCAACCAAGGCGTCCTTATTAGTAGACCCTGTGGATTTCCCCGAAAACATTGGGTGACCTGTGAAGACATCTACAGGAATGAGCAGGCTTGGCAGATTGCTGTCAGAGGCAGAGCCATCAATCGGCGAAGCCCATTGTATACAAGGAATGAAAGCGATGCAGGAGGCACGCTTAGCTCCAATACGCTCTCAACCAACGTAGTCAACACTTAACATCCAGTCAGACGTCCGTATTACCAACTGATGCTCGAGCACACTTCGGTCTCGTCGGAGATCTTGGGCTTCACTGTCGTGACAACCTGCACAAATTAAGACCCAGCACAGAACGCAGCCATCACCGTCGAATTAATCCGTCTGCCCTCCCATTTTCTCACCAAAAGCAGCATCACCACCAGCAATCTGAACTCAATTCCAGCCTTTCGTCAGTACGCTCGCGCTCCGAATCACGCATCGGTCTAGCCCAGGGGTCAGCAAACGTGTTTTGGACTACTAGGCGATTTCAGGAGGTCAAAGAAGGCACACTAGGCCAGAAGAAACACGGTGTCCAAGGAAACGTTTCTTATTATTCAAAAATACAATACGATCAATGGGAAACATGATGTTGCATGCTCTTAGAGACAGATACAATATCAGGTTCTAATGATGAAGAGTTTAGCAACAGAATGTCCTTCAGGCGATTGTCAGTGAGCTGAGAGCACAGCTTGTTCTAACAAAACTTCATTTTAGAGATCAGCTGCTCGCACGAATATGTGCTGCCAAACATTGCGATCACACGCTTGGCACGGGTTAACAGCATTGGAAACTGAGCATGTGGCAGCTGACGGTAGAAGTCAATGAGAGTAGTGCAAGAAGTAAACTTGGACAAGAGAACGTCCGAAGCCTGCAGCTCAATCAACTACAATTGCACCTCAGAAGGGGCGTCATCGTAGGGAAAGTCAAAACGAGTGCTGACAATCTTGAACTCTTGCAAATGAGAACGCACAGTAGTGAAGCGCGAAGAGAATGAATTCCGCAGGGTTGACAGCACACTGATGCATTCTTTGGTGTCAACGAGAGCTGCATCACATTTGGCGAGGTGCGGGAAATGGACATAGTCACATTCAATTAGGCCGGATCCAACAATAATTAACTAGGGGGCGTTAGGCCGGACTGGAATACTAGCTAGGCCGTATCTGGACTAAAGGCCGGAGTTTGCCGACCTCTGGTCTAACCGATCGCCTACGAATATCTCGCACTGTGACCAGCGAATTGGTGGCACGGCCTATTCAGCATGCAGCCGTCCATCTTGTTTCAATTGCTTACACCGTCTCAGGTCTTTCAGTCATCGCACAGGCCTAATCGTCTATATACACATCCTTAAAAAAATTCGGCAAAATTAGGCTATCCAGACAACATCGCAAAAGCTTATAGTACACGCACAAAAACCCACACCACATGCTACACTCCAAACGACTCAACTTAATGCGCGTACACGGCGGGTCCCCATAAGCTATCACACTTCCCTCTTGCAGCCTGCATTATGCAATCCATTTTGCCAGAGCCTGTAAGTCTGGTAGGACGTTTTCTGTGCGACCTTGCACACCTTAATTAATTGGGTAGATGTTAATTAGAGACAGGGTAGTGTTGGTTGGTGACGGCTCACCGATCGAACACAGGACCCACTCGTCCCACACTGCCTTGGGGATCACTCGAGCCCTGCCAGCATCCGCACAGTGGCTAGTAGTAGTTAAAGGCAGATTAACGTTGCCGACAAAAAGGCAGAAAAAGGCCTGCATTGCATGCATAGACGGGCTAATTAGCTTTGTAGGATAGTAAGCGCAACTTTGACGATGATCGACTTAAATCGAATGGGTAATTGATATATTGGAGAGGGAAGAGAGAGGGACCGAGGTCAGAGAACCTGTGCTCACAGCAAATCACTGCATTCCGCACTAAGACAATACTTGCCCACCTGAAAATATTACCACGTACCAATACACGTGGCGGGAAGCTTGCAAACTATCGCGGGACCAAAATCCTACCCAGAACGGCAGTGGTGGCCGTTTTCTACTGCAACTTCCATTGCATTCTGAATTATGTGTGCTCCGAGACCTGCATTAAATGTGACCAGTTGCGAGTCTGGAGTGAGTACCCTGTTGTGTTTGACAGGTGAAGACAGACTGTTTGCATTTGGTTGTTACTAGGCCTACGGCCACTGGTCGTTTCGACTTTGTCTGGCCATCAGAAAGTGCGGTTGATACTTCACTGAAAAATAACTTAACATGCAAGTCATTGCTGGTCGGTTCACTTCGTGGGACAGCAGTGGGCAACGGCACCAGTGACAGTCAAATGGACATGTCATTCGCAAATCATCATTATCTATATGTACGCCATTTTAAAGTGCTGGAAGAAAGCAAATGCTACATTTGTTCACATTATCGAAGATTAGTGCGCCATCATTTTACTCTAAATATAACTGTTATTAATTAGATACTGTTTGTACAAGCGTACCACACCGCAAACCTTTACCTATTTCGTTGCAGATTACCTTACCTTCCAGGGTGTAGGGCTGTTATGGGAGGCACTGCGCCAGTAGCATTAGGTCGATCCATTAGGTTTGGGCGGATTGTCAATGCTCCTGTGGTGGCACTTAATTCATATCTAACTCTCGCCTGTCGCTCTTCAAAGCTGGGCTCTTCCTAATGGCTACACGTTGACAACGGCCTCCACCAGCAGGCTACCGGGTTGTGCCGTGTTGTGCTGGGTTGTGTGTCTCCAATACCCGGTAGTCTGCTTCCCATCCACGCTCTCTCACCCACCCATTTCAAAATTCCTATGGAGAGGGTGACATGCAATCCTGTAGGCTGGCCTGGCTAACTCAGGTGACTCTCCCGCTAAAAGTCAATCAGGGATCAAAAGTGAAGTTTGGCAATCATCTGAGATGTCCCAGCCGCCCAATTTAGAAGCAGCACTGCTTTCCTCCTGTTGGAGGAAGGGGATAGAAACAGTGCCAAAACGAATGCTGGGTTTCACCGCTTCTGCTGTCAGCATGGTGAGCACATTGCAAAACATGCGATCGAAACACTCAAATAAACAATAAAATCCCCGTCCCTACCCCCATCATATCATCTGGCTGCTCGGATGAGTCCGCTCACACTAGCAGCCTGGAATTTTCGTACCCATTTGAACAATCCAAGGAGTAATTGGCCGGAAAGTAGAACGGCACTCGTCGCTGAAGAACTGGCGCGCAACAAGGTGGACATCACTGGTCTCAGTGAGACTCGATTGTCTGACCAAGGTCAGCTGGAGGAGGTGAGTGCTCGACTACACCTTTTTCGAAAGCAGCTGACTAAAGGCAGGGTGACACGATGCTGGTGTAACCTTTGCCATCAGGCAAAATATTGTGAGAGGCCTGCCCTGTCTGCAGCCGGGCATAAACGAGCTATTGATGACCCTACTCCATCGTCTTCGAGGAACCACTTTCACCACCATCATCGGTACCTACGCCCCCAGTGACAATCTTTGATGAGGTGAAGAACAAATTCTACGAGTACCTGCTGGCCATCCTAGTGCCTATGACGAAAGCGGACAGACTGGTTGTCCTTAGTAGCTTCTACGCCAGCGTCGGGATTGCCCGGGCTTCATGAGCAGTAGCGTTTGTTCCCATGGTCACGGCAGCTACAACGATAACGGCCTCCTTCTTTTGCGCACTTGTGCGGAACACGGTCTTATGCTGACTTACACCTTCTTCCTCTTTCCGATGCGGAAGAAGACCACGTGGATGGATTTTTGATTGCGGCGCTTGCAGCTGCTGCACAATTATCTCTTCCGGTGGCAAAATCAACGGGACATAATGGTGAGCAAAATCATGCGCCAGGCAGTTGGCTGGAAGGATTACCACCTTCCCAAGATCAAGCGGCGACATCAACCCCGCAGAAGCCCCAAGGTAAGCGACCACCAGCTAAGTTACATACCCATTTTTTATGTTCCTACTCGGTGTTTTGATTTAAGCAGCAAGTTTACTCAGAAATTGGAGAACTTGCAGGCTCCAGTTGAAACCGCTACCGCGGTGATCCGATGGTGTCACCTGCGGAACGTCATACATTCCACCACCCGCAAAGTCCTTCATGCGCACGCTGTCAATAAAATGACTTTGACGACAAGGAGGCCGACATCAACAATCTGATCTAGGAGAAGAACCGACTACACAAAGCCTCCATGGACAGCCTACTGACTCCAACAAAGCAGCCTTCTTAAGATGTCTGCAACTTGTACAGTAACGACTACGGGCGATGCAGGACGTTTAGATGGGCCATAAAGTTGATGAAATCCAAGGATACGCCGACCAAACCGAAATGAAAAACTTCTTCGAGACCCTCAAGGCCATCTATGGCTCCTGCACCAAGCGAATCGCAACGCTGCTCAGCTCTGATAGCACAAGGCTTCTAACGGAGATATCGCGATTTCAAAAGCATTAGGCCGAGCAATTGGAAGTGCCCTCAATGACTCATCAACTATCTCCGATGCTGCCGTCAAAAGGCTACCTAAATGGAGAGGAACGATGACCTGGATCCCCCCCTTCCCTACCAGAAACCATCCGGGCCATGCAAAACATTGCCACTGAGAAGGCATCAGGAACCGATGCAATGACGTGGAAGTCTATAAGTACGGTGGCCCCTGGCTAATGGCAAAACTTACCACGATATTCCAAGAGATGTGATGCCAAGGACAGGTTCCTCAGGATTTCTAGGACGCGAGAATCGTCGGCCTCTACAAACAGAAGGGTAACCTGCAACTCTTTGATTACCCCAGAGGCACTTCGCTGCTCAAAATCTCTGAGAAGATTTGTTCGTATCTTTACAGGCCGCTTGAGTGGTCACCTAGAGCAAGGCCTGCTCCCGAAAAGCCATTGTAGCTTTTGAAGACAATGTGGAACAACTGAACTGATTTTTGTCACTCGCCAGGTATAGCAAAGTGCCAGAAGATATGAACTTCCCTCTACACTACTTTTGTGGATCTGACGAAAGTCTTTGACGCAATAAATCGCAAGTTTATGTGGAAATTCGCGCCGAAATTTAACTTTCATCACTTGTTCACGTACATGGTGTGACAGTTCCACGACGGGATGATGGTCCACGTAACTGACAAGGAGGCAGTCTCGGAAGCATTTGCAGTGACCAATGGAGTGAACTGGGGCTGCATACTGGCTGCCCCTCTCTCCAGTTTCATGTTCCTTTCCATTCTGATGGAAGTCTATCGTGATGAGTGCCCTGGGATCTGCACTGTCCACATAACTGACGCGCATCTTTTCAATATCTGGCCTATGAAGAATCCAACGCATGTGTTTGCGGCTACAGTCCACGAAATCCTCTACGTCGGCCACCACGTCCTCAACACCACAACGGAAGAGGACATGGAATTTAGAATGGTCCTCTTATCCGCCGGCTGCGACAATTTCAGACTAACAGTCAACATGGACAAAACGGTGGTCGTACACCAATCGTCACCCTGTGTGGAATCAGGTCGCGGGTTCGAACCTCGAGTGGTGCACCGCTTGTGGTTGGCTATGATTGGCTGCTGACGGCTAATGAGCCTGAAAGGACCATTCCATTTTCCCTTGTCTTTCCTGGCAATCAAAACCTGCCTACGATACAAGCCGCTGTGCAGCTGTTGGTGAGGCTCGAGAGTGAGCCCCATGGTAGAAAGAGCGAGTGAGCTCCGTTTGCAATCGATGAGTGCTAGTCAGTGAATGACAATTACATTCAGCCCTCACAGTCAGCCCAATGTGTGTTTGTGCGGAGTAACCGACTGGTGGTCTGAGTCAGGCTGCAATGGCCTTTTCGTAATGTGACCTCTGGCCACATCACATATTTGAGATATGAGCCGTTCAACCACTGTGTTGTGTGAAATCCTGATTCATGTGTTTAAGTGGAGGTCACTTAAGTTGTACGCGTAGATGAGGTTATCAGCAGATACGCCCATTCTATGCAACCGTTCTCTGGCGGACTCGGACGGCGTCTGGGGCCTAGGAATGTGAGCAGAGAGTGAGGTCATCAGCCCAGCGCACTTTTCTCACCATAAAATCGTATGCACTTGGAGCTAGCATGGTGCGCTAAAAGCCGTGGCTTTGAAGGTCGCCAACTGGCGGGATATATCAGACCACGCGGTCAGCCCAGTGGGGGTTTTTGCATAGCGGCTGACCGGCGGACTGAGAGTAAGGTTGCTATTGCTCTTTCTTAATCTGACCTTTATGGCACTCCCTCTCCGTGGGATCCGAGCCAAAGGTGGCGGTAGACTTAAGGCGGCTCTGGCCGAGTCAGCCACCTGACCATCTCTTCACCTGGTCAAGATACCGGAACCATGCAGAGCATAGGGAGAGAGTGTGGTAGATACAGCCAAAGTCTGCAGTCATTCATATCTAAGACACACGCAAGTCAGCGTCCCTGCACTACCTTGTTGTGGGACATAGGTTGAACTTCGTCGAAGCCGACATTCGAACTGTCCCGACAGTTACATTTTTTAAGATACTCAAGGTAGTTACTGCCAGATCATAATCTGACATAGGCTTACATTCAAAGGCTAATATAACAGGCATGAGGAAAGAATAACGACAATTTTATAGTAAATAAATATATTTTGGCTAAGTTGAGGTTGTTGTAATCTAGGAACTACGCATTTAACACTAAACTCCACAACCCATTCGCCACTGGCACTGTCTACCATAACACGTTCCATTATTAGTTTTTATCTTTTCCCTTTCCAGGAATAACTCTGGAAATAGTTACGTATTTTCAGCAAACGAGACTTCTAACCTCCAGATAAAACTGTAGAGACTTTTAGATTTCCATTCTCATTCTGAATCTTGAGGGGTGATGCCATCAAAAACTGAAGGCCTCGAGAATAAGCAAGTTAAACGATATTTTCCTTGATTTTTTCGCATAAATACTGGCCTGCATAAGCGCATGCTCTCCTTAATTGTCTTCACTTCACAAGAGAATACTTGTTGAATGATAATATTAACGAACGTTTCTGTACTCAATCTCACCTGGAAAACTCGGATCGGGATTGGGAGACGCCGACTAAAGTTCAGACTTAGTTGCGTGCTCGCAAACAGCACAGCTTTGACGCGAAGCAAATTTGAACAAAAAAAGGGCAACTGATAAAGAAATCGCAAATTGACACAAAACTACTATTTTATTGGGTCATAACGTATGAAATTTATCGTGAGTCATGTGGTCAATTTTGAAAAAAAATTCTAATTTAACATTACTGTTAGAGATTGACAAACTTATGCTCTTGTGAGAAAGCAACAACGCACATTTAATATATTTGAATCCATTTAACTTCTAAAAAATCTTACAAACTCTTTTTTTCATTTTTCTTTTTTAAGATGTAAAATTCAGAACTTCGAGAAGTTATGAAATATGAATTTTTCTATGGAAATTGAGCACGGTAGATAGCTAGAAATATTATCTTTTTATATGTTTAACTTTTATATTACTACACAGTAGACAGTATGAAATTGCCTTTCGAAACTTTTTCTCGTAACGTTGCCTTTACGATACAGCCGCGCGGTCTGCCAGAATCCAACGTTAATAATGACCAACGGAAAGTCACTGTCGTCAGATGCATCTCAAATTGCACATAAAGTCACATCGATATTTTTCTGTTAGCGAGCAAACATTACGAAGGCACATAGTTTAAGTCGGTAAACTTAAATGTTGCATATGTGGGTTTCACATGTGCTGAATGAAAACCAGAAACATGAAAGTTTTGTACTTTTGTACAATATCGCTTTCTCGTAACAAAAATTATTTATTTTTGAGTCAAACTTTAAAATTTCAGGAAAAAAGTGGTCTAATCAATAACCTCATGGCATTGTTTGGACAGGGAGAATCTATCAGCACATAGGCCGAAGCACAAAGCACAAAGAAGCTGAGGGTGAGTGATTGGTGGTCTGTCGCGGGTGTGACCCATTATGCTTTCATGAAACCTTACTCATCGATCACGACAGATGTATACTGCAACCAGCTGGACCAAGAAGTTCAAAAACTTGCATCGTTGACTGAACGACTCCTATTCTAGTGGACGACAATCCTAGACTGCAGACACAAAAAAATGCATGGCAAAATTAAAGTGTCGGCGTTTGAAGTTCTCCCTGAGTTTGCCCCCACTGACTACCACTTCCTCCGGAATTCGCATAAAGTTTTCATAACAAATCAATTTATTTCCGATAATTCTGTAAAGAAAACCTCGGAGATTTATTTTAATCAGGCTTCTACACCACCAAACTGAACAAGCTACCGCTAAGATCGCAAAACCTGTTAAAAAAAGCATATTTTCATATATAAATCCATTCATTGTATTTACAAAACATAAACTAACCGTTTTTCACAAATTTCATTCTTGACAACCCGAATCTGTAACTCATTTCCAAAAGAACAAAATGTGTTACGGTCACACTCAAACTCTGTATTCCACGTGAGCATTTAGCCTTTACGGAAGGCATGCTTTACCAGAACACTTGTCCCTAAGCAGGTGTAAATGTTTTACGTACACATAGACAAGGAACTATCTTTGGAGTCTTTCCATCTAGAAATCTATATATGGACTCAGTTTCCAGCTTTTTTGAGGTTTGAAGAGATTTCTCGTTTTGTTCGCCCGGTCTAGCTTACGCCTTATAAGAAACAGGAGTTTCAACAAAATTTATGAAAAGAGGGAACGAAGTTTGCTTGCCATTTTTCAAAAAACGTGATTCGCAAATGTAGAAATCGATGACGGCGACGTCTACAACAGCCGCTAGTTGGAATGATATGTAGTGGTGGGCCTAAGTCGCAGCCGCATCCGCGTTGCGTCCATATTTGTGGTCCTCAACCCCGAAGGATACCCATTCTGGGTCGGTGTGATCCACCTGAGTGCAAACGATTGCGTGCATTCACCTACCAGGCGACGCAAGCCATCTGGGATTTAGGTTGCTCCGGAACGCGTCGTTCGCCATCGACCCTTGCAGTACTCAAAGTTTCGGGAAAATCTGGCCAATGGAAAGTACCCCTTTACACTCGATCACTCGGGTGGCTTGTCAACCAAGCGGTTGGCTTGGGCGACGGAAATTGAGTTATGTGACGTTGCAGGGATGCTACCGGAGCTCGTTGAAGGTCTGACAGATAAGGATACAATCTTTTCGACGATTGCCTCACTTGCAATTACAGACTTGATTAGCCACACTCGAGCCTCCAAGATCGTTCCCGTGCTACCAGCGTTCACACTGGCTGTTAAGTCCGCCCTACGACTCAGTACGTCAGTAAATTTTATACGTTGCTTGTGGTTAGCATTCTGAAGCAAACGAAACATGAAAAATACTGCACTATAACTCCTAAATATCCAAAAACGAGCGTTAAAATAACTAAATTTCGTAACAGATAGGTCCCAATGTCGCATATGTTTAAATAATCATCCTGTTTACGAGCAAAAACCTAGGCAGTAAATGCATTAATTACCTGAACGTGCAGTCTATAAAGGGTATGCGTAGTTGCTGAAGGCATGCTTCAAAGCGTATTCGTAAAACTTTATTTTGATCGAAAACATGCAACTGCATAAAGTCAATCAAAAAGATTTTTGCATTTTTATGCTTATCTTTACTACCAAGGTTACTTCAAAATCTATAATGTCAAATGTAAGGGTAAGAGCTTGACGGTTTAATTTTGGTTCTGTTATTTAAACTTTCGTAATGAGTAAAATTGCCATTTGGCATTCAAAAATAAACATTTTTACATGCAAGTTCACCACAAAGTTCATTCACAGTTTAGAAGTCAAAAGCATGTAACAAAATTTCTAAGGTTGTTTTTAATCAAAACTATGGTTTATAAGTGAAAGTTGGAAAACGCGCAAAAAGCAAAAATGCCAGTCAAACACATCTAAAAGGGAAAATGCTACCTTACAAACTTAATTTATGTTTTGTGCAATATATATTTTCTCTCGTCATTGATAAGTTAACTATTATAAAGAACACGTACAGACCTCGGTGAGCAAGTTTCTTATTCTGAAAATTAGGTAAGTAATGCGGATAAAACGTCGGCACTCGTTTGATATTGACATCGGTTGACTATTTTCGGGG
The DNA here is from genome assembly GCA_017591395.1 of Schistocephalus solidus. Classification (NCBI taxonomy): domain Eukaryota; kingdom Metazoa; phylum Platyhelminthes; class Cestoda; order Diphyllobothriidea; family Diphyllobothriidae; genus Schistocephalus; species Schistocephalus solidus. The sequence continues at coordinate 146,381 of WEDG01000182.1, forward strand.
AGAGCTTTTTTGCTTCACGTGCCTAGGTAAACTGTCAGCATTAACATCACATTGAAACGTTTCAACTTCACCTTGCAAAAAGCAGTTGCGTTAGAAAATGTTTTACCAAACTATATGTTTTTAGCGCTTTTTAAGCAAGAATTTTAAGTCTCAGTCATCAATAAGATTATTGATGGCGCAAATACAGGACATCGCATCTGATAGATAAGGTTACGATCGAACACGAAGCCATATATAATGGCCAACCCAGTATAAAAAGTGACCAGAAAGTCTTAAGCTTTACAGAAAGAAAGAAAATATGTCGTGTTTATTTCGATAAATAGCCAGTGCGTACCAAATCACTTGATATCGTGCATGCTGATTCATCCCCATGCATTAACGATGTCATTTTGTGGAGAAGCACCAGGTGACCTTCCAATGTGTTCTTTTTAAATACCTTTCTTATGTAAGGCACTATTTCTATCAATGATTAAGGAGGACCGTAAATACTGGTTAATTTTGGTTGACAGGGCCGCTGACTTAGATAGATTCTTGTATCTTCTTTCAAATCAATCAGGTTGGTGAAGGCCGATTACGCCTTACTTTTACAAAGATTCCATAAAATGCATCTGCATATTTGTTCCTGTGGGATAAAACTGTAATGATTATTTGCAAAGAAAAACTTTGGAGTACCTTATTTCTAGTTAAGATTCCTCGATCATTCTCGCAAATGTTCTTGCCGAAGATTGTGTAAAAGTAAACACGCCGTTCTAGCTTGTCAAAATGCGAGCATTTACTTCGTAATGAAGCATTAATATTTCAAATACCCTCTGAAAACAGCTACAAATTTGCTGGCTTGACGTGGAATGTTTGAGTAGCGTGTAATTCAGGAATTGCAAAACAAAAACAATAGGTTTTACAACTAAACAAATCGACGTATAAAATACATTTTTTGGAGATACTGGAAAATCGCTTATATATTTTAGTCATTAAAGAAAATGGACAGATGAAGGATGAGTCGATATAAATAGCAACGTTGACTGTGCACATATAACGCAATAGAAGAAAACTACTTATGATCGCTCCAAATCTTTAAGTATTTTGTCTAGGACTCATCGTGAGTGCGATAAGTTCCGGAAGGTTTAAATTACATTTTTCGTAGATTTTACAGGCACATATGCTAGAGCGTGTTTACTGTATCGTGCAAAAATGCAAACCAAACGTTTACCAAACTTAAATATATAAATGACTAATTGATTTCTGCAGTAGCCTGCTTGTGCTGTGTTTCCAAATATTATATATATTTTTTGAAACCTATATTGTCAAGGAAATCTGAAACCGTAATTACGCTTTTGATTTCAATTGAAATGTGTTCTAAGGATTCTGCTTCTTTCTATGACACAAACCCCAGACACAGAGACGCAATCTGACTTCCTCTTACATTTAAAGTCTGTTAAGCTTAGAAAGCTCCAATTATTTCTGAATATTCGATACCATTGGAAAAACTTAGAATAATGCGTAAGATATCTTTAAAAATATAGGTGTTGAATATGAAGCGTTATGCTAATAAGCAAAGCTTGCGGAGACATATTCTATACAAGTTCTGTAAATAAGGCGTAATTTTTCTTAGGGGCGAATATTGCACTCTGAATTTACATGGGTTTAATAGAGAACGAATGGTTCTTTGATAGTCTTCTTTTCTATAATATCTTACGCTAATTTTTACATGACTAAGGTATATCACTATTCGCAGAAAAAATAGCGCCTACTGGCAAGTGATATTATCTTTAACCACAGTCGAAACAACTGTTTTTTAATATTCAGCAAAACCGGCAATTAACCCTTTTGCGATCTTCCTAAGTCGGCCATGAATGCAAGGCCAAACGACAGAAATAGATATGGTTCGTGTTGAGTTAAGGGTTAGTTCGTGTTTAGGTAGGCGTGTAAAACGGACTAATTCAGGGCTAAAAATCCAACTTACTTAAATGGCGACTTTGGGCATACAAATGTCTTTTCACTGCCAACAGTATACGCCTAACAGTCAATTTTGTTCTTTCGTATGATTGAAAAATAGCTTGTTACCTCAAAATATTTTAGAAACCCATCGGTGGAGTCGTTATTTGTTCCTAATCATCGCCGGCTTCATAGCCCTCTTTCTAGCTAATCTTTGTAATGTCATTCAGTTGGTGGCGCACAGGGTAACACTTGAGAACTTCCAAATTATCATTCCGGTTTCAGGAGCATTGATGACGGCGAACGTTCCTAAATTTGCCTTAAGTCAATTCTTCTGTAACCGGCATTGGTTCTCCTCACCAGGCTGTCTTCGAGGTGCGACAAACCAGAACCGAACCCTGACTGGCTAACGACTCGCATTGATCAGGCAGCACGGAGACTGTATAGACAAATACCTTTTCTCTTGCCAGCGAGGTTGGGTGACAAGCCTAGATATAGGTTCATGCCTAACGCTTGCCACTGCACACAGTCCATAGTCAACTGTTTAAAAGGCTCTTTTTGTCCGCTGGTGCATGTGATAGAGAAGACAGAGCGACATCGACACTATAGACTCGATCATCTAGGCACATCTGCGCATTCATCATTATAGTAAACCCGACGCACTTTAACCTGTTGTTAACAGTTATGGATTGTAGGATTGTCCAAGCATGTCATAGCGCAGCCTTTTGCAGGACTGGGTGTCAGACTGCAATGGTTCCTAGACGTGACCTCACCAATGTAGAAACTGATTTGCCCTCATGAAAGCCTGGTAAGTGCTGTGGGACCTACAATAGATTTGCTGCTTTGTGAAATGTCAGCCAACAGTCTAAAACTTAGTTCCAATTCATTAAAAGGTAAATAGTTTTAGAAAATTATTGGGTGTGTAGCTTAATCCCAAGATATTTCAGACTCTTCAGGATGCAAGCCTTTGGACGATATTCATTCCAACCTTCTGCCAAAACTACGCACTTTAAAAATTAGCTACATTAGCAGTGTGCATTTTCTCATTGATTTTTCGATGCCCTAATAAAGTCAAATTTACTTTGTAAATCAAATCCAAAAATTTTTATGTCTTCTATTCTTTAGGTAGTAAATTATGTCTTCCTCAACTCTCATGCTTCAAGAAAGTGCACCTTCTATAATTTCTTTATTCATTAAGCATAGTCTTTGTCAATTTATTATTTTGCCAGTAAAGTATAAAATATGATCCACTGCTAATGCAATTTTTATGAGCTCCGTGTAAATTCTCCCGCATAACATGCAAAATTGCGCGATTTTGCTTGAATGGAATGTAATCAGTATGTACTTTTGAAAACCTGAACGCACTTCTTACGTTAAGTCGAATTCCAAATGAACTAGCACGGGAAGAAGTGATTTTTCGTCGATAAATACCTTTCATCAAGTATAAACATGGGAGGAAAAGGTAATTTACTGGAAAATGAGTAGACAAAAAGATTATTTTCGTGCATTTTTTCTATAAGGTTTATTTGAATTTATGAGAGCATCGAAAAGCGATGAACAAAAGCATACTGCTTAAATGGTAGTGTTTTACACAGAAGAGGTACTACAGTCAGCTGCAATGAAGCTCTTTCAAAGGCCACTATCATAGTGCGCCTGAAATATCATATGATTAATCTGTATGTCAATAAATATTATAAGTATATTTAAGTAATATTTTCCGAAATTAAAAAAAATTTCAGAATTTCTGCTAACATTTCATGAGTTAATAAATCCGCTTTAGGTCATGTCTTGCCGAACTACTTCGCTTTATCAGCCACTTCGCTCGATTTTACCTCTGTTCGTCTTGACAAATGTCCAGTTGTCACAGGAAGTTTGGGTGAAGAAAAATATAATGTGATACATGCTGCGCATGGTGAGCTCATTAAAATCTAGTATACACAGAAGTCCTCCTCCTGTTCCCACTGGGCTGCAAGGCACATGATGGACATCGATGTGTGCCAATATGGAACAGCTATATAATCCATATGAGTAAAAGATATAGTTCAAATGCGTTCAGTTCTCCTTAAAAGATAGGGAGGTCACCGAGGCGTGGCTAGCATCACAGCCCCGCTCAAAACGCAAATGTGATAGTTCTTCAAAAGTTTGAAAAAAACGTTTGGCATTGTTCGGATCAGCGCTAAAATATTCATATACATAGGAAAACTTTTATAAGTGTAACTTCTACCGGGTGGTATTCAACAGATAAGGGAAACCGTCCTACTGGCGTTGCCCCTTCGTGTGCGAGTTCAAAAACTTATAGCTGGTCGCCTGGTCATAAGAATTATCAAAGAAAACAGTTAAGTATTCAATTAACATTTTCATGCTAGGAAGAAGAAATTTCATATTATGTTACAATTGGTAAGTATCTTTTATTCACCAAATCATTGTCATTCTATGAGTCACGTTCAAGGCACTCCAGTTCCAGGTTTCAGCTTCGGTTGACCGAATAATTTTGGAAAGTCAAAAGTGATGGTTTCGGTTTGTTAACAGATTCTGTTGGTAGATTGTATGCATATTTTTATATGCAAACACACTTTATTCATTTTAGATAATGAAACAATCGCGCGGCGAACAGTTTCTTTGCTGCAACTAGTTTGCAAAGCCCAACCCAATTTGGGTCCGAACTTGGTTCCTTTCCTACACGGTCTGTTGATGCATCTGAACCAGTGGGTCGCTGGTGGATCACAGAAGAAGGGTGAGATAATCTATGGGCAGAAAAAACGCGGCGATCTGTCCGAAAAAATTGACGCGTTATTGTGCACGCTGGAATCGATTGCTGGTCCAGAGAGAAAACTAGCGGCTTGTAATATCAAACGAGCTATTCCAACACACATGATCACTGAAAGTGCTATGTAATATTTGGACCTGTCAATAATGCTCTGCTATCCTTCGGACCTTATAATGTCTTCAAAGTGGAGGATGTAAAAACAGATTTTCATCTATTGTTATCCTTTTCTTGAAAAGAACAAGCAATCACCAAATGACAAAGATCAGGATATTGCACTTAGTCCAACCACCCCTAGAGCACAAGGTTGCCGTCGATAACACACGCAGCCTCGTAAAAAACGGTGAATCCTATAGGGCAAGTGGATTGGCACATAAATATAATTGCGGAGCGAAATAATAATTGCTACTGTTATTTTAACCAGCTGCTGAAGCTGTCTTTCTCTTGTATTTGGCTGAACTCTACGAGCGTGCAGGTGTTATCGAAGGTGTAAGTGAAGTTATGTGAGAACGGAGAGGCGTACGGCAAGGGGGAACTTCAAATTGAGCTGACTTCGTTCAAACGGTTTTCTTTGGGAATTAACACATTTAACAGCTTACAAAGGATATAATTTAGTTCTGCGTTTCCATTCAGCAATTTTATAGATTATTCGCACGCATATGACTCCTGTTTTGTTGGGAAAGATTATTCAAATATCATCCTATATATGCAATGCTCATTCTCCTTTCCTGACTAAAATGGGGTTTGATATTGACATTTTACTGATCAGCCACAGTACAGCTTGTGACTCAATTCATTAAAAGAGAGATGAAGCTGTAATCAGTATCATGACGCTTACGGAATTTGCACTGTTTTGTTTCTTAAAATAATTGAAAGCTAAAAAACTCTTTTGCCCGGTTGAAATACGCTTCGAATGAAGGAAATCCCAACAGTTAAAGAAAAACTCGAAGGTTTTCTGCAATTTAAGTAATTGTCTGTGCTGTTACGTACCACAAGCTAATTTTCTTTGTCGTAGCTCGTTCCGATTGTTAGGAAAATTGCCAATAAGCAAAAACATTTTAGACAACTGTCACCTAAACCAGAAACTTAGATTTCAAATCCTTGAAAATCAGATGTAATCAGGCGTCTAACATCAGATTGTTTTCAGTAAATTAAGAATTTATTTGGCTTTGATAATTGGCATTTGTACGTTGATGATTTTCTTTATGGAAAACGCCATAAAAAACTTATTGGACAGTGAATTGTTTCTGTTATGAGAAAATCTAAATCCAAATTCGCTACATGCTGCCCGTGCTGTAACACTGTGCTAGGAAGATTTTGAACCTATCGTCATAGACAGTTGACAGCAAGTGTATACGTAACCTGACAACCAAAGAGGTACCGCGTGAATCAATAGCTAACATTTTAAATATTAGCCAGGTTACACTCGGGTTAGCTTCATGCCCAATTGAAATCCTAGATAGTTAACGATACCACTGAAACTAAATTTTGGGCAGTCCTCTTACGCAAATACGAAGGGCAGTGTCATCAGCATGACTAAAACGCATTCCGCCAGCCCCTGCTGAAAATATAGGACACTATACCAAGGCCTATTATTATGAAATTTTTGAAAACATGATGCCAGACACCCCTATAAAGGCAAACCCCAGAATAACTACTTGGACTCTTAAATACCTATTTTGGTTACTAAATTAGTTGGTATATTTTATTGTTCCGCTGCGTTGAATAAAAAGCAAAACAAGAGGATCCAATAAACCCAAAGGCAACTCCTAAGAAATATTTCTAAAAAGTGCTATGGTAACTTAATATTTATGATGTTTCTGACAAGAACATACTATAGTCTACCCTGCAAGTAGCGATTTAAAGTCACAAATAAGAGCTAAAACAAGTTTATGTGAATGGAGTCAATAATGTAAACGTGATAATAATAGCAGGTGTATCTGGTGTTTTCTACGAATAAGAATGTAAGTCCAAGGTTTAAGTAGAAGAATTTAGTAATATTTCATACTACAAAACGGTTAAATTAAGCCTGTCAACATTTACAAAAACATATGCATGCACAAGAACTATGCTCCACTTCATTCAGTAGAGAAAAGAACCGGTTTTGGTCGTCGAAAGGATCACATCCAGTCTGGTTTATGCATACTTCTCTTACCAACGTCCAAGGATAATTATCGGATGGTTTTCATCTCATTCGTAAGGACTTTATCCAGTATTTAAAAATGAAAGGTCAATTTAATCCCTATCAACAGCAAATATTCAGTGATTTTAGGCCTATAATAAAGTATTTCTCTCCATTCGCAATGACGGTTGTAAACTCCATCTGTCGATAAATGAAAGAAGAGTAAATAAGACAGAACAAGCACAGGCGAAAGGAAATAAAAGGAGCTTCCCTATTAAATTAATGGAACTTTAGGAGGAAAACGAGGAATCACTCTATTCATTTATTTGATATCCAGTAAAATAAATTATCGCTTGTTTTGAGTCATAATAAAACTACTCAGTTTTAGTCTTTCACATGTACCTTCTTTTTCAGCTGTCTTCTTATAGACAGTAATTTCAAGCATATTTTTTATGCGGTCATCTCAAAATCCAATTTTTTCTTTGGACTGAGTTTATTTGCTTAAAGAGAAAAATTGAGGAGCGCACAATTTTGGTGGCAGAAGGACAATTATAAACATCTCCAACACTCAGCAAATCCTATCGGTTTAAGGGCACGCATTCCGAAGAGACAAAGCACTTCAACAGAGTTTTTCCAGATTTCACCGGAACAGCCAGACTATAATACTTTGCGCAGGGATTTTGCTGTATACCCAGACTATCAAATATTGACGCATCAGATGAAAAACAGATTAAGTTCTCCCGTATTTATTCAAATAATGATAAAATTTAACCTATCATAGTGTTATAAGACAGCCTTCTTCATGCCAATAGGAGAATTTCTATTACGGACTAATGTAACTGTTTGATGCAAGAAAAGTTGAAACGGTAAAGAATAACTCACGGCGCAGATTCCAGAGCTGCTTATGGTGTCCAAACTGAGTGGAAGATCTGACATGCAGATTTTTAGTAAAATAGGGGACCTTTTCTCCATCTCCCAACTGTTTCCTATAAATACCGTCAGATCTTCAGGGGAGTTTAACTACCAGAAAGCCCCAACTCAAAAGGAAAAGATGAGAAAACCAGCCTTCTCTCCAAAATAGGATAATATAGCCTAGTCTTTTTAACAAGAAATGGACTAATTAATCAACCACCCACAAATTTGCACAAGGTAACTAAATAGGCATCCAGAGAGAAAGGAATTTCCAGGTGAAATTTTTAAAAAAGCATTGGTCACGATGATTCACAAACAATACACGAGGGCTTCTAGTGATATCGGAAAATCTCAACTTTACTGTGGGTTGATAAATATAGTGATTATTATGAAATTTAAGATTCAAAATTGCTATGTATTTCATACTTTGGAGGCTCCTGTAGGAGCATAAATTTCAGAATATAACCTCGAACAAGTATTTTGCTGAAATCCCCAATGGAATATATCCTCCAAGTTTCAAAGCATGTATTTTTAATTCTTAAAATTGCTCATCACATCAGGTGAAATCTAATGATTCGTTATACATCGCAATAAGTTCCAACTCTTGAACTACGTCCAAAAGTACGGCGCTCCTAAATGGTTTGCGTGAACAAGTGCCCTGGAAACAGATTGATTCTTAGGATTCCTCCCAACGAAGTAATTTTTTGAAAGTTTGTTCTAACAATATTGGCTAAGGGAAAGACAGGGAAATTTAAAAATCCTCCATAATACGGATGAAATGATCCTAAAGTTTAAGACGGGTTTATATACCAGTGTCGTTACATATACCTTTACTAAAACCTTAACCCTTTACCTAACTTTCATTAATCCTTATCCTAAATCAACTCTTATCTTGACCATAGGTTTAATTTATCCCTTAAAATAAAAACTATACCCATTAATTAAACCCTTATCCTTACCTTAACCATGGCCCTAGTCCGAACGTTACTTTAGCTTTAAGACTAACCCCAATCTCCCCAAAGTTTAGCGCAAGGCAACTTGTCTTAATGGCATTCATGTGTGCATGTCCGGCCTGTGAAGTGATAATGGTCGATACCCCGTTACCCAATGCGCAATAAAACGTTTGCTGGAGTAATTCAATATAGGCGGAGGGGACTGAGAATTATACTGAGTATTCTAGGTTGGAGTCTTGTGCCCACCAATAATGAAATTAAAGGTTAAAGTTTCTCAATTCGTGATACCCAATACACCATTAGTATGCGCATTTTCCACTAATCGACTATGTTCCTTACTAATGTATGCAAGTTTCCATGAATAAAACGCGATAGATGTTGTATTGAACATAACCCTGAGCAGTCTTTGGAGCTGTCCCAGATGTAAGCCAAATTATTCGCCATTCACTTTAGTCTGAAACATCTGATCTAGATTCTTTGATGTTTCTTAGTCATTATATGGTTTGGAAAAGTCTTAGAGTGGGGCAGAAATTACAAGGGAAACGTTATATTTTAAGTCGGGTCGCTAAACGTCACTCCAAATTTGCGTTGCGTTGTCTCGATCGCAGTTTACTGTAAGGTTTCCAACATTTCAACTGTTCTCGGTTCAAAATACCACATCTTCTCAACAGGGAATAAAGAAAAGTCACATGACGACGTCTTCTTAAGACTCAAATGACCATCCAGTGTCTTTGGTCTCTTGGCTACAAAAGAGCTCATCTAACCGAGAGGGATGAGAAAGAAAGTCATAAAGTCTTCTTCTTTTTGCAAATGTCTCTGTTGATGGGTTTGAGAGGCAATCCAAAATGTCAAGCCAATAAATATAATGTCTCAGTGATTGCCTCTACTCTTTTTCTTCTTCTTCTAATTCTCCTTTTTGTTATAATGCACTTTCGAGCATCTTTTAGTAGATAACATACAAGTACATCGGTGCCTCCTTTTTCCCCATAAACATCCATCTTGAGCCTTGCTCTCTGGTTTGCCTGATCCGGTCACCCAACTATATAATAAACCAAGTTAAATGGAATTAACCAACGGTCTTTATAAGCAAATTGGTTTTTTTTAGGGAAGGGACATAAATGTCCTCCCTATCCCTTGGTATTAGTTAGTCCATCAAAAACGCTGTTGACATCGGATTAGACAGTGGTAAAATTTCAGCCGAAGTACAAAATAAAAGGCTCTCTTAGGACTGAAAAAGATGTTCTACGTGCCAGCCTACTCAGGTGTTTTGCTTAGTATAAAGCATTTTGCGTGCACTCTATCTGCCGCTCCCATCTTTTGCTTTCTACGATTACTATCCTTTGATCTCGTTTGTCGTCCGTTTTCTCCAGTTAGATGTTGTCATGCTCCTTCATCTGGAGGGGCGCACAGAACACTAACCATCGTTGTAACCCAACGCCTACAGCAGTTCAGAATGTGTGAAGCTATTTATTTTTGTTGAGAAGTGTGCACCGCCTTCGCTGCTGCATGGACAGGGATTACTGTTATGGTTAAGAGGCAATTTATTTTCTCTCAGACACGGCACACAGAAGCAAGAAAGACACAGTTTCAGGCTGAGAATCGTGCAGTCTGGGGAGAGGAATGACAGAAGTATGAGAATTTAGGCTTCTACGGGCCACCCACGGTCAAACGACTGCTGAAACCACCCACGGCGAAGAATTGCAACCATACGATTACTGCGACGGGGCTGAACATTTTGGGAAGTGCACAGTTCTGTGCAAATAATATATGACGCCGGCCTACCGAAGAGACAAGTCACTTGACAAACTGGATTAGTTGGAGGATAAGATTAAAATATGTCTGCCAAAATAACCCAGGTTTGGATTTATGAAGGCGGTTGCATTGAAAAAATTGGGTATATTAAATCAGTGTTCAGAGATTTATCCAAATTGCTGGTGGGAACCAGAAAGATAATGACTCCTGTTACATATCCGGTGTTGAGTCTTTGGAAGTGTTGTTGTATAGGTTAAGACTTCTTACTCGCGTACTGTTCATGACTAAGAAGGGGAGGCTAAAACGACCGTTTCTGACGTATATGCCGTTGTTAGTTACATGTACGCCAAGCACAGTCCTCCATAACTCCACAATTGAACCTGGATTAAATGACCAGTAAAATGATCGCTGCGCATTTTTGTTGTGGAATCTTTTGTTAAAAATACCGAAATGAAAATCTAAGATTTGTCTGTCAAAACTGTCTTACCGATAAGAAAATATTGCAAACAATGAGCGCTTGTTGCTCAAACTTTTGGAGACAAAAATTTTTGGATTGCCTAGTTATTGAACGAAAGGGGAAGAACAGTGTTAGCCAAAAACATTTTTTTCAGCCAGAGTCCAAAGGTAATGGATATCGGCCCACACATACAATGACCAACTTCATGAAATGTTAACCAAAATTCCGAAATGAGTTTTTGATTTGAAAGGGTTACGTAAGTTGGGCCCTTACATTAATTAGCTGACAACATAATCCCAGGATATTTCAGACACGCCAAGATTCTGGCTTTTAAATTCGCGTATCTAAGGCCACCTATAGAAGCAACACTCATCAAAAAGGGCTACTTAATTAGTATCAAACGTATTCCATTGGCGGGCTTTTTAAATTGAGCAGCCATCTTTTCCGCTCTCCATTCGCATGTGAAATTTCTTATATCTATGTCGGTTAGCCTATTTGACCCATTTTATACCGATTCTTAACCTTATTTGTTTTTTTGAACAACAAAAATGAGGTCATCGGCGCACGACGCTAGCACAGTTTTGAAAGAAGTTCAATTTGGTCGATATTTTGAGATGCATTCAAGAATGATTCTTCATGAGGTTAATATATGCATTCTTCGACCATTTGTTTGTGATCTTCAGGTTTTGTGTGGCTTGTGTTCCCAACCTTATTCACGGTGAATGGAGGAATTTTTTGCTGAAAGTTTTGGAATTTCAATTTCAAAATAAAGCGTAACTCTCTCTCTCTCAATCCTTAAAATTACAAAGACTTACTTAACGGAAGTCTATTTCAATAACACTGAAAGCCTTACCCTAGTAGACTGTAAACCGTACACGCAAATGCAACGGTAGATCAGACTCGCATTTATTCGGGGATTTGAATGGTTTAAAAGAACAAACTATATATTTATTTGAATTTTCAATTTCAAGACCTGGCTGGCTATTGAATGAGTACAAAACATAACCTTTTTGATTACCTTTTCTACAAAATATATTTAAATGTATAAGGGAATCTAAAATCAATAAAAAACCATGCCATTTAACTACCCATTTTATAACGAGTGTGGTTTTTGCAGTTGGCTGACTATATGTGCCTGCATTAACTAAAATCTGGGGCTATCTGAAATATCTGGGAATTTTCCTGTGGGATAATACATATTAAAACTTCACCTAAGTACTCCTCTCCAATCGAAATAAGCATTACAGCATTTTGGTTGGCATTTGATCAGAATTTTCATGGATGGTATTCCTTTCGCTCTTGGAAGAATAATTTTAAGAGGGCTTTAGAAAAAAGAACTGAATGCTTAACATATATATCCAACAACGTGGTAGATGGTCTATGCTAGAGGCAAAGGAAATAAATGGTTTTTTGATAGATTAAATGCAAAATGCCTTTCAGAAAACTGTTATTTATTTATCTGTTTTATTAACATTATTGCTATATTTCATAGTTATCCATCTTGAAATAAAGTTTCGAAGAACTATTTTATAAGCGTAATTTTGTTTTGCTGCAAAGAATTTCAAGAAACCAGTTTTTAAACCATATATATTTTGAGAAGCTTTTCCATCCAGTTAGCATAAAATCGGATGAATGGGTGGATAAGTCAAAACTTTTCACCTAAAACATTCATCATGCTCTAAACACATAGGAGTACTCTCTTAAGTACGAGCCTAAATTTGAAACAGGCAGTGATGTCTCACCTGTGGAACATAAAACGTGTTTATGCTTGCTGTTAAAGCAGAAAATCAATTTCTCATCGCCAAGGACAGTGTGATTAACACATCGTGCCACATCGTCTCAATCATGCCTGTTAAGCAAAATTTTAACGATTTTAAACGCCGGGTATTTTTCGATTGACAGTTGGCGTTAACACAAATCCCTTATCTACTGACATTTCAAAATTGTCGAAGCATGAATTTGTGGAATAACTACAGCTTTTTACGCATTGAAATGTCAGATTTGGTGGAGCTGTTTTCAAATATCTTGTGGTAAACTGCTTAGGCAACCATTTTCTGACAGACATTTTCACCTGATGGTAAGTTCCCTCCCCGATAAAACCGAATGACATATTCTCCTAGACCGGTTTACGTGGCGGCCGAAAAGCCTTCATTTCCATTTAAGAGGAACAATATTTTTGCAATTGATATATTGCATGTTTTCCTTGGAAATACACATCAGCAAAGTGTTTCGCCAGTAGTTTTTCCAGTAGAGCAGTCGAAAAATGCAAGGCAGACGAATTTAGGAACCCCATTAAAATGCAAGTCTTGATGGACAGTAGCCGACACAGTAGTTGCTTGCTCATTTCATAAGGTCATTGTGGGCGATTGCATAGTACTAAACCCACACAACACACGGATGATGAAGCAAACAGACGTTCCAATCAAGGATAGTTGATAATTGTTGCTTTCCACCGGGCCCTCTCTATAGCTGAGACCACTGGGATCACCAAAGCAAATGTCAGTTTCGTTGTAAAGGATGACGTTAGAAATGTAGCGATGTAAAACTCGAACACAGTCTAAGAATGCTCTTTAAAGTGGTTTCAAAATGCAGATGACCTGCTAACCTTTTCGCCAAATTGTATGTAGGCAGAGCATTAATGTCACGCTTTCGATACATGATCATATTAAGACTGACGCCGAGTAAGGTGCTGCTAGAGCCTCAGGTTAGTATAACGACAATGCAAGGTAAATTTCATGGCAGTTACTGATAGCTAGGAGCACCAGACAAGTCATCGCCGCAAACTCCTTGAAAAATTTGGTTTTTCCGTAGCTTTAGGCCGTACCACAGCTTGACTTTTTTTATTTCTTTTCTGCACGGCAAACTTTAGACCCATTCTGATCAGGTTCATTTTCTTTAGGCTTGGTATTCTATTGACGAGTTACAATCGAATCAAGCAAATGACGGTGTTCAGGGCATAAATATAGAAAACGAATTTTAGGAACGTTCGTTCGATCTAGTGGAAACACCTTTATGTACTCAGTTATCAAGATCCGTCATCCATATCACTTCCCCGTATGGAAAAGGTAATGTATCTCACGAGTGTAAACACAAGACCCTCGAGGGAAGCCTCGTAGCTCAGGCAGTTGGACTACCTGCTGAACTGGAATTACGCTTTTTTAGATGTGGGTTTGTATTCCACAACAAAGCGTGGTCATTTAAGTCGATCAGACTGTCAAAACACTTTCCTTATGTTTTAACTCGACGTATGTAAGTGTCATAAATAAGCCGTACTTGAGGAGCGGAGCCAATGCATTTCTTATCCCACAGCGGTAATTGTGGCCTCCTTTAGCTCACTTTGACACGTGTAACTCAAGGTTAGGTTACGTAACAACAAAGAAAACCATTTAAACGCCTGCTATTGGAAAGCGTCTGTACGTGCGCTGTGTTAAAAGGTCATAACCAAAAGATGGTTACAAACGTCTAGGTCAACATTAAGCAATAATTAAACATTAAATTTTCTAACATCGGGATCAATCGTTATTTAACTCTCACCCATATCACTTGCATTAATTTCTGACATGCTGTTGTTCTTATTTATATTTCACAAAATGTAATTAGTGTTTTTATCATTCAAATTCATCATATTCACCTAAATATTGAATAAAACAAAAATATACGACAAAATCTCACCGTTTAATCCTTTCGTAGCATAGTCAGTCAAATACTTTACGACGTTTGCCAACATACCATTTTTAAAAAAACCAATGCGGACACACAAGACCAATTGCTGAGGATCAGATCCATGAGTTTATTAAATTTTATGGGGTACAATGTCTTTCAAAATTTTGTAAACGCTCTCTTAATATGCGTTAAAATGAACATTTTTAACACAGTTTTATTGTATTGCAATTTAAGCGCCAATGATCCACGCAATTTCCTTGAATCATGTGAGGTGGTCTTACTTCCAAAGTTATTTGCAATTTCCACGTAACCAGTCATTGCTCAATTATTTCATAGTATCCAACATTGTACAAATGCAATCGAGAACGGGAAAGTTATTTGTTTCGAACTTCTAAAACAACTAATGACACTAGCTGGCGTTTAAAATTTCCAAACAAGCGTACCCATTTCCAACTTGTTAGGTAATCAAGTATTTTTAATGGCAGCGGAATTACATGCTGCAATGTAAGACAATATCCAATGGTAGAATAATATGAAAGGAAACTATTTCGTTATGCTGGGAGACAAAAACTACTACGAACTTAAAAATAAGGTGTACTTATTCACGGTTCCGTAAGTACTGTCGTAAAATAATGCTTAAAGTCATGTACTCCACTGAATTTTCTGGCCATCTTCATCTTTCATCTGGCATGACAAGATATTTTTACTCTATCATCGTAATGCATTTTAGTATCAGATTAATAAGATCGACCCTTATTCAGTATTAGTTGATGACCATTTACTAAAACCTTTCTTACCATCTAGACACACAGATTTTCTTCGAGCAACGCCCATCCTCATCAATTTATTTCCTCCTGCTGTTCCACAAGTGGGATTGTAGATTTTAGCCCACATATATCCGCTGCCAACTAGTTCTAAATTCAGCTGTTTTTGTTTCCCAGATCCTCTAAGTAGTTTCGATTTTGCTCTTTGTCTTCCAATGCAGGGTACTTAAGGTATACATATTGCCTACATATCTGTCTCCATATTTTCGTTGAAAATAAGTTACTTGTAAAAGCTTTTCTAGAAACAGCTAATAACTCGTATTCCAGATTAACAAGTACCGTAATTAAAATAACAGCAAACTGGCCTTTTACTTTATAATTTGCTTTCAAAGCTAATAGCATGTTCTCAAGCTTAAAAGCACATTGGAAGGTCAACTAATGTATTTGAAACCTTCTGAACTTTCTAGAAAATTTTATTTTTATCGTTGACAGAAAACCACGGATATGAAACTATTAAGGTTGCTTGCTTTCTGACCATCTGCTTGGATGTATAAAAATAAATTAAAATCCATACAGCCTGATAAAATATAGTAAATTTACAAAGAAAATTAAACACCAAAAGCACTAACGACTCGCTGTTATTTTGTCCAATGGCTTAGAAAAGTCCAATTTTATCATAAAATAGCAAGCGTTACATTCCGTTCTTTATATTTAAAAATCTTAAACCAATACTTCAATGTTTGCTTCGGGCGTCAAATATGCATGTTTATCTAAGCGCAGTTGTAATAGTGGCCAACGGAGAATACGGTCCAAGCTAAGTCTACTATAATATGCAGGATTTAGAAAACTTATTCCTAGTCTCATATGAAAACCATATCCGAAAATGAAGAACTCATATTAATAATATTCAATTTTGGTTGATTTTGAAGAACTCTTTAACTTAAATTATATGACATGAGGAATTTTACAAAATAGATTAATCTCAATCCTTATCTTGTTAAGTACAAAATTGAATTCAAAATGCTCTTTAATGAAAACATTTACATTTAGGAGCATAAACATTTCCAGGTAAATTTTAAAGCAACATCATATTTTCATTATTCAAAATCTTTAAAAGCAATGAAGTACATATTTGTTTTTGGAAAAATGACAACTGTGTCTTTTTGTTTCCTTGTCGAGAGTTTTAAATTTATTAGAATCTTAATAAACAAAGTTGACTCCACAATAGCTGCTAAATTAACCTTCTATTAGTTGGTTGGGTTTTCTAATTTCAATCCTGTTTGTCACATTTCCACTTAAAGGCCAATTATTTTGACCGCCATATCCATATAATACTGTGCTCGATTGCCTGTATCAATTGCTCCGAAATGTGCAAAGACGTTTTTTGTTTGTTTTATTCTGCTTTGGTCTTTTCGGCAGTATTGAAGAGAAAACCATCTCTGTGTTCAAACACAGGATATAGAAGCACACCTGCAATGGTGAATAATTCACATCCTTAGATTCAATGTTCATTAAGTAGTGTATATTTGAGAGATGAAAATAAGGGAACAAACCTGTGGATTTAACACAGTCATGTTTACCTACGTACCTGAAGGAGTGGTTTATTTACAATAGAAAATTCTAAAATCCACGTAAAAATATAATTCATAGAATCATTAAATCATCCTCGTAGAAATATCCCACAATTGAGAAATGTAACTCTTGCGAACTCCTTAATTCTTTTTAAGTCAAAATGGAAGTTGTCGTACCGCAAAAGATTTGTATAAATTAATTAAAATCCTTTAACCACTAGTAACCGACTTTACTCTCCCGATTATAAATTTGCAATCGATAAAGACTGATCCTCAGTTAAGTGAAAGCACAACGTGACTACTGAAAGCCATATTGAATTTGTCGGAAATGACTTCTGCCTCGAAGAAAATCAGAAAAGAAATCAGCTGAAAATTAATATCAAATGCACATAGGTCATTTATAGAACTGCGAGGAGCGTCTACACGCAAACGACTTCGCATATAAAACGGTTTAAATAAAACAATCTTCGCGTTTCCTTTAAAATTATTGCAAAACCCTTTTGGGACAGCTAATGCGCTAGCATACTTTAATTATGTATGTCAAGCGACACTAAAAGTGTTCCACGTCGTTTTTTAGCTTTTATACTTTTCTAGATACAGCTCAGTAGGTACAAAGCATTTTACTTCGTGTAACTTGTAAAGACCAAACAGAAGCATTTAATGAGGACCGGATCATCTGTTGCAAACGCAGATGAGATACTTACCTCCGGCAGCCACTTGGCTCCGGCCGTTATGACATTGCTTTGCCATCAAAATCAGGTGGATTTGGAAGGGGGCAAGTACGATTGATGCTGCGAAAGTCAACATCATGCGCCTTACATGCTGTAAGACACATGATAGGGGTCATCGTTTGCAATGGGTGAACTGTCACCTCAATATCGGTGGGCGAAGCACATACTACCGTTACATTAGGTGCCCATAACCGAGTGAATGTATGCGCTCGATGCTAATGCCTCTGCTTTTCTCAGTCCATGTTAAAAGAGGGTAGAATTCCAGTTGATCAGAATTTACGAACTGTTTGACGAGCATATGTTGTCAAGGAGACTAAAGCATACGCTATCCTATATGAGTACTTTGTATGTGAATAGAGCTCATGAATCATCAATTTTTTGAAAATTTTTATGTTCCTCAAAATCTGTCCGCAGCTCCTACATTAAATTTAAGTTGAAGTGGTTGTTTTCACTACCGCTATTACGATGACGATATTGAAGGAGAGAGTTGTACTTCACAATTACCAAGACTTCTGAAACTACCATAGAAGCAACCAAAAGTCCACTTAGTTTCAGCTTACGTACTTTATTCGAGGTCCAAAAGAAACTCTGTAAGGCACGCTAAGCAGATATCTGGCATATCTGCATTGTTGTGGTGTCACGTGTACCGTTGTGATCAGCTCAAGCAACAATCTGGGTCACTCGAATTTTTTCCTATCTACAGAAAGCAAGAGATGGCGGATGGTAAGGATTCAAGACTGGAACCGCCTACGGAAATGGATATATTCGGATGCCAGCATGTTATCTGGACTACAGAAACTCGGGAACAGTACAAGCCAACAAATCGGCCAAACTTGGATCTCAATTTCCCTCACGTGATCAATCCACAGCCTTTCCCAGATTTCCGATTTGCTGCGAGGCCACCAGCCGAAAATAAGCATTCGGAGTATTCAAGCTCATACAAGTGGACGAAACAAAGTTAGAGATCGGATTGACGAGAAGATGTCTTCTCGCAAGTTCGCCCATTCGTAATACTGATAAAGAGCGATGTTTTTCAATGCGTGCGTGTCAATTTGAATGTTGCATTCATAAACTTCCGGAATAAGCGTGTTATTCTTTTTCCTTTTAAATTCCAGATGACCAAAACGTATTTTCTCATAAAACACGCCGTTATGCAAGAAATATCTTTTTTATCTGTAAAGCGCATTTATAGAAAAGCCTCTACACAGCCGTGAAAGCCACAAGTAACAACCGGCTTTCCATCTCAGTGGCCGTCATCATTAGCAAAATGAAGAAATCAGTAAAAAATTGGCTCCACTTCTGATCTTAGTCTACATTGTTGGCTTTCAATATATTTTGCTCTGAGATACAGCCCTGTAGTCTAGAACAGAGATATAATACGGTCGTGGTTTGTGAATTTAGAGAGAGTCAGATAGTTGTTAGTGAACCCTCAATTTTATTACAATTATTCACGCGATATTTTCTGTTGTCTCCAAGAACAGAGATGGCTCTCATCAACAGACGTAGAAAAATATCACTATGGATAAAATCTCCTGAAACAACCATTTCCAAGGCCATATTTAGGTGGATATTAGAATAGCCTTTAGGTGTAAGTTACGAGGAATTTAATTCCAAAACTTGAAAAATCTCACTGAATTAATGCCAGTTTTTAGTTAAGACAGTCAAGGCTTTCCGCTGATAGTCCATTTACGAATCCGGAAATAAAGATGCGATAATGGTTTTGTTAGGTGTGAAAATCATGACCCAGTTGTAAAGTTGCTTGCGTCTATCAGCTAACTTCATTGCCTCATTCGTTCACAATGTAACTCTGTGTTGCATATAAACATACATTTAAATTACGAAGACCGGTTGGCAACCATCCGCGTTCATTTCATAAATTCGCTTAGGGCAAGTACCTGCATATGGGTACGAAGTTAAAATATGCTCTCAATAATGTGTCATGGGAAAAGGGGTGGGGGAAAAAAGAGAATGGAAGTCATTTGGTGGAGGTTAGATTGACTGCTTAGGAAATCCTGCTTGGGCAGTCAGCTTACTGTATCAGAATTGGTCGATTCTATACGTTGCAGTAAGCTGAGCGGGTAAATTGACCCAAGTGTGATCAATCTCAAGGCTCCCGGTTGGTCCTCATAGCTCAGTTGGCTAAAGCGTCAGCTGTATTAAAGCCGTCCCCTTGCTGGAGTGGCTTAGAATCCCACTAAGGTTCCAATCCAAAAAGGCCACCTAGTATGTAACAAGTGGTAAGCTGGGCGGGTAACTTAACACATATGCGATTTAACTCATGGCTCCTGGTGACGCCTCATACCTCAGTTGGCTATGCCGTTGGCTATACTAAACCCTTCTCCCTGATGGCGAGGTTTAGAATCCCACCAAGGCCACCGAGAATTCACATGTGAGTCAAAGTCGTTAATCATAACTACCAGAATCCTCTCCTAATTAATTATGCCGTGTGTATGTTCTGGAGTGTTCCAGATCAATTGCTAAGTAAATCCTGTATGGAAGTCAGCTAACTGTATAAGATTTGGTGGATTAAATACGTGCAGTATGCTTGCCGGTTAACTTGACCCAGTGTGATTAAACTCACCGCTCCTGGTGGGGTCTCTTAGCTCAGTAGGCTAAAGCGTTAGTTGAATTAAAGCTTTCCGCAATTTTGCGTGGGATCAAAACTCAGCAACGCTCCAGATGTCTTCACTATTTGGTCAAAAGATTAACTAAACTCGCCAAAATTGTCTTCTATTTAGTTGTGCCTGGTGGTCATCTGGCGGATTCTATGTTAATTGTCTTGGAAATCTTGCATGGGCAGTATGCATTCTGTAGGGAAATTACCTGATACCATAAACTGCAGTAAACTGGGCTGGTAACTTGGCACAAGGTTAATTAAACTCATGGCTCCTGGTGGGGCCACGTGGATAAGTTGGCAAGAGCGTTGACTGCACGTAAGTCTTCCCCTTTCTGGCGTGGTTTCGGATCCCACCGAGGCCACCAAGATTTCACAATTGGGTCAAACGAATTATTCCAAACTACCAAAACCTCCGTTAATTAATTGTGCTGCGTAGTACTCTAGTTGATTCTAGGTGGATTGCTAAATCAATCGTGCTTGGGCACTAAGAGTACTGTATCATATTTGGTGGATGCCATACGTTGCGGTAAGCTGGGCGGGTACATTAACCCATATGTGATTTAATTCACTGCTCCCGGTATAGCCTCATATCTCAGTGGGCTATGGCGTTGGCTGTACTAAAACCTTCCCCTGGCTGGTGTTGTTTCGAATGCCACCGAGACCTCCGAGATTTCCCATGTCGGTTAAACGAATTAATCAATTCTGCCAAATGCATCTACTAATTAATCGTGCCGTGTATTCATCTGATGGATTATAGTTCGATTGCTAAGTAAATGCTTCTGGGACTGTCAGCTTACTGTACCAGCTCTGGGAGGTTCCATACGTTGCCGTGGACTTGCCAGTAGCTTTACCCAGTGTGATAAAACTCACATCTCCAGGTGAGGACTCTTAGCTCACTAGGCTTTAGCGTTCGCTGAATTAAAGCCATCTGCTTGCTGGTGTGTGATAAAATGTCAGCTAGGCTGCAGATTTCTGCAATGTTTTGTTAAAAGATCTATTCAAATCTGTCAAAATCCTCTATTAATTAATTGTTTCGTGAAGTAGTCTTGTGGATTGAAAATTTAATGCTTAGTAAATCGTTGCAGATGGCTTTCTGGTACCTTGACCCAGTGTAATTAAACTCACCGCTCCCGGTGGGGACTCATAGCTCAGTAGGCTAGAGCGTTAGCTGATTAACTGCCCTCCGCTTGCTGGCGTGGGGTCGAAGCTCAGGGAGGTTGCAGATTTCTTCCCTATTTTGTCAAAAGATTTATTCAACTCTGCCAAAATTCTCTACATTTTAATTGTTCTAGGTAGTCAGCTGGCTGCTTATGAATTCATTGCCTAGGAAATCCTGCTTTGTCAGTATGCTCTCTGTAGCGAAATTAAATGATACCATAAGCGTCAGTAAGCTGTGCGGATAACTTGACTCTCGGTTGATTAAACAAATGGCTTTCGTTGGGGCCACGTTGATCAGTTGTCTAGAGCGCTGGCTGTACTCAACCCTGTTCGTTTCAGGCAATTTTTCGAATCTCACCAAAACCACCGAGATTTCACATGTGTGTCAAAATAAATATTCCAATCTGCCAAAATTATTTACTTATTAAATATGCTGTGTAGTAATCTGTTCGATTCTATATAAATTGTTATGTAAATCTTTGCAGTAGGCATGCCGGTCAGTTGACCTAGTTTGATTAAACTTACCACTCACGGTGGGGCCTGATAGTTCGGTAGGCTGAAGCAGTGGCTTAATTTAAACCTCCACATTCTGTCCTGGGTTCAAATCTCTGTGAGGCTCCGGATGTCTTTACTGTTTTGTCAAAAGATTTATTCAAATCTGCCAAAATCCGCTACTAATTAATTGTGCTTGATAGTCATCTGGTGGCTTCTACGTTGATTGCCTAGGAAATCCTTCTTCGGCCCTATGCTTTCTGCAGCGAAATTGCCTGAAACCATTAGTGGTAGTATGCTGGGTGTGTAACTTGGCCCAAGATTGATTAAACTCACTGTTCCCGGTGGGGCTACGTTGCTCAGTTGGCTAGAACGTTGGCTGTACTAAAGCCTTCCCCTTTCTGACGTGGTTTAGAATCCCATCGAAACCACCTAGCTTTCACAAGTTTTCAAACGAATTATTTCCATCTGCCAAAATCATATACTTATTATTATTTTTGCCACGTAGTAAGCTGGTGGATTCTAGGTAGATTGTTAAGTAAATTGTACTTGGGCACTAAGCGTACTGTATCAGAATTGCTGACTTCCATATGTTGGTTAAGCTGGGTGGGTATCTTATCCCATGTGCGATTAAATTCCCGGCTATACTAAAGCCTTCCCCTTGACGGCATGGACTCGAATCCCCCAGGGGCCACCGAGATTGCATATGTGCCTCAAACGAATTAAACATATCTGCCAAAATCCTCTACTTATTTATTATTCCGCTTAGTAATTCGATGGTTTCTAGATCGATTACTAAGTAAATCCTGCTTGGGTACTAAGCGTACTGTATTAGTTTCGGTGGATTCCCTACGTGCAGTAGGCTTGCCGGCAACTTGCCCCAGTGTGATTAAACTCACCGCACCCGGTGGGGTCTCTTAGTTTAGTCAGCTAGAACGTTAAATTAATTAAAGTTTTCTGTTTCTGGCGTGGAATCAAATCTCATCGAAGCTCCGGATATCTTCACCATTTGGTCAAAAGATTTATTCAAATCTGCCAAAATCCTCTACTAATTAATTGCTCCAGATAGTCATCTGGCGGATTCTAAGTTGATTGCCTAGGAAAGCCTGTTTGGGCAGTCTGCTTTCTGAAGCGAAATTGCCTGATACCGTAAGTGACATTAAGCAGGGTGCTTAACTTAACCCAAGGTTGATTAATCTCATGGCTCCCTGTGGGGCCACGTTGTCAAGTTAGCCACGGAGTTGGATGTTCTAAAGCCTTCCCCTTGATGGCGTGGTTTCGAATCCCACTGGAGCCACAGAGATTTCACATGTGCCTCAAACGAATTAATCATATCTGCCAAAATCCTCTTCTAATTAATTGTGCTGCAAAGTAATCTGGTGGATTCGTATATTGATTGCTAAGTAAATCATGGTTGGGCACTAAGCGTACTGTATCAGAATTTGTGTATTCCATACGTTGCGGTAGGCTGCGTGGGTACGTTAATCCGCATGCGATTAATAGCATGGCTCACTTTGTAGCCAACTATCTCAATTGGCTATGGAGTTGGCTGCACTAAAGCCTTCCCCTTGCTGGTGTGGTTTCGAATACCACCGAGGCCACCGAGATTTAACATGTGCGTCAAACGATTAAGTCATATCTGCAAAAATTCTATATTAATTAATTTTACCTTGCAGCCATCCGGTGGATTCTTGATCGATTGCTAAGTATATCCTGCTCGGCCAGTCAGCTTACTGCATCAGATTTGTGGATTTTAAATGATGCATTTGGCTTGGTGAAATCTTGCCCCAGTGAGATAAAATTGACCGCTGCCGGTGGGGCCTCGTATCTGCGTATGCTATAGTATTAGCTGAATTAAAACTTTGCGCTAGCTGCCGTGGGATCAATTCTCAGTGAGGCTGCAAATTTCTTCATTGTTTGGTCAAAAGATTTATTCAAATCTGCCAAAATCCTCTACTATTTAATTGTGCCTTCTAGATATCTGGCGGATTTTATTTTGATTGCCTAGGATACCCTGCTTGGGTAGTATTCTTTCTGTAGAGAAATTGATTAATACCATATGTGGCAGTAAGCTCTGTTGGTGAATTGATCCAATAATGGTTCAACTCATGGCTCTCGGTGGGGCCACGTTGATCAGTTGGCTGGAGCAATGGCTGCACTCAAGCCTTCCTCTTGCTGTCGACGATTCGAATACCACCGCGGACACCAAGATTTCACAATTGTGTCAAATAAATTAATCCAAACTGCTAAAATCTTCTTCTAATAAATTGTGCCGCGCAGTAATCTGGTCGACTTTAGATTGAATGCTAAGTTAGTCACGCTTGGGCATTAAGTGTACTATATCAGAATTGGGGGATTGCATACACTGCGGTAGGCTGAGCGGGTACCTTAACCCATATGCATTTAAATTCAAGGCTACAGTTGTAGCCTCATATCGTAGTTGTCTATATCTTTGGCTGTACAAAATTCTTCAAATTGCTGGCGTGGTTTCGAATCCCACTGGGGCCACCAATATTTCACATGTGGGTCAGAAGAATTATTCAAATCTGCCAAAATCCTCTACTAAGTAATTGTACTGTGTAGTTATCTGGTGGCTTATAGATCGATTGCCAAGTAAATCCTGCTGGGACAGTCAGCTTACCACAATAGATTTGGTGGATTCCATACGTTGCAGTAGGCTTTCCGGTACCTTGACCCAGTGTGATTAAACTCACCACTCCCGGTGGGGGCTCTTAGCTCAGTAGGCTGGAGCTTTAGCTGAATTACAGCCCTTCGGTTGCTAACGTGGGATCGAATCTCATAGAGGCTGCAGATTTCTTCCCTATTTTGTCAAAAGATTTATTCAACTCTGTCAAAATCCTCTACAATTTAATTGTGCCTGAAAGTCAACTGGCGGCTTCTTTGTTGATTGCCTAGGAAATCCTGCTTGGGCACTATGCTTTCTGTAACGAAATTGCCTGAAACCATTAGTGCCAGTATGCTGGGTGGGTAACTTGGCGCAAGATTGATTAAACTCACGGCTCCCGGTGGGGCCGCGTTGCTCAGTTGGCTAGAACGTTGGCTGTATTAAGGCCTTTCCCTTGCTGACTCGGTTTCGAATCTCATCGAAACCGCCGAGCTCTCACAAGATTTCAAACAACTTATTCCCATCTGCCTAAAATGATATGCTAATTGTTTTTGCCGCGTAGTAAGCTGATGGATTCTAGATAGATTGCTAAGTAAATTGTACTTGGGCACTAAGCGTACTGTATCAGAATTGGTGGATTACTTTTGTTGGTTTAGGCTGGGCCGTACCTTAACCCATACGCGATTAAACTGATGGCTCCCGGTGGGGCCTCCTAGCTCATTTGGCTACCGCTTTGGCTGTAATCCAGCATTCCCCTTGCTAGCGACGTTTCAAATCCCGCCAAAGCCACTGAGTTTTGTACAGCGTGTAAAGTGATCGAATTGTCAGTTTTTTAACAATTTTCGAGTTTTGTTGTAGCGGCAGCGCTTCTATGCACGTAACACTCTTCTTCTGCCATCATTTTTTCTTTTCCAGTTGATTCTGGCCGTATAGCCTTAAATTGGTGCTGGTTATATCTATACGACTATACTGCAACACTCCAATATGTGTTTAGATAGAATTGTCCTGTTCCATTACCTAAAAAATGTTGGTGTTGAAAAGCAGGTAACCAGCTGTCTATTTTAAGCCCCCTTCCGCACTATTTCCACGAATCACTTGTCTGAAAAGACCGAAGTTATTAACTGCATGAGTTAACTTGTACCCCACTGCCATAAAAATGTGCCGGCTCAACTAAACTTTATCGAAATTACGTGTACGCTCGTCAATTGGTCTTTTGAATAATTTGATGAAAAGTTTCATAAACTTTAATCCGATTGGACATTTATTTTGTATATCTGGAGGTTTTTTTAGACTGGACAATGTCTTTCCGAAGCTTCTAAGGTGACGTTGTGATTTTTGATTTCCAGGACTCTAGAGTCCTACTGATTTGAAATTTAAGGAAGCCGTTCAGCTGACAGAATGCCAGGAAACTTCCCTGCCTGGTTTGAGCCGCAGAATTAACCTGATGATTGAACATTAGCTAACAAGTTGAAATAGGATTAGCAGTTGTAATTATAATGATATCATTCCTTTGTATTCAGAGAAATGTTTATCTGAAAAATTACAGTGTTTTTGAGTGACGATAGAGTTCACTTACTTCAGAAATGTCCTTGCCATGTGAGTGTTTAGAAGCGATTGTCGATTGCGTGTCAGAAACTCATTTATTCTTTATTTACTCCTTGCAACGCGATCATTATCATATACGATGTTAATCACTTAATCCCGCAACATTATGTTTTACCTATTCGAAATTCAAATGAAACTAATATTCATTGTAAAGCCACCCCATTACGGCCGCTTACGTTAGTCTAATTTTAAACGCGTTTATGCGTGGTCTGGAAGAACGTCCATTGAAATTCTTTCTCAAAGCCCTTAAATACCTGAATTTACGAGACGAATTTAAATGAATGCCACTGCAATGATCCCAGTGTTTTTTCTTGTATCTAAACTCTGCATATTAGGATAAAGTGCTGCTGAATTGACACAACTTCAGGCGCTAAGCGAGAATTAGGGCTTAAAATAACACAATGCAGAATCGCAGCAACAAATTTCCGAATGCTCTTTGGAATTTTTGAAGAACGGTTGCCTAGAACTGGCTTCCGTTTTGTCAGCAAATCTTACCCGAAAATAGGTAGAGCATTATCTCCTTTGTAGTATGTAAGCACATTTAGGTATGCGCATGACTGTCGAAAAGAAATGGCTAATGGCCGTCATTTTCTAGTGACACACAACTTGTCTGAATTCAGCAAGTATTTTCATGCCATTTCTCCATCGATATTTCACTTACAGCTACTTGTGCTACACAATGTTTGCTAACATAGCTCCCTAATAATGTCAGCGATAACATTTGGTTGTGAATGTTTTTTGACAATTCATGCTCCAAATGTAAACGTTTTTGACTGATTATTAACCTTTTTGCACTAACCTATGCAGTGTTTGCATATTCCAGACAAATTAGGGCACGCTTAATCAACCTATTGTCGGTGGGCGTTGTTATTCCATTTTAGTGCACACATTGCACAGATTTAAAAGTCCTGGCTAAAATGGTTAAAAAATGCGGCTTATCTCAAAGAACCATGGTCCTTTACAACTTTTACTCCTTTTTAAAGTTTATGCAGATTTATTTGCCTAACCTTTTTTGGTGAATATCTACCTACTTCCCTATACATTTCTAGGATAGTCCTTAACGTAGGAAATTGCCCGAGTAGGAGATACCGTTGCGACATCATAAAATGACCACACAGACTTGGATCATCGTGGTTACTGATTTATATCAACTACTCTAAACGTGGATTATGGATTAATGTGAGACAAATTCGAAGAGATCATTTATATGGCCCCATAAACAGGACACGAGGGACAGCAAACAACGGCAGTACATGTGAATCTGCGCCACATTCCTCAGAAGTTAGGATCAGGTTTAAGGAAAGGTGTAGGGTTACGTTTAGAGCTAGGTTCAAGGTTATGAGTAAGGATTAGGGTTATGTTTAGGATTAGGGTTAACATCATGACTACGGTTTAGGGTTCCGTTAAGTTAATGTTAGTTAGGACAAGGGAATATTTTCCCGATCCTGGAATTATGCATTGAGCCGCCTTTATTATTTGGACGAGGCCTTTCTATTCCTTTATCGACTTTAGAGACCGTATAAGTGAAATTTGCCTTATCATTCACCAGACGCAACAGCACACCTCCGCTTTGAACAGGAATTTCTATACCTGCATAGGCAGCAATCGGTCATTGGGAAGTGTTGCCAGCAACGGCAGAGATAAGGGGATGGCACTAGCCAGCTCGCATGCAGTTATCAGCCACCGATAACTGATGCCTCAATGCTGGCACATCCGCTCTTTGTGTACCTGGGTACGTCCAAAAATCAGGATAGGTAGCTGAGCGGCAGGTTTATGCGCTTTCGCACATTCCCGATCTCGGCCAACGGGGGGTGGAGGGAGGCGAGTCCGGGAGCTCAGTCGGCTAGAAGGTAGGGCTTAACTGCGTACTGACTCACTGAACCCAGATGCAAACCTTGGGTGTGCTAGGCTCTCAGAGACAGTGGGTGGCCTGACACCGGTTGAAAGTGACTTTCGAGTCCGATATGCCCATTTCCTGATCAATAATAGTCATTGACAATGCCGACAAATCGTAAACACAAATGTCCTACCGAATTGCTAACGGACTGCCTGTTCATCCGAAATAATTATTGGCTGATATTTATGTTAGTTGCGATTTCCAACCCAGCTTATCGAGATTTTTACTGCTTAGATTTTTAAATAATCGCCTTCCTATCTTGAGTCTCACAAATATTGCGACAGAAATTGGTCGGACATTGATAGATATATACTCTTCCCTTGAATTATGATGAAAGTCTACTTGCAGTACTAAAATGGCTGAAATTTAGGACAAACTGTGGTTTTTTAGAAGTGGATAAAAAGGAGCAAAGATTGCACTTGCATTGCAAGCGCATTTGCTTAATAAAATGGTTTTTATATGAAAAAAGTTCCTCCACCCCTGATAGCTGGCTCATTGCCTCACTGTGATACGATTAATGTTGGTAAAACAGATCTTTTGGGCGATGACACCTGTTCTTACAGACATTGAAATGAACAAACGTTTTTGAACTAATGCATTAAACAGACACTTTGTAGGAATGTGGTTTATATGCATATCCATATCTCAACCATACGTAGGAAGCTCATATGGACAGTCGCATAGTTACCAAATTTATATTAATTCTAAGTTTTAAATTATTATTTTGAATTTCCCGCTGATTTAATAATCAAATACCTCCTGCCTGTACGCTTTTAACCCTCCCGGAGTTAAAGTCGGTCTTAGAGAGTGTGGATGAGGGAGGGGTATAAACCAGGATGCGCCATAGATCAGCAGTCTCCGACAGTAGTTGGTCACAGTGCCAGCGGCAGCAACAGACACATTACGACACCGCACACCACCATCAAAAAGATCGTCTGCGAGCACGCCATCTTCTGGGTGGTCCACCAAGGGACATACACACTCGCACATGCATGCACCTACACACACACACACACACACACATTAATGTGCCATGTGGCAATCGGTAATGCTCCACCTCCGGCACCAGTGCGTTTTCTCTGTCAACCCTAAAGCGGTCGCCTCTTAGTTGGTGGGTCCACCACCAACACTTTAGCATTTTGCAGTTGGTGGTGCTGGGTATTCGGGTGTGCGCCTGTTTACGCCTTGGGACGCCCAATTCCTGACCGTGGCCCGCCCTTCTTCGGCCACTTTACCGACCAGAAGGCTCGGAAGGGGGAGCGCTACGGCAGCAGAACACGTCACACGTGCGCAACAGCCCAAAATTACTGCACTAGTAGCTGGAAAAGACGCGTGGGATGGAGGTGGTATGAAGAAGAAGGAGGAGGAGGAGGAGGAGGAGGAGGAGGAGGAGGAGGAGGGGCAGCAGACGGAGGTGGGGAATGCAGAAGAATGTACGGGAAGAAGCAGGAGATAGCAGCTACTGCCGGTGTGGGTGGTCACTGGAGCAGGCACAACTGTCGTGCAGCCTTCATGTCGGCGTGTGGTGGGTTGACGACCCCGTGGGTGTTGCAGACCACCAGAGGCACTCTGGGAACAACAGTTGTGTCTAACATCGCCTATATTTAAAGTAGATCACTTAACGGTGTATTTAAGCAACACCGTCAAACCGATCCTAATCTGCACGCTATATCTAGAATTGTACTAGTAGCTTAGTTGCTCTCAAGAGATGCAACTGCAAATTAAATCTTGTTATAGGGCGGGAACGTCCTGCGAAAAATGAACTCTGAGGAATTTATTATCACGTTAGCTAACAGGATTACTCTGGTCATTTCCTTGGGCTTATTTTTTCACGCAAAATATCTGCCTTTATGTTCATATAATGAATGCAGGACTGATTAAAGTTATTACCAACCGTCTAATTAGTCATTAACTTAGGCATTCCTGTACATACCATACGCTACCCACAAACGATACCTGTAACGTGTTTATTGTAACCGTGAAAAACTGAATAGTTCCAACGAAAAATTGAAATGTTTCACACGCTGACAATTTCCAATGTGAATTCTTATCGCAGATGAAAGGTGAGTGTTCTCTGTGATGAGCATCGAATAAATATTAATAAGTTAAAGGTCCCGAGGATCGGACACTTGATTCTTACTTTCTGAAAATCTCTTAGGACAAGATTTTTGAAACGACCATACTTTCAAAGACGTATAGCATTCATTTGAAAAATGCAATTTTTAAACTGGTAAAAGTGTTTTCTTTAGAAGTCAGGAACCGCCTCAGAAGGTATGGTTTCATCATATCACGCGAAACACCGTAAAATGTTTTGCTGTGTATGTTAGTTTGAGGCAAATGCATACTGACAGTTTAAGACATTGCCTAGTGTTAACAGACTATTTTGTGGCGCAGCTAGCGGTGAAAAGATTAAAAATGATCCCTAAGCGAAACAGCCGATTTCTTCGATCAGTACATACAATTTTAAGGTCCGATGGTAAAAGTAGCAGCACGAAGATTTTCTCTCTAAAAATTTACTCAAAAATAATATTAAAAAACTATTTTTATTTGCAAAAGGCATTTGAAAGACATTCAAAATTACAAAAATTATCCGAGCCTGTATAAGGTTATAACGAGAAATGTTGGTGTAGGCCTCCGTTTTCGGGTTTATTTGCGGCAGTTTCATATCTGTATGTCATTCAGTGAAACATTTTTGAAGGAAAGCCTATAAGGGGAGAGGCTTTCGATACTTAACTCTAACTGCTGTTTTCAATGACTTTTACGTCCGGACGTTGTTTTACTAGTGAGTAACTGAGCACCTCAGAAGTAGAAGAGTAGCTACAGAAATTTACACGATTTCATCCCTCACAAATGCACATAGTTATAATTTAGTATACCCATGATCGTGTTTGCTATTAAAACCAACTCCTGCAATCTCGCGAAACTGGCAATCAACCCTAATTTTATTACAAGAATAAAATCACAACGAATAAATTGCGAAATACTTATGCAAGTGTTTTTTAAAGTATTCTTTTAAAGCTTAGTCTACAAACTAACAGACTATAGGATATGCTGTCACTTGGAGTATCCAGGACACCTGGGTCCGTCTCAGCTTTTTTAAATACCTCAACTCATAGTGCGTTTTATTAAACCCTTTTTATGACATAGCTGCGGATGCATCCTGCCAAAAATAAATCCCACTGAAAAGATAAATAAGTAAAATATTCCGACACTTTTTGCATTTAAACGTGTTTTATTTTCATCTGAGAATATTATCCTTTGCGTGACCATAGTTTGCCTTTTCTTCGCCTTTTCCACGAAGTTATAAATCCAGTTCGTGAGGTATAGACGATTATTTTGCATTTGAAAATGTGATTTGGATTAACTTGCCTAATGTCTGCACATATTGAAATGGATAAGATTTGAAATTAAGGATAGCAGATACGCTAACTTTTGAGACAAATAGAAAATCAAAAGCGGATTCGCTTGATTTAGGAGAGATAAACTGGAGGTCAGATTGATGTTGCTCTCTGCGGAACGCGCGTGCCGCTTAATTTATTTGCTAGTAACTTATTTTTTTGTCATTTTGTCTTACCTTGCTGTCACTCGCTCTTACTTTGCTGTGAACAATATGTCCTTAAAATCTTCTGACTGTATTGGGTAGGCTCAAGTCTCGGTTTCATTTACGCTTAAACATCTTGATAGATTGCTAAACAAGGGTCTTGAATATGTGACCCTGAATACTAAACTTAGATCTTTACCACTTAAATTTAAGATATCCGCAATAAGGGGCTTAGGCACATTACGTTAGTACGCATAAGCTGGTATCTTTCACTTTTCAACATGGAATGAAAATAGTCTCGCAAACGCAGTAAGTTATTAAAATTGTAGTATCATGTCCCATTAGCATTCTCGTGTTTCTGAATGCTCAGGTCCCTCCTTATGCTTTGCTTACTTGAAACACACAAATTCTTTCATAATTTTCGAAATCTAGCGAATATAAGAGGGTTTTCTGACAATATTAGCTGGTTTCGGAATCTCTCCGTAGGACTGTTTCGGAGTGCAAGCGGTGTTGTTTCCATTTGTACATTTTGACGCCTGAAGTAACTATCAAATATAATTTATTTAAAGAGATTTATTCTGATAAATATATGCAGCAGTAGTTTCTTTGAAGAACATACAAACAAGCTGGTTGAGCGATTTTTTGAAACGAATGAAAAAGTGCTCCTGACTGTTAAATATTCAACTATTGTTTGAAGTTAGACTTAGAACTGTAACCGCAAACATATTTCCGATTGAGTACCTTAAACTCCTTGAAATCGCGGCCAGCTGACCATATTTAAAGAACCAAATTTCAAAGGTTTCATAGTTTGCACGTCAATTTATTTTGCTGATATCCTGCTCCAAC
This sequence comes from Schistocephalus solidus, assembly GCA_017591395.1. Classification (NCBI taxonomy): domain Eukaryota; kingdom Metazoa; phylum Platyhelminthes; class Cestoda; order Diphyllobothriidea; family Diphyllobothriidae; genus Schistocephalus; species Schistocephalus solidus. The sequence continues at coordinate 178,784 of WEDG01000182.1, forward strand.
ACTTTCAAGGTTTCCTATGGTTTTCAACGCATTGCTTACCTTTTTGGCACATCTACTGGGACTGCTCCCTTACTTTATGGACTTGATAAAATACATCCCACTGTACTAAAAATATTGAAGTTTAGGCTTTTACAAGCCAACCATCCGATCGATATTATCCTACTCAATAGAGAACAGTGATTACTGGGAGTGTGGTAGACAAGTAACTACTAATTCTTTCAAATAAGTGATTTTATTCAATTGTCAGGGCAGCGATGTTTGAACTGACGACTAAATTTTACATTTTCGTATCATTGTTATAAGCAAAACGTAGAACATTTTAGCAGATGGACCAGATAAAATTACATGGAGTGACTGACTGAAAACTATTTTTGATCATATATACTTAAAAATGACGTACCGTTGTGATTGCAATATTTTAGGATTTCGCACTATGGCAATGAATATTATAGGCCAACTTAAAGTAAAATTCTGTGATCGAAAAAATACTATCAAAATTTCGTTTAGTGCTTCCTGAAATATATAAAAGGTATGAATGCCTTGAGCTGCTCATTTATTATATCAAGGTGGAAAATTATGTACCGAAATTGGAGCTTAGGGCCCACAATCCAAAATAGCCCTCGTAACTGAGACATCTTATCGACAATCACAGCGATACATGGATAACCATTACCGACCTACAGCCAGAAGAATCTCGAGATTTTAAATCACATGCTGTGAATACAGGGTAGAACGTTTGTTCCAATTTTTATCACAAAACTCCTATAAATAAACCGTGAAATGACAAGAAATGTTTGAAAACATTAAAAGCAGGATCTTGTGGTCAATAGCGCTAGTTAAAAATATGTAATCGTTTAGTGCTCTGAGAGATATCTTCGTAAGTGCGTTATGCAGTAATTCATGCTGTCTTAATAACTTTACGTGCAGGTGCAATTACGAAAACGTGATCAATCTTTCAGATAACTAAAAACAAACAGGCTTTTTCATAAGGGTCTGACCATAGCTATTTTAACCAAACACCAGAACAGAAAACAGCATTTCGCTTCCATTTTCACGGCTGTGGAGTTCGTCGATCGTTAAAGCAGCAGCCATAATCTACTCATATAACGGATCAGAATAGACGAGAACGAAGTATAGATTTCAAATGTAGACGGCAAAAAATCCACATCTGATCCTGGATACATTTGTTTTCCGAGATTAGGCCCCAACAGTAGAACCACGTTGACTCTCTGTTTCCTGCAATAAGGCACATTTGGAGGTCACAGGAGAGTACTGCTCATCGGACTGCATAAACCCCATAACTTCTATTCATTACCATTTTTATAAAAGCGAATAATAGGGCTAAATGATGCAGAATCACGCCGGAGAATTGTATTCACTAGGCAATCTTCTGTAATAAGCATTGTACTTTAAACGAATAGTATACCTTGCTTCCGTGCCCTGTGCTTCATAACATGCCCATGTTTCAAATTGGATATCATTGAAGGAGTTTTAAAACTTCTCCAATAAATGCAAAAAACTTTGTTATTTTGGACATCAGGTATATAAAAGGCTTCTTCGTCGTCTCATTCACGTTATGACAGATAGTGAATTATTATTTTATGCATGGGGCTAGATATCCTTCTTCACACAACGAACGCTGACGTGACCCTAAAGGCATCAATGCACCAGAATGCAAGTGAACAATATTAAATAAAGCTCTAGCCATTGGATACCGCACGTCGCTCGACGAAAATCTTTGCCTCTGTCGTCGATCGAGAAGAATAACTTGCTTCTCGAAATGGTTACGTGCAATTGTGTGTTATCAATCAGATTTATTTTGCATCGCTTATTAACAACTGCTTATGCATCGACGATAAAACTTTTAGTATATGTCTCGTTTTAGATTGTATGTTCCTACAGGTGATTTTTGTAAACTTATTTGTTAAACAATGCAAAGTGTGCATCTCGTTACAATAAAGCAACGTTAAAGTTCGCTTTCACTTTCACTAAATGCATATTTTTGCCTACGAGTAAATGTTACTGAAAGGTAAGTATCATTGTTTTTATATGAGTCGAATTTAAGTCCAAAATAAGCTATTTGGTTACTCTTTGTCAGGTGAATTACATTATCAGCCAATATGGTTCACATAAGAGTAGGGGAAATCTGTTGGTGTGGAAAGGACAAACTGGAAGTTGACGAGTTTATTTACGCGAGATGGAGATTTGATCAGACCAGGATTACCGAGAGAACGGAGCTTTAAGCGTAGCGTAGCAGTCCTCAGATATGAGTTGCAACGTAAAAAACTTATTTGAAAAGATTTGCGAATCCTTCGTCGGAAATGCAAGTCTGTGTCAGCTTAAATAGTGAAAATTATTATAATTTTAGCATCTGATGAAGTAGTGATTAATAAAACAGTAGTGGTTTGAGGCATACTATTCTTTTAGTTGTAAGCTAACATCCTTAATCTGCCTCAATTATTTGACTCTTACTTTTACAGCAATTGCTAGAAACATGGTACAACAGTAGATTACCTGTCTCATAAAATGGCAACTGCAATTTGAAAATGCGTTTTTGATTCGAACAAGCTACTTGAAAAGAGTTGTCACATTGAGTACCATGCAGCCTAATCTCCAGATATTTCAGTCGCGCCAGGAGGGCACTTTTTGAATTAGCTTCTTTTCAACCGCTAGCAGAAAGCATTCACTGTACAAAAGACTGCTTACTTAGCATGGCATTTTCTCTTTTATGTTCTATGTCTTTATAAATTCAAATATATTTTACTTCGAAAATGTATAAAATAATGTTGTACTTATTTGGTGGAAATTATGTCTTCTTCAAATGTTGTGCTTAAAAAGGGAAGATTTTGGTTTTACAAAAAGGTTAAAAAATATTATTTTTTTAAGCCTGTGAAATGTTCATTCATAATATATTGTAGCTGTCAATTTATTAATCTTGCCTCTAAAGTATAGGACAATATCCACAACCACATAAAAGTTAAACGAGAACTTCAGTAATTTGTTCGAATCGAAAACGCAGTTCCGAACTACATATGTCATTTCTTGGGATAGGTTTAAACCATGTTTTCCCTGGTTTTACATCCAACATAGATTGCTTTCAATGGATAACCGAAGTTTTGAAGCGCGTTTCAGTTTTTCATCCCCATGCACGCGACAAACATTTTTTAAACAGGCTTAAGTGGGGGCAGCGAAAATGCACACTAAAACTGGCAATATATTCGTCTCTTGGTTGATGCATCTAGCGGCAAAGGTTAAAACAAGGTGTGATTAGAGGAAAAAGAGTGATGAAAGTTATACGAAAACCCAAGGGTGCTTGATAATCTGTATTCAAGTAACGTGAGGCCGGAAAAGGCGAAGAATATAGTTTAGCCACCACTGCGCATTTAGACAAAGACAGAGGCAGACAGAAAAAACTTTCATAAGGGAATATTCCCGAATACTCCTATTTTTCCTCCTGTGCTTTGCACAATCTACGAAACGCAAACTTAAAAAAGTTGAATAAGCACGGTCTAAATACCATAGAAAATGAGAGATTGGGAAGCTACTAATAATGATATACACTAATTGAAGTGATAATTTTTACAGCACGTTTTGGATTCACATTCGAATCCATCAACAGATAGAGCGAAGATAGTAAGAAAAGAGGCACAGTATGTAATGAAACGCAGTTGCCATGCCACATCCTGTCTATTATAATTAGCGACTCCAAATTCGTCACCTATGGGCGTGTTGATTGTGCTGATTGCTTGGTTGCCCAAATTCCCGGCATCGATTGCCGGTCTTTTTATTCTCGGTGTCGTATATAGGCGTGATAATTTATTAAATTTTTTGTTCGGCTAAAGTAATCAATGTAAACAGGGTTAACCAATGTGCCTAAAACGTGACTGCGTACACACCCAAGTAGTGATTTAGAAATAACTGGAGAGCTGGATAGTTACTGCACATACTGATAGACTGCCAAACGCAGCGTCATGGCTCAAGCGGCACACGCGGTTCTCACCTCTAACGGGAACTGTAGCCCGAACGAATTTTGGATATGTGGCCAGGTCGCTTCAACTGAGCTGCCACCTGAGGGTTGGCTTTTCCTGAGCACTGCTGCTGTGTGTTTGACAGCCAGCGTCCGGAGAACTCTCTTAGTATCTTCGGTGTAATTGCTTTGCATGCAAATGTACTACGTATAACCAACAGTCCTGGATATTTTGTGCCCCGGAAGCGGGACATTAAACCTCGTTGCATGCGGCATTCAGTGGCTTTTAATCTTTGTAAATACCACAATTATTGGTGGTGTGAAGAGCACTGGTGGATTCCGAGACGTTCTTGAGGTAGAGTAGCGTTCGTTGAACGTTTGGGCTCGTGTGGTATGAACTGTAGTTTTTTTTGTTTGCACCAGTTGATAGAGTTTCGGGGGTAGCCATTCACAATGAAAATCCGCAAAAGCTACCGTAGGTTGTCAAATTTGTTCCGTGGTTCAACAGACTGTGTTGCAACACGCTGATGCAGCACCCTTATGCAACTATTGTAGTGACTGTCTTGTGGTTGGTCTTAAAGCTCTGGGTCTTCGTAACGCTTTCTTTTTTAGGGTACCACGGTTTTCAAGGCAAATTTGGCAAACCGGAAAGATGGTGCTGAGCGTTTCTTTGAATCTCAACATTAAATGCTATTTTAAGGCGACCGGGGAATCATTCATTTACTGACTTCATAATTTTGACCTTTGGTTTTGGAAGACAAGTGACTCCAACCGTTGCTGTCCACCTCGACTCTTACAACCGAAATCGGTGCACACCTATATTGCTTTAAGCTTGTTCGCAACTTATTTTATCGTATGTTTCGGGACCGAAATACAAATGCCGAAGAAGTTAGTTGTGTCTGAGGCAACCGTCTTTTTCATCCTGTTTGTTTTGTTGGAGGGCTTAAATGGTCGGCACTGCCACATCCTGGAAACTATAAGTAAATAGTTAGTCGACAAAAAATTACACAATGACATTTACTGAAATAATCTTAACGTGTTTTGGCTTCTTAATTAAATATGTCAGTCAGCAATTGAGGATGTCTATATGGCGCCCATTATCTTCTCCGTGAGTCAACTTGTCTTCGAATGATATGAGTTGAGAAGGCCGTGAGATTTGGTCATATACGTATCCTGTGTACCCCAGTGTTCTATTGCGGACAATGTTACGGTAATTTCATTGGGGAGTTTTTCACTGGATTGACTAGCACGCAATGATATTTAATTTTCTCCTTTAAGTGCTTAGCCTTATGAAGACATCACTTTTATGTTGCAGTAACCTTATCAGAAATGCTCAGAAGTGATCTTGTTTTAAGTCTGCCTTTGCTAATTCGTCGCTTTTACCTCAGTTAACCACGTCATTTTTTGTCTCTGATGAATGCGGAAAGATCACCATCTTCGGTCGTTTCAACATCTGTGTATGCCCGGACTAAGCTACTTGAGAGGAATTGCTTGGCCGTCGCAGAGTAAGCACTGAAATGGCAACAGATGCCTCTAGGGTTTCTGTGGAGAACACAACCTACTCGCCGTTAATATTATTTTTGTCTTCATTGCAGCAAGGCAACATGAGTGCATCTCAAACTTTTCAATGTCAGCTTGTAGACTGCGTGCACTTGATTGCCTTGACGTGCAGGTGGTAAGGAGCGAGAGCCGTGCTGAATGTCGAATCAACCGTTGCCTCGTCGTCTTGAAAACTAGGCTTCAAATAAAACTAGGCAAGCGGCCTCCCGTGAAGAAGGTCCCAATGAACCTAAACACGCCAAACCCGACCTAATTGAGTGTAGGAAAGAACTCTAACGAAGTGAGCACAAAAGTTGGTTAGGTGCACATTTTTGAGCAGACAAAACCAGCAGCGATTGCAAAAAGTCACGAACGTCACTGATAGTAATTTCATCTGACTTACAGGCCAAATTTACGGGCTATTTGGACGAAAATGACAGTGAAATACTGCAAATTAAGTCCAAGCTGAACCAAATTGGCAGGCTTTATATGAACAACAACGCAGCCAAACGTTTTCTTATTCCCGATTTAATTTCTGCTCACTCTATCTCTATATTTGCGTTTAGGATTTTCAGCCTACAAGCTGGATTCTTTCTGCGTAAAGTCCTTTGACCACGCTTGCAAACTATCTGGACATACCAAATAATTCCAGCCTTTTAACGAGGTATTTTACTTGACCCGCGTAGACGGGTTGTTAAGCTTGGTCAACTACTGCGCGCACTCCACACACGGTTCGTCTTGCATTTTGCTTGCCATAGAATAGCGACCACTGCATGAGTGGACAGCCAAGGGGCTGATACACAATTCCTCTCCGTCCAAATATATACATTCACATATGAATCATCCAAGTGCCCTTGTTTGGGCAGTTTTTAAAAATGGGAGAAATTGTGATAACCGAACTATCAGATTAGCAGAAAATCGTCCGAGTCCAGTTGCAGTCAAGATGCATAAAAAGCGGTCAAAAGAACACATTATAGACCTTCCTCAGGTTGACCTAACTTTACTAATTGGTCTTCATAACACTTAGCCAATTTACACAGGCACACATAAAACAAGTAGAATTATATAAATCATATTTTGAACAAACTGAATATGTGAAATCTAGGCCATACGAAAAGTACGCAAAACCAAAACGTATTGAACCTTAGGGGATATATTCTGGCCTTTAATGCCCTGAGAACCTCTTTCTTATTAACCGGTGAAAGATTTCGTCAGTCAAACTTAGTAGTAAATTTTCGGATCTTTGCGTATTTTCTTTCTGTTAGCTAATCTCATATGTGAATCTGATAGGATTCCCACAATTAATCGCTGGGGAAGAAAACCTCGTATTATGAGGATTCCGTCGTTCTATCTAATGAAAGTGAGCTCGTTTCCAGGCCCTCAGATGTTAAGTGGATTATTTAAGACTTCAATTTTACACTCTTTAGCTGCAACATATTACGTCCACTTATCTCAGCCTCAAGTTTAAGCTGAAGGAAAAGCATCTCTTCCAGTTTCTACATCAAAGATTCCGCGTCAGCATTTGAGAAGACTCTTTCATTGGCTAAAGCCGTTTGTGAAAGTAGGTAGCGATTCAGGACCCACGTCAATGTTTTCAAATGGGGTTTCTGAGGGAATATTTTTTTAAAGTTGGAGGACACACCCATTGCCCTATCGCACAACAAGTAGGGGCTGTAAAGAAATTGAGTAAAAGCCTTAAATGACACCATACTCTCCTCTGTTGCAACTATAATTGCATTCTGTTATCCTTAAATGGCTTTTGGTGGAGGTTTGATAGTTTTTGATAAAGAGACAGAGTTCACGAAATAGCCACCTAAAAATGCAAAATGTGCCTAAGCCAATTAAAGATGATGTTAGTTTCAACGGAAAGCCATCGTTGAGAAAATTGAAGGGGCCGTATGTTTTGTATTTATCGTCTTGGCTTGTTTTTGGAAGCGCACCGTATTTGAAGATATAAATTTAATTCCTCTGAAGGGTTTCTATATTTAATAAGGTTTTTGATTATAAGCTCTCTAGTTCTCTGAACTAAGAGCTTTGTAGTTGGATTTATCCTTAAACCTAAACGTCAACTGGCATACATTTGCTGGAAAGGTTGAAACGTTTGCTTCAAAATAAAATAATTTTTCTGCCACTTCAGGTGGAGGCAGACAAGCAGACGTGACTATTTTGATGTCAATCAGTTGAACTTCCTTCCGAGTACATACCCAAAAAACTTTTCTAAAGAATTTCGATTCAGAGTGCCTCCAACCGCATCGATATTCACCATCGCTCAGGAGCACCGAAAGAAATTTTCAGAGGTAAACAGAATGGACGTGGTCTCTTGTAGCGGAAATGGCTTAGGCATATGTTAAATATCAAACAACCACACTGGTTCGGGGAAGCCTACATCAGTGCACCTGCTCAGAATCCTGTGAAAAAAGGCAGACGAGACAGATTGGACGTGTTTGTGCTATAGGCCCAACCCACTGTCAACCAAACATGACATCGGCGTGCAATCATGGCAAACAGAACCGAGGGGCAACGCTGGACTCTTCGACTGCAGCCACCATTCCCCTCCTCCGCTTCTAAAACTGCATTAGGGTATAGCAGTTCAGTAGTTTCCTAGGTCCCATAGGGAGATTTATCCTGTAGAATACTCACTGACCTTCAATAAGTCCTTGTATATAGAAAAACGTTGGCTACTTCTGCCTCCACTCTTAGCCAGTGAGCAGCCCAATTACCCTTAGTCAGGTACTTTTACGGGGTTTGGATTCAACCCCATGGTAGATTAAATAAAAGTGAAATAATTTGTGAAGACAGCCATTTAACATACACACCTAGAGGTCCGATCATCTCTGTTAATGAATGAATGCGAATGTTCGAGTCCAAGGAGGTTGCATGAGCAAAGACGATGTCTGTTCGAGAACCAGAACAATTTGTTTATTATCCAGAGCTTGCATCGTCCATCGTCAAAGATAAAAACATCAACAAATATGTAACACTTATAGGGGGTAAAAACCAATCAATGATCACTGACGCAAGTCTGCACGTGACTGCGCAGGCCTCTGTACGCCTACGCCAAATCGATACATTGATTGTTTGATTTCCCATCCGTGGACCAAGCTTCAATCAATTATCGGCTTGTCTTGTTCCCGGCGTAGGTGCAGCAGGGTGATGAATATCAAAGATTGACTAAGCCCCGGAGTGCAATCTGTGGTAGGTCATCGCATACGTGAACATAAGTTGGCAGTGCGATGGGGCAGCGAAGTATCGCAAGCTGCTGCCCACACCTAAGAAACGGGTCATGATTTAAATTTTGCAACCGTCAAGATAATAATTCATGCATTGATTGAAGCTTGATCCATTGATGGGAACTCAACTCAAGTCCTGCGCGGTTACGTTCAGCCTTGCGTCAGTGATCATCGATTGGTTTTTACCTACTGTACATGTCGCCTTTTTGTTGGTGCTGCTATCTCTGATTATGGAATTCTGCAGGACTTTGAAGGCTCAAAATGATAAACAAATTGTTTCCGGTGCTCGAAAAGACTTCTGCTTTGGGCATCTCTGTTAATATTATCTGAACACCTGCACGCGCAACCAGGTGTTTTAGTGTGCTCATCTAACTCTGATGGCTTCCTAGGCAAGGATGCACGTTGACGAACGTGGAAACTTCCACCTCTCCGGCTCCTGCACCATCAACAGTAGTTGCTTGCGCCCCAAGCCATTTAGCAATGAAATTGAACAAAATTCACTTGAAGAAATGCAATGGTTTGGAGGAAAATAAACATAATAAGACTGTCTCGGAGGAAAGGCAAGTCAGTTTAAGAGCGGATCTGGGCAGGACCACGGCAACAACATCAGTGGGGTCGGCGAGAAGCTAGGTCAGGGGGATGAGAATGCGCTGACCAGACCAAGCAAAACACGACGGGGTGGTGATAAAAGGGGAAATCTTAACTAGCCGTGTGAAAACAGTGTAATTACCCATCATACAGACTAGGAAAGTGGAGAAGAACCAAAAGACAGGAACAAGTAAAATAGCAATGTGTGCTATCCGACCTACACTTGGCAGCACATCAGGTCAGACTAGCGAACCGGAACTAGTGTGACACATGAACGTTTACACAAACGAGGTGTGCACTAAGAGGAAAGAGTGAACGAGGGTAAGGAATGCTCGTCTGTTCACAAAATGCAACAGATGTGCGGCCAAAACAAAACATTGCTCCCAAAATTCACGGTTGCGTTGGACTTCTCCCCCTCGTTACGCAAGGAGGGCAAACAGAATAATCGCACCGCAGCTGTCTTTAAACAAAAACACACGTTCAAATATTAAGCACTTTTGCAAATTTAGGGTGAAATGTGTGAATAACCCGTTGAAGTGCACAGCAGGACTCAATTGGGAAACATACAAAGTAAATTGAGCAGTGAAGCAAATCCCTATGGTTTTACATATCTCTCAATCACTTTAGTACACACTTTAGGTCAAAAAGCTAAAACAATGCCATCGAAGAAGTCCTTCAAAGCAAATCTGCTGAAACAGATAATTGCTCCTGACACGCCCAACTCACCGCACTCCTAAAGTTCTGTCTACAAACGTACGATGGTTAGTGGGATAAACGCTGAACAACGCGCTAAGAATCGTGGCCCGGATGGCTGCCGAATGTCTGAATGACTCGGTTCTCGTAGTCTGTACTATATAGGTCTGTGATGTAAATGGCTCGCGGACTGACAGTTAAATACATCAGTAACATTATATTGCCACTATCGTGCTCTCAACCAGCGAGAATTGGAGTCTCATTTTTCCTAAAATCCTGATGCATTTTTCTGGTACAGAGTCATGTACAGCACGTTTAGCCTTGTCAGCCACTGTATTCGAAAATGTTTTCGATCCTGTTTGGCTCAGGTTTTCCATCGGGCTCAAGATATCGAGGGAGAAGAGGGTGCGATGGGTGCTACGCAAGTCTTCAATCATTATAAACGTATTTACGTTCAGGTCACCATCTTCCCTCCACTAAACTGTGAGGCATAATTTGGTCATGTTCATGGGCGATGGTTAAGCTGGCATATATTCACACTGAGAGTGATCTAATTAACCCTGCTTCCAAAGCCGAGCTTACTAAATCGAATATTCAACTAGATTCATGGGCGATTACTGCCACAAATTTGAGCTACTATGACATCACTACTAAGTACGAACATTGGTAATATATGAGCAACTTGATATTTATGGGAGAGGTGCGGTTGCACGAAAAGTGCGTTTTAGGATGGCCCCGACTCCTGTAATTTTCGATTGGGTCTTTGCTCGAAAAGTGATTAATATTTGACCCCTTATGTAGTCGCCGTTTTTTTTGGCCTGATTCACTTCATCGGTGTGTTTAACTAGAATGCATACAAACGAGTCATGATCAAGATTTTCTTGGTGTTAAAATTTCGGTTATTTTAGCAGTGCATTAACTGAAAAGAGTACAGCATGTTGTAGATAATTTTATGTTCATTGCATTCAACTGCTGTATCTCATGTGTAATTCTCATGCAGTTTAATGTTTCTGTTGTTGTCGACCTTGAAATGCTCAGTTTAAGCCTAAACTGATTTTCTGCTTTACTTTTCTTTGTGTATTTTTCTTCAAATAATATTTAAGTAAGGCTGAAAATTGTGATCAGCTAGAGTTTCACCGTAATCTTGTAACTAAGCCGTCAAGGATGACACCTTTCGAAATTCTCTTCAGAACTGCTGATCATATAGCAAAATTGCGCTCCATTTGAAGGCATTTTTAAAATAGGCCAAAGTCCTGACGCAAATTGAATTTCGGCAACCGCATACTTTTCGGTTCCTAACTGATGCAAATTTACGAACCACGCACGGAAAACTTTAAAGCCTGCAAACCGTGCACCCTGCATCCCAGAAATTATACTGCGCTAAAGAAACGACCGATTTTTAAAAGAAGGCCTTGTTAAGAATATAAAGTATCAGTTGTTGACTCAGAACTAATTTATTTTTTCGAAGCTCACCAAATTGAAAAATAGTTTGTGCCAAGGTCTATTTCAGCTGATATCAGAGAAGCAAAATGTGATTCAAGAACAAGATGCTGAACCAAAATCAAAATATGAGGTACTTATGTTTTGATGCTTGTCCTTTATCGTGCAATACGTTTGTACGATGGGATGATCTACAGTCTTCTAGTTTGTCAATGATGGCCTGGTCCATAGAATCCTTAAGCACATACCTTAACAATAACCACATTTAAATGAGTTTCCTTGCCCTGTTCCAAAATCTTTTGATTATGGTAACTCGTGTTGCGACGGGATTGAGGGTAGGAATGTTTGCAGGAATAAAAGTGCTTCACATTCCATAGGCGGAAAAGATGGTTGCGGTCTAAAAGTGGTATTTTAGTCATAGGCTACTGTTGAATCTTAACTCCTTTGATCGGTAAACGGGGACATTAACTTGCAACATAACAGCGTCCATTCAGCGTCAATGAACGTCATCATAACCGAAGGCATCCTTCACAATATTGAGGAAAACTTAGCTATTTGTGCGCTTTGTTGTCCCCGCCAGATCGTTAGCTCCCCGAATTTGTTGCCTATCCAAACCGTCAGTTTTCGACAATTGTTGAAATTTTCTGTTGATACTGTGTGACTTTGGGGGAAATTCTTCTTACATATAACTATCTTGACTAACTTCGAAGCCTTAACTCAATAAAGCTTTTATTACAAAATTAAATTCCTTTTTGAAATGAAAGTTTTTGATTAATATATTGTTGACCAAATTAAAATGCTCAATAATTAGTCTCCTACTTAAAAATGCCCTTATCATTGCAGGCTTCCGAGGAAGGGCGAATTCCTTGACATCTTTCCTTGTTATGCACAGAGAGGACATTGACAAATATTCCTTCGGAATAGTCATAAGAGCATATAATGGTATCTTGTAGGGTAAGACGCATAAATTGTTGTTCTTTTTGCTTCTGGGCCGTTTTAGCTTTCCCTTCTTAATTCTAGGGACTGATCTATAGTTACAAATTCTCGATAGTATGACTTGGCTAATATTTAAAATTGTAGCTTACGACTCACGTGACTCACACATTTCCGACGCATAAATTGTTGTTCTTTTTGCTTGTGGGCCGTTTAAGCTTTCCCTTCTTTCCTTCTTTCCCTTCTTTCCCTTCTTTCCCTTCCTAATTCTTAACTCACAAATTTCCGACGCATAAATTGTTGTTCTTTTTGCTTGTGAGCCATTTTAGCTTTCCCTTCTTAATTCTAGGGACTGATCTATGGTTAAAAATGCTCGATAGTATGACTTGGCTAATATTTAAAATTGAAGCTAACAACTCACGTGACTCACAAATTTCCGACGCTCGAAATCAGCGTCGGACGGTAAATGCTTTGACATCGATATGGCACGGCATGGAACAGAAAAGTGACAGCATAACACGTATTCCGATATTCATATATATATATATATATTTGTTTAGAATCTTAATTCTTGTTTTGTTTAAGCGAAATACTGCCAGATAAGTTTATTTTAACGTTCTCATACAAAAACATCAGAGATTTTCGAAAAAAATAATTTACAGAGTTGAATTCATTTCCTGTTTACGGAAACCAATGCGATTTGTTACTCATGACTTCATCTGATTTGCATTAACGTTAGATCAGCTTTTCTTGTTTCAGCATAGATTTATTGGAAACTTTCCTTGTTTATATTTATGTTCCTTTAGAACACAACTTACAAAAAAATAGGTTTTGTTCTGTGTCGTTAAATAGCATAAGACATGTTTGGGCATCTAGAAACCACCGATTTTGCCCAAATCCTACCTATTACCCTTACATGAAAAAAATTTGAAATGCATTGTTCTTTATTAAAAGATTTTTTGAGCCTCAGATCCAAGAGTAGAATATATGTTTAACTACTCATTCCGATTCCAACCACTACTTTGCATGAGTTAAGTGATCTGATATAGGATGAACGAATAATGCATATGAGGAAGAGGTAAGAAAGGTGTTTCAGAGAAATGCACACCGTCACAACTTGGTCCTGGCTCATATACGCAAAACCTCACGTTCAAAGTGACATGAAACAAATGACTCCATCCCTGTTCTGCGCCCGCAATTTAAATGGTACATATAAGAATTCAGTTAGTATGCACTTGCATTAAAATTCGCGGTGATCCCTGCACATCAGACATCAGTCACCATCTCATGCAGTAAAGAAACATAAAAAGCTCCCTCAAAAATAAGTTCGGTTGCAAGTACTTTGAAAGAAATAGCGTCACACTTGCTCAAAGCACGCGTTTATTGGCGTTGCGCCGACTCTATGCATTTTCATAGTAATCGTACATGCCTCTGGCACGTAGTAGGCAGAGCTTTTGGCGCCAAACACACCACTGCCTCCAATATCATTACGGACTAGTTGACAGGTCCAGGCCGTAGAAGGGAAGAAAGGGAGAGTGAGAGAGAGGAAGAGTGAGAGAGAGAGAGTGAAAGTAATAGAGGAGAGAAACTCCTTCTCACTATGCTACATCAAACGTGCTCCAATCTATAAGTTTACATTATTAGTAGTGGTTAGAACGGCTGCGGACTCATTGAATAAGTTGATTGTACTGCGAAATATAGACTGTGATGCTTCGAATTTAATATGAGCCATTTGGTATTACCAGTGTATATAAGTAAAGAAGATGGAGGTTCTTCGTTCGACGGAGTCATGGCTTTATTCTATTGAGCTTTTGAACTGTTATGAGAGTCCATTATCAGAGATACAAACGGCATTAAAAACATTAATAGGGGCCAGGTACCAATCAGAACAAAGTTGCGTCATTACGGAGGTGACTGCGCAAAACCCTGTATGCCGGCGTCAGCTCGATTAATTACTTGTCTGATTTCCCATCGCAGACCAAGGCTTCGAGCAATTCTCAGACGAGGCCACCGTGTTTTTCACAAATGGGTCAAAGGAATTATTCAAAACTGCCAAAATAATCTACTAATTAATTAAGCCTAGTGGATTCTAGATTTATTGCTTGGGAAATTCTTCTTGAGCTGTCAGCTTACTGCATCAGAATTGGTGGATTCCATACGTTGCAGTAGTCAGGGCGGGAAACTTTACCCGTGTGATTAAACTAAGGGCTCCCGGTGGGGCCTACTAGCTAAGTTGGCTACAGTGGTGGCTGTACTAAAGCCTTCTCCATGCTGGGGTGGTTTCAAATTTCATTGAGGCCACCGTGTTTTTCACAAGTCGGTCAATGAAATGCTCGGCTTGTCTTGCTTATGGTGTGGTGATTATCTTCGTGGCTGCAAGATTAAACTCAAGACCAGTTTTGTAGGTGTGGGCAGCCACTTGTGGTAAGCTGTCACTCTCTCTCACAGCCAGCTTATGCTTGCGTATGCGCGATCCATGCATACGTCCAGTTTGTCCTCTGTACTTGCGGTGACAGTTTTGGCACAGGATGCGATATATTACCCCCGATTGCTTATTGGAATTTAATCTGTCCTTGATTCTAATGCCCCTGTTGTGCATGGTACGTTTGGGCCAGTGTGCAATTCCGACATCTATCCCGCAAAAATGTGCTCGGCCGCTTCTGGCATGTCCTTTATGTATGGCATCGCATGCCATACCGTAGGGGTTGGTTCTGATTGGGTCTTCCGGAGACGAACACGTAGGCATCTGCTGTTGGGACTTCGCATACGAGGCTCTACTTGATAACGGAGAATTTTACAGACCAATACAGGATGCACGCGGGCTTTTGAAATTAAAACACCATGGGCTGGTCCAGTTTGCCCATTAGATGCCGGTGTTTGCCACTGTTGGCATATTTTACTTACCTCAATGAGGGCAATTAAGGATCATTTTGAAGGAATTCAATCTAGAACATATTTTGCGACTCGTTCACAGACAACCGTTCAGGATGTGGAGCGTTGCAACCTTCCGTCACTTCTTTCCGTGTTATCAGTTTTACGTGCCAATTTTTATCCGCGGTGAATGGAGGTCTTGTTGCTGAAAATTTGGAAATGATGCGTTCAAAATAAAGCGTCTCTCTCACACAAACCAAAGCAGTAGCAGGTTGACTGAATAAATTACTCGGAGATTTCAAACGTCCAAATGTGGTCATGGAGAATTAACGATGCCGAATGAAACCAAAGTATACCGCCCTGGCTCGCTTCGATGGTCTGCAAAAGATCCATCAACCAATATTCCACTGCGGTCAACCATTGTCCTAAAAGGCAGCCCCATCTATAATCTGGCAAAGTGGATATATTCGAAACTGAAGTTCCTTAAAAAAATCGACTACCTCAGCCGTTCAGCCTCCCAATTCCTGGTAGACTACCAAGGTTGGAGGATTTAATCGGACGAAGTGATGGTCTCTTTTCACGTGACGTCATTATTTACAGTCATTTTGCCAAGTTTAGCACAAGAATTCTTGAGTCATACGATGATACCCAGAGTTTGCTCAAAATTAAATTTCTTATGAGGCTGCTTGAATTGTTTTAAAAGAACTACTTCAACTTTGCCGGAGAAACTTATGAGCAGATCAAGGGAACTCCAATGGGGCCCCCAAGCCCCGTTTTAGTGGTAGAATTGATCCTAAAAGAGCTGGAAAAGATCGCCTTCACTCATAATCCGCGTATCGTTTTGTCCAGCTACGGGGACGACACGTTTGTTTTCGTCAAGAGGAACATACTGCAGCATTTCCATGATCACCTTAACTTGATCTTCCCAGATATACAATTCACGAGGGAAGAAGAACAAGAGCAGCAGCTCACCTACCTTAGTGTACTCAACAGGTGAAGCCCCAACGGTAAAATAGAAACAGCTGTATAAAGGAAGGTGACGAACACCAAGTAACTTCTCAATTTTCACAGTAACTATCCGGCGGCTCACCAACAAAGCTGTGCAAAAATACTGTTAAAACGCATCCAGACTCATTGCGGCAACACGGCGGAAAAAGCACGTGAGGCCTGTTACCTCCGCGACCAGTTTAATCGAATCGGCTATCAGAAGGCGTTCATAAGCAGATTCCTACGTGTTCGCCTCCGAAAGACCCAATCTGAACCAACCCATACGTTAGGATATGCGATGCCATACATCAAGGACATGTCAGAAGCGACCGAGCGCATTGTTGCGGGACTAGGTGCCGGAATTGCACACTGGCCCAGAGCTAGCATGCGCAGCCGGGGCATGAGAATCAAGGACAGATTAAATCCTAATAAGCAGTCTGGATAATTTATCGCATCCCGGGCCAAAACTGTCACCGCAACTACACTGTACAAACTGGACGTATGCTTCAATCGTGCATACACGAGCATAAGCTGGCTGTGAGAGGGGGTGACGGCTTATCACAACTGGCTGCCCACACCTATGAAACGGGTCACGAGTTTAACTTTACAGCCATGAAGCATGACAAACCGAGAATTGATTGAAGCATTGGTCTGTGATGAGAAGTCAGTCAATTGATCTATCGATTTGACACCAACATACAGGGCCCTGCGCAGTCACCTCCGAACTGACACCCGTGTGGTCTGATTTGCCCCCTGCCCCCTATAACTGTTGCTGCTTTTTGTTGCCGTTTTTATCTCTGAAAACGGACTCTAAGAGTTCTCAAGTTCAGTCGAATAAAGCCATGATTCCGGCGAACGAACAAACTTCTTCTTTACTTATAGGAAACTGCTTTTTCGTTGGTCAGTTTAGACGATACTTCATATGCAGTCCAATTTACTGTTGGCTAATTCTGAATCTACAGCTCTCTGCTTCCCCATAATATATGAGAACACCTCTTGTTTTCTACAACCGAGATTGACGAGCTTTGAACTCTCCGTAGCCATTTATTGGTTAACAGAGAAATAAGGCTTTCCGGACGACGAAATATTCCATCGCCTGTAACTGGCTACGACAGTTCTCCCATTTATTCCAACGATGCCCACAGTATGCTCCATGTCAGAATAGGCGCAGGGACAGTGATGGCTCCTGAAGTAGGTTATATTGATATAAATCTTGTGCAACATCTACCACACTCTTTCCTCAATCGTTCACCTGGCCCCTTGTTATGATAAAGTCCAGACGACCGGAGATGGGATCGGGCGCAGATGACTCGGCATGAACTTGCTATTAGACGTGCCTGGCTGCCGTGCTCAAATGTGACTCACGTGTTGGTCCAGTGCAGTTACTGTGACCCCTAGGTTTGAAGCAAGATTTACTATTTTGAAATTTCAGTCGTGAAGTGGAAGGACCAACATCGCTACTCCAGCCCGGATGCCTCTAGTAGCACATTTCTGACTATATATTAGACACAGACGAGAAGAGCATAACAGATGGACGCACCTAGAAAATATGGCTTTCGAAACGCCCATTTTGAATATGAAGATCAGTAAGTGAATTATTTTCGTGTAATTGACCATTAATATGCAGAAAAGCCTTTCTTGCAGTATATGATTTTTCAAACATTATAGGCAAATGAACATTGCCGACACAGATGAGGGGATATTTGGAAAGGTCATTTCGGGCTTATTAGTTGGCATCAATCATCATTAGTCGCTGTACAGCTGCTGGTGGGGTTCGAGAGTAAACCCCAAGGCAGAACAGCATGAAAGAATCTCATTACCAAGCCGTGAGTGTTCATCAACAAATTTTCAAACATTTTTACATAAAGGTAGGCACCCTAGATGTAAAATCTGATACTGTCCTAAATCCAATCAGTGCCAATGTTGATGAGTAGTGCAAATCAACAAATTAATGCCAATAAAATCTGGGCATTTTGCACGTTCTAAAACAACTGACCTAAGGGTTCAGGTTCTATTTAAGCCCCAAAGTGTGCTGTTATCCTAAGAAATAATTTGTTTCAGAGCACTGCAAAATACAAACGGTAAATGAATTTAGATTGGGTAACGAAGGTATGCTATCAGTCTTCTCTATTATATTGCTTGCCAAATATGGCCAGGACCTTGCTGTCTGATGAGGATTTTGAACAGACGCAGAAACTCATAGAAGGAGAATGGACTACTTTTGTTCATAAAAAGAATTATTTATTGTAAACAGTTCAATTTGGGGTTTGATTAGTAATGGCATGCATTTAAATGAAGACGATAAACGAAAACAGCTTGAAATTAAGCGTGGCGGTGGGTTTACTTACCAGACACTGAGCAGGTATCTAAATCAGTCTCGTAAGATTTTTCCTAGGGATCATTTGCTATTATCGCCCCTGCACCAAATTCAAGCCTGGATGGGGAACTTCAACGATACATATGGAAAACTTTGCTTTATTAATATTTAATGTTTTTAAGGATTGTTGGTTGTCGATCATCATTCAGAAGATGCATCTACGAGTACAAATGTCCTATATTTGGATAAGTAGACAAAGGCAGCTGTGATGGTCATATACACAAATATCTTCACATGGGACAACTTTCCATATAAAATATATAAAGACTGCACATAATAGTAGGAAGAGTCATCCAATTCAGCGAACGGTCTACTTTGAGCTCGAAAGAAAACATCATGAGGAGTTACGTAATAACTAACATTGTGATAATAAAATTGGTTACATCGGAACTCACCAACGCTGAGTGGACACTTTAATTAATGCAGAATAACGTCGCTACTTTTAACTCAAATGAATTAAGTAATTAAAATTAGGGTAAACTCCTGACCTATGCTTGCCAGCAATCTGTTAAGAAATTATAATTGATCATCTCTGCTTTCTATTTGGTTGTGATAAAAAGGATAGGAACAGGCCCATGCACAAACCGAATTTTTCTCATATTGATCTACATGGTCCAACACACGTTCACGTTATACAATTTAAAATACTGTCTTAGGAGGTCGTTGTGCAATATGAGTTTTCTAACTCAACATGTCACTCTTCACAAACACACTAAAGGGCACTCAGGCTAGACAAGCTGTCGTGTCGCAAAGTGTATGGTTATCTCGTTTTCTCGTATATTTCCGGGACAGTCTGCTTCTCGGTAGTGTAAACTGTGCACTGACATCCACTCTACCTTGGCAGACTTCTCCTGAGCGTGGGAAAGAATATGCTGGCTCGTCTCTAAACTAGCATTCAGGAGGTTTATGGTGGAAAATGTTTTGCGTCAACCTGGGACGCCGGTATCCGTGGTAGGGTAGACGGGCACCAGTGTTTGTGGTCGTTTCTTTGTGTTGCAAGACAAAAACAAAAGTATATCACCGGTATTTAAAAGTTTTCGAAAATTGCAAAATAATCTTACCTGGTTTTTGTGGATGCCTACCGAGCATTAATAAACGCTGACAGTGTCTAATCTCATAACCATAGCAACGTTTCGGTACAAAAACCAAAAGATTTTCATGACTCATTTTTGTAGCAAATGACAGAAACTTGCATATATATCTTAATAATGCGCCGTGACGTTTTGCCAAGGCTTGTCGTTTTAAGTATTTCGGGTGCATAGCGCACTGTGCGTTATTATAGTGCACCAGCTAGGCTGTGTTGTGCTCTTAATGCTTGCTTAATCAGTTTCTTGTTGTCAAGTGGATGTTAGAGGAAAAATAAATAGGTAAGGAGTTCGACGTATAAGATTATCTAAATTTGACATCCAAAAGCCTCCACGTAGTGTTTTTAGTTCCTCTCTTAAAAAATATTCCATATATTTCAAGACATTTTTTGAAATATTGTGCAAATACGAGGTCAAAGATTTGCACCATTCTTTTTTATTATCTAACACAGGATACAATGATCAAGGAACATTGGTTCAATTCGAATACATGCCTTTTCTTTTCAATAAGCTCTATGAGACGTAGTACTTACTTCTTAAGAGAAAGTTTTTCCTGCTCCGTTAGAGAAATTTTATTTGCGGGACACTTAGCCTGTAAAAATGCCATGGTTATGCATTTTGCAAGGCTTTAACCCGAGTCCTGCTATTAGCTATCAAAATATGAGACACGGACTAGTTTTATTATCCAACTGTTTGTAAATATAAAAGATGAGTAGTATGAAACCGAATACATTTTTATGAAACTGCATAGTACACACTAATTCAGGGACAGTAGTAAGCCATCTATTTATCGAGTTCCTTTTCAACCATTTGTGTAGATTAGCGTTAGCACGCCACTGTCGACAAAACAAATATATTTTCATTTCATGCTCTCAAACATACTTATGTAAAAGTCATTCTTAAAGTTATTATCCGGGGAAGGAAAGTATTTCAATTTTAAATTGTTTGCTGATTTTTGCCTATTTCGAAACAAAATTCATGGTTTCATTATGCTTTAGGATTTTCTCGCTACAAGAAAGGAACCTGAGTTATATAATTTTACGCATTCACAGAAAGGGACTTAATGGTGCTCAGACGAGATTGCAACAGACATTGGCGTGTGACATACATCCTGACCAGCATAGAAAACTCTGATGTTATACTATTACTTATCTCATTTATATGGCTATATGACCAGGTTTGTGAAGACTGTGGTAGGCCATTCATCATCTAGCACGTCTTACAATGACATTTCTGGCAAATAACTTTTCAAACATTTAAATTTCTGCCGTTGCTCTAAAGAATGATTCACATTATGTAGATATCGAATGTCAGATAAATTTATACAAAGACCAAATAGTGATTTATTCTCGAAAATAATTGATATAGAAACTTGACGGATACTCTGTCTAAAGGCAGCCATTTTGCCACATGAATTCATTAGATCTGTTATTCTCACAGTTACCTTGGCAACTTCAGCAGCATTTAGAAGTCTATTAAACGTGTGATTCATGTGTTTTAGCCTCGAATGAATGTGGTACGAAATGACTATCATCCTAACTCAATGAAAGCCAAAAAACGACCTTCTCGGATTGGACTTTTGGACCTGCATATCGAGTACACGAAGTATGAGTAAAAAACGCAACATATAAAAATACTGAAATATTTTACAAAATAAATAAAATGTTTGCTGGTAACACCAATATGAGGCATAAATCTCAATGTTTTCAAACTAGCAGTGAGAAGAGTTTTACTTTTTTGAGTTAAAATTAAAACAATTTTTATTTCCGTACGACAGATTCATCCAACAAATAAGCTAATTCCCGTAAAAGTTCTTATTTCATCCCGGTTTTTGGGACCATTTTCAAGTGCTATTATAAAAATAATTAGCTCTTACACAAATGTCAACTGAAATTCAGATTATTGCTTTTGTTTAGCAAATATTATTTAAATAATGTTGAAATATCAACTATTTCAATCATTGAAGGATGCGTAAGTTTGAATGGGGTTCTTACCGACCACATGGAAAACCTATATTTTAAAAAGTAACTATTTAACTAATATGCATTTTTCTCATTGAGTTTTGATGTCCTTGTAAATTCAAATGTATTTTATGGAATATGTGCATGAAACTAGCATTTTCTTGTACATATATAAACAAAAATTACTTTTTCCCTTAGATATAATACTTGAGGAAAAGGTATTTTGGTTGTATAAATGTTTACATTATCAGATTTACAAGACAGTGAAATGCCTATTTATATTGCCTTGCATCTGCCTATTAATTATTGCTGCTTTTTAAGTGTACAGTGTTGTTCAAATCAATGGCAAAATTTTATGCGCACTATTTCATGCCTTATACTAAGATTGAGAAAAATCTATCTTTTTCCTAGTGCATAAAATATACCACTGTAGTTTCGAAACCCTGAAGGCAAATGCAAAAAATGTTGGCTGAAAAAGTATCCAGTAACACTACATGTTTTTGAACAGAAAGGTGCCTTTTTTCAATTACAAAAACTTAAAACGCAAAATTGGCTACCAGTGAGCGCAAGGGAGAATATACTCGTAAATGATTTCTATAAAATATATTTCATTATAAAAGGGCACCACAAATCAAGGAGAAAACATCTTATAACTTCATTTGTCCCGTTGCGAATGTGGTTTTTCCAGTTCAGCGGAAAAAAAAGCTATTACAAAAGCCGGCAGCTGTACGTGACTAAAATATCTTTGGATTATACCACGGGGTTATAAGTATTACAAACCTACTGAATTAATCTTTTTGAATCGAACTTTTATCTCAGAATTTCGGTTAAAATTTCCTGAGCTTAGACACTAACTCCATGTTTATCGAATTTGATAAGAATTTTGCTTGCGAGTCTTTTAGGCTCTTTACACGAACATTCAACAAATCAAGCGAACAATAAATGCAATGGGTGCGTTAGTGCTGAAGGTGCCACTAGATGACTATCAATGGTACACTTGCTTGACCGCCAGAATTCGGGTTACCAATTGGTGAAATTTCAGCACCAGGGTAGGAAATAGGTGTGATATCTGAATAAAGATTGGGATTACAAATATCGTCAGTGGAAGTGGTATTCATCAGCGCGCCTCCTAAGTGACAGCCTACATGCTTTGATAAAGTCTTGACAGTGTTTATGGTTAAAAAACTGCAAAACAGAGAACCATGATACACGAAGTTCGAATCTCACGCACACTTTCGGCCTCCTACCGTAAATAGTAGCCTGTGGGATAGTGCCACTAGAGATCGTTTTATGTAGCCGCTTAAATCTGTCTAGATAAATTCGCTTCGATACAATTAGTAATTGATTAAAAAGCACGGTTCTATTACCTTAGGTAATTAGCAAATTAAAATACTGCACACAAAAAATATCCCCAAGCGTACAGTCAGTTAGATAGCGTCAATTTACGCCAGGAAAAATGGCAGATTCAAACAAATTATGTCATTTTTAGATCAAGAAATAATGAGTTATCTGGAAGAACCAAGTTAATATATAATAAATGTTATAAGTGTTGATAAATTAAAAAAAGACCATATGAAGGGCTTAATTGTAAATTCTAAATTAACCATTGGTGAGAAAGCAATTCAAAGGTTGTAAGTAAACTAATTGTTACGTTACTGCCAAACGGTTGGTAGTTCGATAACTAAAAACACGTGGAAACTTACAGGCATAGTCAAATGTGATGTGACCGGACCCGTCGAGCGAACCGCGACCTAATTGCTGTCATCCTATCTTCTCCATGCTGCAGTGTGTTTAATCCTCCACGTCCGGTGGGATTTCTCGTTTTTTTCGACCTAGTTGCGATATCCTCAACTGCAGCAGCTAGAGGTAGCTGTGCTGGGCATTTGTCACCATGGCTACTGATTATGGCAACCGGTCGCTGCGTAAAAACACAATTTCAGGTGGTATGAGAGTCCCATTGACGGTATCCAGGACGTCCTTGCTAAAAAAAGCGCTCGGAAATGTAGGGGTGTTATGCCATCTCATCATGGTTGTGTGTGCACCGGTTGACAAAGTTGCACCATTAACCACCCACTCTGAGAATTCGTCAAGCTATCGCAATTTAGTAGCCTCAGATTCTGCTTCATTTCAGTGCGTTGCAACACTCCGATGTGCAACTGTGTCTGTGGGATGTAGATGACTGTTGTTGAAATGCAGTACTCTTGTTAAATCGTCGGCTTCCTGAAAATGTTGTGTTTATATCATTACAATCTTAACAGCCCTCATAGATATCAAATAACGTCACTTGGCATTTTTATCTCTTTACCATCGCACATTTTTTGTTCAGGAAGACAGCGTTGAGATATTTTCTGAATGTCAGCATCACATTGTCTGCCCTAAAATGCAAGGCTACAACCATTGCGGTCTACACGATCAAAGAGTCCGAAAGTAGTGAACTCACTTACCGGGTCATCAGTTTTCATTTCATAACTTTAGGATTTGGATGGCTTGTGCGTATGGGATTGCATAAGTCTCTTTGTATAATGCATATGTTCCGAGTTTTAAATTATCTCTTTGAAAGATCCGAGATACAAGAATTATGGAGAGACGTGAAATTCAAAGATAACATCAGTTTCTTCGGCAGTAAATCTACCACTTCAGTGTTTTCTGAATTCGGTTGATGAACCGACTGTGCTGTTTGAATCAAGATTCAGTAATATTTGACCTTTGAAAGGCCAGTTAACAATTCTGTAGGTTCGATTACCCTCTTTTGATGAGATTTACCTTAAAGAAGTGCCTAATATGTGCACATTCAGGCCGTAGAATGGAGCCAAGTTCGATTTCTGGACCCTCGCTCTTCATTGCCAGATGATTGGTTCTCTATCTCATTTGTCCGTTATCATCAACGTATTTGTTCATATGAGAATCCGAGGCGGTCATCAAACGGCATTGTTGCCATAGCAAAATTTCCTTTCCCTATGAACTGCTTCCTGATACTTGCGTTTTCAAAGGTATTGAAGTTCAGTATTTTTCTGATATCTAATTTTTAACGTTGATATTTTTCCAGGGCGTCGATGGATATCAACGTTCATGCCCCCAGGATAAGGCATCGCATGACATGTTATTATATGTGGGATATATTTATGGGTGAGTGTAGCCTACATTAAAAATTTAAAAAACGCATTAGAAGTATATTTTTGCAATAAATATTAATTTGTTTGGTGGTACCAAAATAAATCAAAAGCGCATTTTTTTCGTCACACATGGACACGGTGAAATCGCATTATGTATTTCTTCTACAGGTGCCGACCCACAGACTGTTATGGTCAGAGCTTTACTTTGATAAAAAGAATGGGAATGGCTCTAATAAATAACGTTTCTAGCTACTATTCTGTTCAGTTTCTTGTTCTTTCAAACGACTCGATCCATGCTCGTAAACATTTTTGGGTGGAGTAAACTCTTTAAATGGTGAATATTTTAATATACGTGAGGATTAACATGTTACATTACGACAACGTCCTTCAGATTTGACCCGTAAAGGTAGATTAAATTTGCGCCGAGTCTTATCAATTGCAGTAAAATAAATAATTACGCATGAGGTATAAGTTAATACTATCGACAACATAAGACTACCTTCATAAATAGTTTGGTCGAAAGACATGTGAAATTTCCATGGATTGAAACAGAATAGCAATATTTCGGAACATTAAGACAACATTTATTCCCGTTACTAAAAAAGAAAATATGAACTTGCGTCTCGCAATTGGCGTGAAACAGTGCATTACGTCTTTATATCTTTGAACAGAAATTTCACGGCAAAATTTAAGAGCAAGACTTACCCAAGCATAAAAACTTATTTCGCAATACTGATAATTTCGTATATGTGACTTGCAAGAACAATAATTTTCTGTAATTTTTCATAGCAGAACTATATCAATTGGCACTTCAATTTGCATATTCAACCAAATAAGCGGACTATAGTTCATATTATAAACCTCTCATAGAAAAAAATAATTCAAGTGTGCTGAATCTCATTTCTCATCTTGTCATTTGCTGAGAACTGAAATTTGGTAAATAAAACGGGCAATTTTGACATTTGAACTAGTAGCTTATGAAGATCAATGCCACTGACCATAGCCTCCTTTGTTAAGCATTACCACGTTAACGTATTGTAAAAGTTTACGGTCATTTTGCCCCTAATTGGCTTACATTGGCTCTTTACTTTAAGCCAACGCTATTAAAATTAGATCCCTTGAGATATCACTGTACCTAAAATTCATCCTAAGTGTATTCTGTGAACTTTGTGCTTGCATGCTGAATCTCTATAAAAATTCATTTTTACGTGAGCCAAATAACTGTAGAAAACAATAATCATGGTTAATTTAGGATGAAAAACGACTTTTATGAGAAAGGTATCCCGTGAGTTCCGTATTTTGTCGGCTTACTCATTTCTGAAGAGTTGTCTGCTGTATAATGTGAGCGCGAAGAGGTTGCTCTAGCAAAAAATGTATATTCTTGAAATTTGGATGTGGAATGGCACGCACAAGCGAAATCTTCTTAACGCGTGGGATTGAAATGGATATGAAAGGGCGGTTTCCTTGTTTGCATGACGAAAGTGCATGGGGAGGGATCGATATAGGCAGCCAATTTCGACACCCGATGCGGTCGTTCTCCTTCCTTGGCTTCGCCTTCCTTTACAGAATGACTTCATTCAACAAAAGCTTAAATGGGTGCGGTTGCACTCGTACAAAGCGATTGTACTTTTTTCAGAGGCTCTGGGCATGTTTTTTTTAACTGCATGGATGGTCTACCAGCCATAAGGCGTGGTAGCCTAGGGCGTCAGAATGTTGCCTCATTCAAAGTTAATGCTAAATAACGCTTCGTGTGGTCTTTTCTATCGTTTTTATCCGTAAACAGAACCGATCAGCCCCAAGCGCCAAAGTCCTTCACACTGAAACACCTGTATTTTGGGATGAATTCTCTAGCGGGCTGGAATCAATATTTGTTGCCTCAGGCGTAAAGCCGTTAGCTATAAAGCTTATCAGTATTTATGCAACAATATGTGTTGCAGCGTACCTGAACTGCAGTGCTGTTGAGCACCCTGTTAAACAAATACTTAAATTGAAAAACTCATAATGTTCAAAATGTGAATTGTCGTTGGCTTCTTATCTTTTTACAGCTTTTAACGTATTTTCACATACCTGCGCATAACCTGGTCCTTTTATTGAACACGGTCGACAGTGATTCGGCAAATATGATTGCTAAAAGTAAATTATATGTTCCAGTATAACAGGAACAGCAAAATTGCACTTTTGACCTTTGGCTTTATATGAATCTGATCTGTCACCAGGTACCCCTTTTATAGAAAACAAATATTCAACATAAATCAAAACTATGGATATGATAGCTTTTCAGCGTAGTCATATTTCTACGACGTTGCGTATACTCCGTTTACTTTAATAACTGGCACAGGTTTGCGATGATGTCCCGGGATAATGATGTCCGTGGGATGAGAAACTAAAATTAGTGACCGGAACAGAGTTGTACTGTTGCTCTCCAGTTTTCAAAGCGTTAAATGCCCAAAATCGAATAGAATTTTATATGCTTGGTCGAGCTAGTTGGTCGTGGACTGATAGAGATATTGCCTTCTTTGCTGTCTAAGAATTTTACGGATTTTCGGTGCGTAAAAAAATTTATTTTAGGAGCTTTAGCAAATTCCAAATGCATATTGGAGCCAAGTTATCTGAACTCGACTACATTTTGAACAGAAAATGCAGTGCCCCTAGGACGAAGTCATAGTGATTTAGCTCTTCCACTCCTGACAGTTCTATTTATAAATCAGTTTGTTGTCTTCGATGAGTGCGTAGCCTTTTTAACCTTCCCAATGTCCACTCAAAAATTTCCTTCGATATTTTAATCGCGATATTTTCAGAAAAAAATGAATAAGATAATATCACCCTACGCCTGCTTTTATAATCGTATAAGCCTTGGCAGTATTAAATGTACGTTTTATTATTTGCCCCACCAACCCTTATATGAAGGTAAAACCGTAGTTATTTATCCAAAACATTTGCAAACTGTTGAAAACATTCCTCTTGGGTAATACAAGTAGTTTTTAAATTGTTTTTCATTTATGTGCTTAGGAAATTGTTTTTTAGTGAGCTTCAACTTCTGAAGCTCCAAACCTTCCATATAATTATTATGAAGTGTGCTTACCAGTCAGTTTTTGGGACATGATCCTCCAACTGTGCATTGTGGCTCAACCTAGAGTCGCTTCAGGCGGTCACATAGCGACTAATAACATATGCAAATGACAGGGTACCGACAAAGACGAGGGTAAAATGGAATCCAGTGATGAATAATAAGCCAGAAATCCCTATTCCAGTCTCCTTCGTTTTGTTTGGTAATTTTTTCTGCTTATAATAATACAAGCCTTTAGGCAGCAGCTGGCGGAGTTCCAGAGCGAGCCCAAAGACAGAACAGGGAAAGTGAGTCGCTTTACCGATTTGGGAGCGTCCATTCATCAATGCTTATTTCCTGTGTAGTAGACTGCTTCATGGCAGCCAGATTCTGAACGTTTCTCTTGTAGGTGCTACAAGCTTGTATGGCCATTCATAACGAGCAAAACGGCAGATAAATATCTTTCTTACAGATTCATCATGCATTTGTAGATACATAAGAAAAAAGACTCAGGCTTGTAAAAATTCCTACATTGAATATGTGAAAATGTTCTTGAATCCTCAACTGAAAAATTCAAATAGACTTCTAGTTGAACATTTACATGAACATGATTGCAACAACATTTAGAATGGAGGCTAACGTCAAGCTGAGCAACGCACAGCAGCAGCCATGCCTTTGATTGAATCGATTCTCATCTGCACATAAAAGAGTCATTGAAGTAGCTTTTATTTTGCCAATGGCCTACACAGGCCCAAGTCAATACAAGATCAGACGCTAGAACGAATGGAAAAAATCTATTCTCTGATCATTTGATAGCATAATATATATTTTTTAACGATCGCGTTGTACACAAAACACTTAACCAATAAATGTATATTTTCAAAATGACCCGCGTTTTCATTTCTTTCCAAAGGTTTTCAAATTGCCTTCTTAGTATTCTCTCTAAAACATTTCCAACTCTCTTTACATTTCTAGGAAAACTCTATTTGAGGTTTGAAAGATTTAGCAAAACATGTATGTAATACTTTACTTATTATTTCATGCTGCGTAATGTATTTTATGATCGATTTTCAAAATGTCGTAGCCGTGAGTTTCTGTAAACAAATTTTTGCCGTCCTGCTGGTAGCAATATTAAGGTCAATTTCTCTTATACTAAATATGTGATAGTTTATGTGTCTTCCTGTATGACCAACTGCAATAAAATATAGAGCTCTCTCATAGGAATACATTTACAAAGGTTTTTATTTGGTTACGATTGTTTATACGTGAAAACTTTTAATCAAAAATCTAGCAGGCTGTCATATATGGATTTAAATTTTAGATTATATTTTGAATAAATCAGTGTACTTTAGCAGTTTCATCATCCTAAAAAATATTTTTCAATAACACAGTTTGTGATTACTATTATTTGAGAGTATTTTGAGTGGTATCATTATATAACAGTATCTTTTGAGAAGGTGAACAGAAGCATCCACAGTCATGGGAATTTCAGCGTAAAGTTTTTGTCACTTAAATTGATTTATTTTAATTAAATGGCTGTCAAGCTGGTAGTTTGGAAATATCTTGATTCATAGGGAAAATAGAGTAAGGCTGCATTCAACGCAGGGTTTTTGTCTGGAGATTACATCTATTTCCGTTTGATCTGGGCAAAAGGAATGGGAAACCATATATAATAAGGTGATCATAGAGAACATACAGCACATGGTTTCCAATACGAACTATTTTAAAATGTGCGATTAAAGTCTGTGACGAAGACCTCATGCACCCTGCACCCATCTGAAGTTTCAAAAATTAATTGAACAATTGATCTTAAGAGAAATTAAGAACGAATGTAAAAATATGTTAAGCATATATTTTAAAAAACAAAACGCAACTGCTAAAGGAATACGTACATGAGTTTCTAAAAAAGAAAGTCGTATAAAAACGAGCGAAAAATAAAAACTTTAACGGCTTGTAGATTTTTTATTCATTTAGTATTTTGACTAGACTCTCATACTCTGAACTTGACATGATGCTTACGGAGCATTCTTTAATAAAATAAGTGAGGAAAAATCAGGTGTATGTCACAATTGGAGATCACTCCAAGTTCACTAGCAGATTTTATTAAAAGGCACGACAATATGTTCTAATAGGTTGGAGTCTGGGTGTGCTGATGTATAAAATCGTTCAAATATCTCAATCAAGGGTGATTTTTGCTGTTTAAAAATGCAAGTTTATGTAATTAGCTTTAACGGAATCGGTCCTCTTTTGAGATTCAAGCAGCAACGTCATTATCAATCATTCTAGTATCCAATCGGCATCAGTTAATTTCATAGCTGTGCATGCTGTTTTCTGGTAAGAATCAGGAAGGCTGCTCTCCAACTTGAATGTCTCCACAACATTAAGTGCAGATCATCTGCGTTTGTTCATGAAGTTGTGTCCTATATGTGAAGATTCTTGTGTATATGAATGCCCTAACCTCCTTCGTAAACTTATCTAGAAATAAAGCATAATGCCCCTGTTAAAACAGCCTCCATCAAGCCTAATTTTGAGTTTTTTTCGTCTATCCTGTTTGGTTAAATATAGGTCATTATCAATGAAACCCCTAATTGAATTCCTTTCTATAAACAGTTATTATAGAGAGCCTAGTGGACAGCCCTACTGCTGTTTATTTGTGTGTCTGAGACGACGGAATTTACCTGATTATATATGCCAAAGGGCTTAAAAAGAAAACTGGTAACACGCCTCTGTTGTCACACTCATCTTTATTTAACAAATAAGCTGAAAAGCTACATTGCTTCAAGAAACATTACTATGTATATTATAGGTCAAAAAGTGAAAAAAAGACCTCACTATTTCCCTACCAGGATTCAACATTTCGTACGCTGCCATTTGCATGTTTTACCACCTGCACTAGGCTTTTCCTCTATTTTTTAATTAAAGGTTTAAAAACTTGCAATTGAGGACAGTGATCCATTCACTTTTCAATTAACCTTTTGGAACAATTCACTTAAACTTAAATCTAGACGCAATGGAATTGCTAACGGTGCTTAAATATTTCACCGTCCAAGTAGCACTGGCTCCATATGAAACTTTTCGCCCAATAAGCGCTGTAGAGCGTTTGGTAGAACCTCAGTTGGTGTTATAGAGCATAGAGTGGTTTTCTTTTATGTTTATTCAGGGTGGAGTATGTTCATGTTGAATCAAATAATCATTTGGCTACTCTTCTCTTAGTTTGTTAAAAAAAATTCAGCAAAAGGGCCATATTGTATTGATAACAACATTATTGCAGAACAAATGCACAAGTGAATTCACATATTTAGCTCTCTATATTTTTTAGAATGGGAGGGAGAATTTGAAACGCCATATGCCACTGAGCCTTGTGGAATCATTGTAATAAATACAGTTAGTCTGTTATTAACAGGGAAATTCGCATTGGACATTACCATATAACCGATTGCTTTGATTTCTAAAATTTAATCTATTTTCTTCTGCTCATCAAGCTGACAAAGGCGATACATAGCACGTATTGAATTCGCTTGGAATCTCAAGCAACTGTAATCGCGAGTAACAAACGTTTCGTGGCGCAGACGCAAATGATCAAGAGCTTGCGTGCGCCATGAGCAGATTGCTTCCTTACTCCGGTAAATCATGATTGGATGCAAATGGCCGATAGTTTGACGATATCACCACTGCCGCAAAACGTGGGCTTGGTAGCGATGTACGTGAGAACCTGTTTAGTCTGACACAGAACTTATTTTCATCAACCTCAGTCCCTGTCTTCCCATGCCACCCACTATCTTTGATTGGAAATTAAATTCAGAATGACCGGAGGTGGGCGTGGATGCCAAATGGTCTCACGAAATCTCGACCAAAATTCTGAAATATGTTTTCGATTCGAAAAAAAATACTAAAGTAGAGTTGTTATACTGACCAGCTTACAGGCTAATGCCAAGATATTTCAGTCATTTTAGGATACCATTTTTTGAGCGCACTTCTTTCTGATGGCCTTACAAACGTTTACTCTGTAAAAAGGGCTGCTTAAGTAGCTTGTATTTTCTCACGAATTTTTGTTGTCCTTATAAATTTAAACATTATAGAAAATAGGCACAAAATATTCTTTCTTATACTCGTTTGGTAGCAAATTGTGTCCTTTTACAAATTATATGCTCAAAAGAAGTGTATTTTTACGTTTTTATATTATGACCTTGTTAAAAACCGTGAAATTTACATTCATAATGCATCGTTTCCGTCAATTTATCACTGTTGCCTATAATGCATAAAACATGATCCATATATATTGCAAAATATTATTAGAAATGTGTGACCTCTCCCTTACAGAGTAAATAAATGCGTGATTTTCCTTAAACAGAATATATATAGCATGTAGTTTGGAAACCTTAAATACAAACGTAACGGCCAGTTGCGTTCAAAATTATTGAGCAAATTATAAATCTTTTTAAAACCGA
This sequence comes from Schistocephalus solidus, assembly GCA_017591395.1. Classification (NCBI taxonomy): domain Eukaryota; kingdom Metazoa; phylum Platyhelminthes; class Cestoda; order Diphyllobothriidea; family Diphyllobothriidae; genus Schistocephalus; species Schistocephalus solidus. The sequence continues at coordinate 211,062 of WEDG01000182.1, forward strand.
AAGTCACCCTTCCTTCAAGTATAAAATTGGAAGAAAAGGCAATTATTTACCAATCGCATATAAGAAAGAACATTTTTGTGCAATTTGTCTTTAAAATATAATTTTATTTATGAGGACAATAAAAATAAGTGAGAAACTACGTACTTCATAAGAAGCCCTTTTTCCATCGTATACTTTCTGTATGCGATCAGAAAGAAACTCGTTCAAAAGATGGCAAGCTAAAATGAGTGAAATGTCTGGGGATTAGGCTGCAAGATAGTCAATTTAATAACCCTACTTAAGATTTTTTTCTAATCTAAAAACAATCGGAATGTCGGTTAAAATTTCATGAGATGACCTTGGCGTGCACTGCATTTGTACAAGGCATCATTCAGGGAATAAATCTTAAATCTCACGCAAAAAAAGTGGCAAAAAGGTCCTGTTGCCAGTTGATGCTGATAGTGATATTTAGAACAAATAACTGCCGATTGTACCTCTGGCCCATACGATGGACTTATTACTGAATAACTTAAGAATTTCAATAGAATGGAACAGACTTTCGGTGTATCTCTGGTTCGATGGCACCTAAAATCTTAGATTTAAAAATAAAATCAAAACGGCTGGAGGTTAATGTGGATTAAGTTGTTGACAGAGGTATACAGTCCGCTGCAGTATGCCACATTCTACCTAGTCCCGGACTACAAATATATCGAGCTTCATTAAATGAGTATCTTTTGGATGCTCTCCAAGTGTCGGTAGAGCATGGCTTATATGAAAAGATAAGCATTGCAATTTAAATTTAGTTAAATCGGCGTATCCTGTCAATCGGCAACTGCTCAAGCCGCTAACGACAGTGCATACTGGTACATTATAGTGGGTTAGATTTTTCACAATCAGCATGGATTCGTCTCGGGTATAGTTTCATTCTCTCACTCTTTTTTCCCTCACTCGAGAACCGATGGACTATCCGGACCGTTCAACCAGTCGATAAGGAGATTGAATTCGGATGTGGCACTAAAACTTTTGCTTACTTCCTGCATGGTTATGTGCAGCAGTGGCTATGGCCAAGCATGGATTCAGCGCTTTCCGACAAACGCGTCCTAGTAACTGACCTCCAAGGTCCACGTGAGTCACATTTGACAATATGATTGAATCCATCTTTTTATCCGTGAAAGTTACGCTTTCCGTTAGTTGTGCTAAGGGCAGATTTAGAACGGGGTTACAGGTGCGGATCAGGTGCCTCCTTTTCGGCGAGGAAGCAGAGCACCGACACTTGGGTATGCTTGGCTGACAACGGCTAATGAGCCAAAAACGGCCAAATCAGTTACAATGGTTTGCCAACCATATTCATCTGCCGACAGTGCATACTGATATACTGGCTGCTTACAATCGTTTTTGTACCTTGTTCCGCACGATGCCACTTCTTTGCCGTGGTCTCGAAGTACCGGTTTCAAATACTGAAATAAGCGAGCCTTGTGATTTTAAATATAGTAATATAGACTTGGGCGTGTAGTTACCGTAGGTAGGTGTTTTAGTGCCTGCGTGGAGTGCATGTCATGAACTGGAATGGTCCAGATTTAGGCTCTCTTTAAAACAACTTATTTCTTCTGTGTGAATATTATGATTTTTTAGCATTTTTTAAGTGCTCATGGTTGTTTTCTTAGAGGGAAACATCCAAGTGCATGCAGGCTCGATTTGGACCCAATTTGATTAAATTCACTATTATTTAATTGCAATAAAAATTTCGGCAAGGACGTTATTTGTGAACCAACTTCGGGAACAAAAGATAAGTCAGCGAATAATACGTCACTGGTAGCAATATATTGTTTATGAATGGGGCTTAATGAGGAAAATGAGAACGCCAACCGTATCCAACAACTATCCATTGTTTTGTTTGGATAAGCATTCGCTGCTGGTCACGCAATAGTTTTTTGCTCCAAAGTTTGCGTATTGCAAGATCCAGTGGCTTGACATCACGCCGACCACTATGTGAGATATCATTCTTACGGACCCCTTACGAGAGTAAGAATGAGGTCTGCTGTGCGCTTCCTTTCATTATCAAAGTAAAACGGATTCTTTTTTTAAACCACTGCGGCGTCCTAATGGTCACCGCTTGAAAATTCACCATTAGGCCTAATATCTCGGTCATCCTACGGCCAAGGCTATGTTGTGTGACACTGCTAGTCCAGCAATTAATACTAACCCTAACGCGCGAAGTGACTAGAGGTAGGATTACGTTGGCATGTAGTACGGTCGTGCATTACACGCTGGCCTATTCTTTGCTCCCTAAGTTGGGTCGCATATTACGTTCTTGCAAAAATTTCAAATTGTTAATGGAATTTGTGTATAATCTTTGAAAATCGGCATATGTAGTTGCCGCTCGCCGATCGCGTTACGTGACATGTTTGTCCCGTTAGGATACCCGATTTCAACTAAAAGGACAAAGAGCTTGCGGCTCAATCGTTTTAAAGTTGGTCTCTTAACCAATAGGTCGCGGGTTGGAGTCTCTGAGGTTGCAACCAATGGGGTTGGATGTGGCTGGTTAATTATGGTTAATAAAACAGAGCTGGTCATTCCAGTCTCCCTTGGCTTTGTGCATAATGTGCTCCCGTCTTTGGAAATTGTCTGTGCAAAATGCATAACATAATAGATCAATATTGACAGATTAAAATAATTCCTTGTATATAAATATAATGTACATATACATATAAGTCCATGTTAACCAACGTCATAAGTAGATAATTCGAAATTCTCCAACGTGCAACATTTTCTCGCATGTATGTACTGGATGTATTATTTATATAAAATTGGAGTATTTTCAAAAACGCATCAGGGCCGGTGGTCAAGGTGGCCTAGTGCTTACATTTAAAATCATTAGTTTGAAATTTTTGTCATCCAGGTTGTGGCAAACATATTTGAGGGACTGGATGCTGAAATTTTCTTGATAAGCAAGAAAAATACATAAATTAATATTTAGGCTATAAATTGTCTTGCACACTTCGTTCGTCTGGACTAATTTTGTTTACAGAAAAAACATATCATGGATTTTCAGTAAAAATACATGATGTTTTCACATGCAATGACCCCAGGTGTACGCCGATGCAAGGTCTTCTTGGTAGAAACTACATGCAGGATAAAGTATTTTAACTTTCGATAAAGAGATAAATTTTATCAACGTTTGATTAGTTCTCAGATGCATTATTATAAATTGTAGGATTTATTCCATTCATGGGCCCACGTTTGGCCAATATGTTTAGGAGCGACAGAAAAAACGAAAACCACTCCTGTATATGCCAGTTGAGATCAGGACGCAGGCATATGGACCACCATATGACATTTTAGATTGATTTATTTTAGTGAGTTAGTTTTGAGAGAAAAATAAAATGTTAACCACCAAATTGGCTCCACTCTGGCTAGTGAGGAAGTGTGGGGAGCGGAACATAGCGAGACGTGGACAGCAGGAAACAAACAGTTACTTTGCCTGCCAGTATTTATAAAATATGATTTATTATTCGTGCCCCGAAATTTTGGGCACGTGAACACGAAATTATTATAAGTAACAGTCACAGGGAAGTTTTTCTTGTGGTCCCTTTGGTGATAGCAGCCTGAACAAGTGGGGCGCGTGACGGTTGTGGAGGAGGGCAGGGAGGTGAAAGAAGAAGGAGTGTAGGAAAACGGGAAAATAGATAACAAAAATAATGCGAGATCAGTAATAAGAGGACATGTGTGATATAGCGGCGTTGCGAAGGGGAAACACGTTGTTGATCCTGATGCGGTAAAGAAGGAAGAAGATTATAAGGATGACGCTATGAGTGACGAAGAGATGCAGACATGTGCACATGGCACCACAGAGGTAGATGCATGATAAGGATAGAAATGAAATCAATAAACTTTGGAGTTCCAAAAGTTAATAAAAAGCAAATAAATAAAACCAGACGGAAGCAGAAGGAGAGAGAGAATAAAGGCCATGAAAACTAATTGGCGAGTAATCTGAAGGAAGTTTAACACAAAAAGAGCAGAGTGACAGAGAATTTCCAATAAAACAGAATGCGGCTAAGGATGCAAATTTAAGTGTTGCAAATTGCGAAAACGATAAGATGATTGACTTTATCTAGATCGAAGTAGTCTTTCGGTTTCTCCGGCGTAGTTGCTTTGCTTGCAACTGCACCAGATCCGATAAACAACTCCAGATGTTTCTTGTCATGGCAGTGGTTCCTTTGGTCTCATTACCTGACGCCGAATGGTGGACTCCGATCTGTTTGCATCTCCAACTGCAAGTGGCGCGAGAAGGCGGCTGACGGCCTCCTATAAGTTTTTTAGGTATGGAATCACAAGCCAATATTTAGGTTCAGTGTGATTTTGCTGTTCGTCCCGTTTTCACATGCACCGGTTGACGAAGTTGCATGGGAAGCCATTTTCTCTGAACACCCATTGAACTTATTATAATTTGGCAACCTTGTCTTCCGGGTCACTGGTTTGTATTAACACGCCGATTTAGCGTTCTTACGTAACTGTGTTTGTGGCTGATTGTGTGGTTGCTATTTAAGTTCAGTACTTGCATCGTATTTGTCACTTTCCTGAACAATCTGGTCTTCAGGCCATCACAAACATCGCGACAGACGAGGATGTCGAGAAAGGCCAGCTGGTTGTTTTCTTCTGCCTTTATCGTAACCTGTGTGTTCGGGAGGACGATGTTGAAATGTTTTTTGAACGTGAGCATCTGATCCCGTTCAATGACGAAGAAGGTGTCATCCACATACCGAGCCCAGAATTACACGTATCTGATACTGTCTCTGATGATGGGTTCGAGGTGGACTCCGAAACGTCAGGCGCATAAAGCTCTTGCCCCAGAGATCGCATCTACTTCTTCTCCAGTATTTCTTCATCCTGTTTGTTTTTTTGCTACGTGTGTTTCGAACCAAACGTAGACAGTTGTACGTATATTCAGTCGGCGCGATTAACCGATAATGGAATTTTCTTTCAATATTATGGAACTTCGGAGGATTTCAAACAAGCAAGGTATCGAGTTCTGCAAAAATGTTTAAGGAGCGATGCACTTTGCCTTGTGTTTTGTTTATTTATCCGAACAAATTTTCTCTGTGTAAGGCCACAAAAATAACCCATTTGGATAGAAAAAACTACGGACTCCATCGGATGCGTGAAGCATTATCAAACACCATGAGATCCTAATGTCTTCATGCGCATACCGCAAAACGGACCATAGCCATAAAACATGAACAAACTCCAGGTTTGTAAAAAACCAACTTTCGATTAATTTTAAAAGATGGCAGTTAGACATTTTTCAGCTTAACAACAGAGCAGCCGGGTGAATTCATGAGTTAATGGTGCTATCCCATCCCGTAGCAAACTGTTGACGGTTGTCTGAATTTCATACTTTCCAAAGCCCTCATAAGAAATACACTGTCATCTAGTTTGGTTTTCGTCACCGTCACCTTCTGGTATGAATTCGCTTACATTTTAACTAACGGTAACCACCAGCAGTTTACTTATCAACCTTCGGGTTCCTTTGGCCGAAGCTACCTATTATTGTCAAGGCATACATCTAAAGAAGGTATATGTGAAGCGACGGCAAAGGCAGTAACGATAGTATAAGGATTATGCAGCCAAAAAAGACGTATGACTGTTAAGTGCTGAATTTCAGCATCGGAAGAGGACACTGAGTCTACTGTTACGGAAAGAAATGGGTGACATAGTCATAACTGCTTCTTGCAACCTATTGAAAGATATCGTAGACTATGAATAATGCATAATTTAGCACTATGGCAATTGTGCCTTCGACGCGCGTATACAAAATCGTTAAGAAAATTTTTTACAGGCATGTTATCATAGAAACGCAGTAACACTGCACTGCAGTCAGGCACAATCATAAAAGGCTTGCGTTACGAGGCTTTTGCGGCCAAAAGCGGACACCAGGAACACGTACATATTTCGCCAATATACCTACTATCCGGTCCTACTTATGAACGATTACATTGCGTTAAACAACGCAAAAAGATCAAGGGACATCTAGTCAGCAATTAACTTGGGGCTTGCTTTAAGTACGATGAGAGAACTGTCTGAAGTATCATGCGGTAGACCCACTTCAGATAGTCATTGTTTACTTATCTCACAAGATATTTCATTTGAAAACTAAGTAAAATTCTCTGCCTACGCTAGTTTTGTTTTCTTATGGAAAGATTAAATTTAAACAGAAGTGTGGAAACCTGAATTCAAGGACATTAGTTCTTCGGAAAGGGAGCGTTCCTTCATGTACCTATGAACTATCTGTCGATAAATATAATACTTCAGGTCTTCAATTTAAATGGTTGTAAGAAAAGCCTTTTTTCTGCTTTTCTTAAATTGAGGTTTGATGCATTTTATTTCATAACAAGTGACGCAACAAAGAAAAATCAAAACGAGAGATTGTTAATGCTCCAAGCATGGAATCCGTGACCATGCAGTATATGTTGTCCTGTTGACCCCAAGCTCAATGATTGCTTCTTAGCTTAAACTGAAAGTAAAGCTGAATTTGAGACATTAGTGTGCTTGGCTATAAAATATTCCATTAAAGACATTTGTATCATTCTCTTTTGCAGAATCTAATTTGTAATGTTTCAGAGCGTCACGCAGTTACTGCAAGCAATATAATAACTTTAATTTATTTGACTTCCATATGAACTTTACATTTTAATAATCGATTTATGCTGAAAGAAATCATATGCTGACATTTATTTTGATATAAGCCTGTAATTCTGGTACTCATAGGGAGCATCTTTCGTATTTGAACTGATGATTGCATATTTAAACATTTCCATATTTGTAAAAACGCACCATATTGCAATAATCTAAAAAAATAGTAAAAGATTCATGTTTCGAACGCTGCCATATTTAACAGTATCACTAAATTTCAGAAGCATATAATCGATGCAAGACTAATAAATAAGGACAAACTTATTTGGATGGGAAGCTACAGCTGTTAAATATAAATAACGAACCTGAAGTCATCGAAGATAGTGGCTCATTATATAAATTTCCCAGTGCTATGATTTACGGCAGGTTTTAATTAAGCTTCTTTTAGTTCATTCTCCATTAACACACGCATAACTTCGGTAATGTGCTATATATCATAACACATTTGAATGTTCTGCGCATTTGTTCAACATTTTCCCATATTTTGGAAAACAAACAAAGATCAAATTAGGAAAATGGAGGTAAATTTTACTCTCAAATTCTATAGCAATTGTGGCCAAGGCCAGTGAGAAATTTAAATTAAGGTTGCATGTTCAACTTGGGATATATTACGGCATTTTCTGGTTTTGGTATCAATGCTGCTGCTCTCTTAACATCACTGCCTCGAAAATATTAATCCACTAAATTATTCCCGAAAACTGGGCAAGTCTTTTCCCGTCAATTTCAATTCTACATATTAAAACTCTCTTGTGACCTGCTTTTATTGAAACTTTACATGATGTTTCAATTAAAATAAGGTATCAAGTGTGCCTAATATTCCTTAGAGGTGATTTCACAACTTGGTGCCATCTCAATGAAAATATTTTTGTGCAAAATGATAGCTATCTCGAGCAATTCAAAACACAAAAGCTTAAGAGATATCGCATTTCATCTTTCTACTGCCAACTTCTAAAATCCTGCGTGACTGCAAATACTTTCCTGTCAAACTTATTGGCAAATCGTTATGTGTTTGAGATTCTCTTGCAGAATCCATGTTCTTTCAAGGATAAAATTAATAATTCTATCTTCCCGTTGGGTAGATATAATTGGTTCCTTATATCTATTTCCTGTTGCCTTTCAAGTGTTTTTTCATACCATACAACTCAGACATGTGACGTTTATTTATCTTAGTTGACCAAGTTTAGCAGACATTTTTGCAAAATAACGACGAACGTTTTTCTGTTTACCCTCTGCAAGGTAATAAATATCTATAATGGGAATGTCCAAGATCTCAGTAAACAGACTTTTGTATATTAATTTTCGGGGAAATGCAAAGGTTTCCAGGGAAGTTTTCACATTTAAAAGTTGAAATCTTAAATGGACGTTTAAATGAGCACATTAAGAAGAGAGTTAAAAGTACGTTTGTGTGAAATAACACCAGTGTGGTAATTCCTTCGTAAACAACCATTTTACGTAAAAAACAGATCCAATTTCAGAGTTCAACTTGAAATTAAAAATTCCGACAATTAGTTTTACGGGGAAACTAGTCAAAATTGGTTCAATTCTATGGGCAACTCAAAAATGCATTTGTTGGACATCTTAACAATTAACTATTTTAGGTAGGCGTGGTTTAACACCAAACATAAAACGATACTGAGATCGGAAAATCCATGAGCATCTGTAAGGAAACTGTAAAAATAAAGCAAACTTGAAAGAAAAACGTCATTTTATCTGCTCAACCATTTTTGAATGATTTTATCTTGGTTCATAATTTTTGCATGACTTAGTTTTCTTTATTAACTTATGAAATAAAACAACTTTAGAAGCACATAATCTGTCAATAAACGTTTTGAGCTCTTTTGAAAATCCTCTCACATATTTCCAGTGTGTCTGATTCATTTTGAAACATCAGGAAAATATTCATATTCGGATTTGTTGCATATTTGATCTACCTTTCTAATAAACGTGTTTAGTGGGCAAACCTATTAAGCGGAATCTTAGTTAGACAAAGACGAAATTTATTTGATTTCATTCAAAGTACTTCTAAGTAAAATTGTTAACTTTCTAGTGTAGTAAGACTTTTAAGCGTGCAAGCAAATTTTGTTCTTTATTAAACAGAATATTTCCAGCAACGCATTCCACTTGGATACGCTTAACGAAAATACTTGATACTTTAGTTGAGGGCTTGCCAACAGCCGTTGAAATTCCATTAACGAAAGGAAATAATCATCTCGTAAATTATGTTTCTTATAAATAACGACTGATAAAACTCAAATCATTGATAACAGTCTAGGCAGCATTATATGTTCAGTTGAAAATTATTTCTGTAACGCTGTGAAAATGAAGCAAAACCTGTTGATTTTAAGAAATAAATTAGCAAAGCGCAGTTTATTACACAAAATATTTATTTAAAATTGGCGGATTTGTTTTGATCAGATATGCTTTTTTGGCAATTAAATGAATGGAGTCGACTACAGCCTGAAGGCAGCTGATATTAATTGTGTTTAATTCAGTTTGCAGTGGTTTCATTGAATAGTTTTACGAATGCCTAAATATCAGACTATAATTAAATTGAAAACCTGCAGTATTCCGTTTTGTGAAATTTTACTGTAATTTAAAAAAGAGCAACATGAACTGAATATATATATACGGAATGTAATATTGATGATTCAGAATTTGGATATCAACAAACTTATTATAGTTACTTTGTACGTTAAGACAGAAAAGGATGCAGTTTGAGTTGCCCACCGACCACAACCAACTATCAAGCGCTAAATAATGAGGCTGAAAGACCTGCTGTCAAGGCAAGAAACGTCTGAAGTCGTGTGTCAAATCTGATGCAATTGCGGACAAAGCAACTTTGTCGTAGAAACTGGGATACTACTTCACGCGCTAATGACCGAACATGTGGCATCAGTGAGGAGGAAGGACACAACTCTCCGGTCGAGGCTCATGCGACGAAACTCAGCAAACCTTCAAATTTTATGAGGCCGAAATTCTCGCCATGGTGGACAAATGCGTGAGCGGTGAACTGTTTGAGCCGTGGTTCTCTAACTCGCAGTAGATTAAGAAGTGCAATGACCTCGCGGCTCCATACTCTGTGTTACGATTCTGTCTGACCAAAATGTCTAGCCACGCGGGGAGGATGCATGTAACCAGCAATCCCAGTGACAGTGCGCCAAATTGCCGAGTAATTGTCACGCCAGGAATCGACAATGGTGATGAAATCACGGCCATTAACGATTCGGATATGGACCAAGCACCAAATACTACCAACAACGGTTAATTCGGGGAAGGCCAGCGATAGTAGGCCTTCACTTGCCAGCGCCCATTTTATCCCAATGAAACCTTTCTGCAAATATCTCTAGTGATGGGTTCGAGAGTGAATACGAAACGTCAGGTCAACAAACACCCTTTTCCGGTGCTTGTCTCTTCTTCTTCAAAACATCCATTCTCCCTTTTTGAATTTTATTTAGCATGTTCTATTTTAATAACACTTATTTCACGCTAAGATCACACTTTTCTGGCTTTCTATATCCTTTTCCGGACAAACTTACTCTAAATCGTTGCAGTCACTTTTAATTTTATTATTTTACATATACTGAATCATATGAAGCAGTGATCTCGGCTAAAAATTCATTGCTTGTGCGGTTGTAGAAATAATAAGCATGGAAAATTAAAAAAATAAATCATTTATAAAAATATGCTTATTTTCGGTTGAGCGTATTCTAAACCAATTGCATAAAAGCCCTTAAGGAGAAATTGTCTTCGTAACTTGAGCATCTAATCAATTGATGATTCTCGTTACCAAAATATAAGGCAGAAAACGCATTCTCTTTACATTCCCATTGTTGAGCTAATATCCCTTCTCAGGGAAATCACTATAAAAATGATCGTGAAAGGTATGACAGTGAATATTTTGCTTTGCCTCGTCAGAGTGGTTTCTTTTTCGATATTCTGCTACTGGCACTGCGCAAAATTCCTTGGACGTCAATATGCAATAGGATGAAATAAGTGTTTGACTCGAATAGGCTGATTGTTTCACAGACACAAACATGGCAAACATAGTTCCATATACAAAGAAAAGTGTGGAAAACTTTAAATCAGTATGCGTTGTAAAAATTTCTTTGAATAACATGGATCAGAACAAATGCGAATTGGCATGAGAGAATCCATGATTACTTAATCAGCACAAAATTAGCATTTTGTTTAAAAAACATACTAAAACTGGTTACGCCGGTTATGTTCTAACACGATCAGTTCTTTTAGAAGTTAAAATCATAAGTTGCCTAACCTGGTAAACTAAGGATAATGAAAACATCAAGCCTCATTACTAGTTTGATAATGGCAAACACACCACTTAGTCACATATCACGGTAAAATTTTATTCACGCCAAAACATCATACTGTTAGAGCGCACTTGGTTGCAAAAGACAGATTTAGAGCGAAATCTCCTTATGGAACATCACGTAGCTGAACAAGTGTACTGAAGGATTTAATTACTAAGTATTCATGTGGAGCCGATTAACAAGAGGCTCACAAACTGCGACCTTCTTAGAAACGCTGTTACACTTGATGAGGCCAGTATAGGAAGCAGAAGTAAAGCGATTCCTCCTGCTATGTAATTAATGCAGCTTTGCCACATCAAAAGACTTTGAAGTTCAAATGTTACTTTTTAAAAATATAATTGTGTTGCTTACTGCCAAATAGGAAACTATCATTTCTTTCTTGAATTAATTAACTAGGAAATAAAAGTTTTAAGTTCTGTAGTTCACTGTACTCTTTGTACTATATTTGTTTCTTTTGCTCGCGCGTAAATAATATATCTTCTAAAACAGACTGGTACGAATTTAAAAATAATGTCCTGTCTGACTGTCTGCCAATAGCAGTTTAGTCGAAAAAATGCCTTTTATTTTCACTTATCCTCATGAGTAACACTCGTCTATACTAAAGTACTGGTAGCTACTCAACAATTACCGGTAGGAGCTAATTCTGTGACCGCAAGCTTGCATCAAAGAAATAGCATTACTCATCCACTCAAGGTTTGGTTGACTGCATACATATCCCTATAGTTGTGTATTTTTAAACAAGGGCATTTGTATATGAGTGATTTGGGTGGACATCAAGGAAACCAGCAGGTAAATCAAAGTTAAACCATTTGATCCGTCCACTGTCAGATCAATAAGGATTAAGTAACTTGCTTACAACCGAAATACATTGCTGAAGATAAAATAGAAACCGAAGAGTTTAAAAAGCAATTTCCGATGACGGTCGTGTATTTCTTTTGTTCTTTGAACAGTTGACTCTCGTAAGTGCCTTTTGAGTGGTTGAATCACGGCTGATTTTCCTTCGCTCAACGGATTCAGTCCATAGTTCTTATAAAAAGCATGTTAACCCACGTCATGAAGGTAGTTTATTAAATTAACATTATTCCCGAGGTTATATTCATTATGTCCAATAACAGTCATCCGTGATGCCCTTTGAGAGCAGATATTTTGAGGATGGATATTCAGTCTTCAAAATTTAGCAAAATATAGCTTTGCTTCGTGTAGAACATATTTCATTTACTTGTATAATTCTATAGAGTTGGGAAGTGGTGAACATGCAACGATGTATTTTAAGGTAAGATAGAATGCATAAAAAGATTCAGACTGATAACAATTAAAGTTGAAGGAAGTAAATGCGATCGCTGGAATAAGAACATTATTCGCCAGCTGGTTTGAATTCATGCTCAAACGCATCATCAGAGACGGCATATATAAGGAAGTAAATTTATTGACCACATTTAGTTTTCATACTAGATTCATAGTAGTTGTTAATGTTTATTTGATAACTGAAAGCTTCATTTTACGCTGACCATAGGTGCGTTTTAGATTACCAATGTATGTAACTTCCATGACATAATTTACTGCTAATTTTTAAGATTTGAACAAGCATTGTAGACGATTTTGAGTCTTTGTGCGGTTGGGCGCAATTAGGGCTTCAAAATTAGGACGTAAAATTGCTGTTCCAGGCAGCTTTAGATTTCGGCAACAGCTGGGTGTATGATGACGGTGGCGAGTAATGCCTAAAAAAGAGGCTGTAGAGTCAGTTTTGTCTGCGTCCGGTTGAAGCTCTTTGTGACTTCTTATCTATCGCATGAGGGATTACGTATTAAGTGGTCTGTGTGTACGTTGCGTTTTCAAGAGGAGCATTGACGGCTGTGACCGTCTGAGCTGAATGCTTTTGAGTGGATGCAGGTCAACGCGTCTGGATAAGTTGAAGTTGTTTTGTCCTAGGAACCTTTTTACTGAAACTGTGTGACCTTGGGTTAGCTAATTCTTGTAGCAAATAACGTGGCATTTGTCAATATTATCCAAGAAGTCATTAAAAAATTGAAGATGTAAAACTTTTTATGAAGATAAGAATGAACTATGAATTAAATACTTGATAAGGAAATTGTATAACAAACGTAAGATGCGCTGATAAATGCAAAAATGCATATTCCAGGAAGCAGCCCATCATTGCTGTTGTCAGATTAAGTTGTAGAAACTTAAGCCATCCTTTTTTCATTCAAACGAGCAAGTTTTAAAAACGTTTGGGACTCAGGTCTATGGGTGGATTCTCTCTGGCGTCTAAATAACTCCAACTCAATAATGGTCTGCCTCATTTTGGTAAGGAAATGTACTATATATCTTAAGGTTTTGTTATATGGAGTAATGACTTTTTCATCATATTGACAAATTAGTGGAAATCCTGACCGAACAATGCATCCGTAACTGTGTGGTTGACGTAAAAAGGGATACCCGCAAGATTAACAAACTAATATAAGAAAACTATTGAACTGTAACTGAGGCATATGCATCATAGCCTTCTATATCTGTGAAAATAAGGTCAATTTTAGCAAGGCAGTGCAGTGCACAAAAAGCACTGCAAAGAACTGTGGTTGTAAAAAAATTGATGCCTAATAAATCTGAATTTTTCTATAGCAAATATTATTTTACTTGGTATAATTTGGAATTATGGTTGGTTGGAAATATGGTAACTTTTATACTTGAAACTTAATTCATTCACGTTCCCATGTCACAGACCTGGGAAAGCTTTATAAACTCACTTGAGTTAAACAAAATATACATCCAAGTGCACAGTTAGACATGAGAACTACCTGTAAATCTTTTTTAAATAAAATGGTTCTAAACTTTTTGACATCAAACATCAACTGGAGGCAAAAATCTCATCTAGGAGGGTTTTCACTAGCCATTGGAATTGAAAATAATTTTGATGATAATTAATGGCTTAAAAGGGTTATATGTTAAACGAGGATGATATCAGCCTTATCACTGAGGAAGTATTAGTGTTACCTTAGTCATAATGAGAGTGTTGGATTTATAGTTATCCTTTTCATCATCTTTTGCAAGTTGTGGTAACCAATAACTGTAAAATCGACGTTCTTGAGCAACTTTCTGGATACAGCAGAAACCATAGTATATATTTTATTTTAAAGAAATTCAAATGCACTCAAGTATTGCGAGAAAACATATCCAAACCACAAATATATGCACGCTCATAGCAATTATAATCCAATTGCTTATATATTGGGCAGCCCCGCGAGATATGACCTGGTGAACTCCTTTATCCCTGTGATGTTTCGGTCCACGTTGCTACTTCATATTCGTTGTAGTCAATCGCATCTTTAGCCATGTGAAGTCGAACAGCTTTCATCCAATTTCTTGCAAATAATTTGAAAGAGCTTCGCTTATCCTCAATCAGTTTACTAAATGCAATAAAAATGATTGCACAAATACCTTCAAGAGATTAACCTCCCCTCCCTTATTATAAAAAGTCATCGTAAACGTTGTTTTGCTTATGGAAGTAGAGAGTAGATAGAAGCGAGTAGGCAACTTTCAGGAAGAAAAAATCATTTCAGTTCTCTTAAATAGGCTGTTTTATTCGCTCAGTTGCCTGCATGGACATGCATTATATGCCTTTAAATGTAAGTCTTCTCTTCCAACATTAATTTAGGCCTTTTCTTGATTTCTTACTTGCCCATGAAAGTTTTCATTAACAACCGACTTCATGATACTTTCAAAAATTTTTGTTTTTTACTTAACCGATGGGTTTGCTCATTTTAGACTGGCTCATTTATTTGCTGCATTTGAGCAGGTTGCGGGTTACTCGTGATTTTTCATGAAGTTGTGCACCGCATATTATTTAGGTAATTGATTATACTTCTGTGTAATTCATTCGGCGTTGTAAGAGGTTTCCAAATCTCTCCAGGCAAAATGTAACAACGATTACCAATATACTCATGTTTATAACCAAATCATTAAAAAACTCGCTGATAGGTGTACGTACTGTAATAAATTACGAAATTATGATAAATGGTATTTACATTTGCGTTCTAACTTCATTCGGACCAATAATCAATTTTGATGAACCACCCGATACATGTTAACAGAAAAAATATGCGGTTTTGTATTCAGATCTTCTAACAAAACCATAAAAACAAAAAAATAGAAAAAGGTGGGCCAATGGCACGGTTTTAAAGCTTACATTTTGTAGATTAGCATGAACCTTTAGGCTCTCGTGAAAAAGCAGACTGCTCTTATTCAGAATTCAAAACCCTGGCCATTGTTCCAGGCTGGTTCACGCAGTACATTTTGAACTTGACCATTCGAGGTCAGAACCCACTAAATCAGTTTCATCCCCTGTAGTAGATGGTTCTGACCACTAACCTGTAAGATGCAGAAAATAAGACTGAAATGTGCGGAGTTCACCAAATTCCTTGAAACCCGTAGATGTTTTTACTTTTAGGATCATTGTGGAGGGAGTGGGTTCACCATGACTTATCATCATTAAGTCATTTTATTCACTGTCCCTATTATTAAGATCACTTTTTTACCGTTGTACGTCAGTCCCTTTACAAACTTTCTTGGTCAGTTTTATGCCCATTCATCAGGAATTTCGGATTTTCTGGTTAACAGGTTAGTTAATTTTTAGATCGTCCGCAACCACATTCAAGCAGATTCTTTTTTCATGCCTCCAAACTATCGTTTGATAGAGACTGGTAACCTTACAAACCAGGGCTCAGCTAAGATCTACCACGAGATATATTTTAAAAATTGAGAAAGAAATTTGCGATGACAAAATCCAGCTTATTTCATTTCATCGGTCAATTGCATCTCAAATACAATCTTAAAAGCCTCAGATTTTGGGTTCATGTATTCTAACTCGTCACTTAGTCAATCATTTTCTCGCTCATGCCACTTAAGCACTCTGTCGTCCGTGACAGTTGGTATTTACAGTTGCATTGGAATTGAGACGGACTACAGCCGTCTCACTTGAGATTAGATCACCGGTCAACCATCCTTGAGATTCTCAAAAGAGAAGGATCGGCCAGGAATAAGAAAGTATTGCTGAAAAAGACATTGGAGGCTTAAATATTTCTGTTTTACATTATTTTCCTCATGCAATCTACCTGCAGGCAGGTGGAGTCGGCCAACACCACTTTCCGTGCTTTTAAATCCGATCACTGAGAAGCACGTCTTGTGGGGTCAGTGGCTGAATTTTAAGACGTTTGTCCCGATGAAAAATTACTCCCACGTTCTTGTTTTCTGAACTTTCAGCTTAGTATGGTCGCATGACGATTGCAAGTTCGCGAGAAGTGGCGTTGACTCTTCCTTGACTTGTTTTTCAGTGAGTTCAATATTTCATTAAATGTGCTGAAATTTACGAAACGTTGTTAATTACTTGCCAACCAGCACAAATATATTGTCCAAAGCTTTGGATTAACAATAAGCGACTTGGTGCGAATTGAAAACATTACAGAAATATTTCAGTTAATATTAAGTATCTGATAAATGTCAAGCTTGTTTGAGAAGTGAAAAATTCCAAAAAGTCAAAGAAAAGGTTTAACTGAGAAAACTGAGGTTTGAGACGCAAACTGCAGAAGAACCAACTAAACACAAGTACCATTGCATTTTAAATAAGACGTTTAGTGAGATTTGCATTAGAATATCCTTCTAAAGTATGTATGCTGTATAGGATGGTCGTTACAAGCAGCCAAAATGGTGCCACGCGAATAGTCTAGTTTAGTTTTCAGTCTTAAAATTCGTTTGACCAAAGCAAACAGGCTTTTGCTTGATTACGCCAGAAACGTAACATTGCTCTTGAGGGCACATATCGATAGGCCGTGTAGTGTCAAATAAATTTAAATATACTTTTCAGCTGCAACTGTTAGCATAATCTTTTTTATATATTAAGAGAACTTTCCTTTCATCAATTTTCCTTATATGCATCTATGGTGCTGAATTATGACGGGCTTCAGATCATTCGTGAAATAATAGTAACTACTTCATAATTTCAGTTTTTTCAACTGATTGTCCGTCAATAGAGATTCTGCTCTATGTGTCTCAAAAAATCTCTTAAACAGCATATTTCTTCGAAGTGTGTAATGAAATAGGGATTTCTTGGAGATTTTTTACAATACAGGTTAGCGGTTTTGTCATATTTGCCGGCTTACTGCCTGGAAACATCAATGCCCATGAAAAGATTCGGCAATGACTATGCCTGATATGAGTTACGAAACCTTTTTAAATAATAAACCTCGTTAACAAGGGCTTTACTCGGTTAGTTCGGTAACAGAGGTCTGCGTACGTCACCCTTGACTTATCGAGGTAGAAATTGGGACATTTGTCCTGTTTTCTAACCTTCTAGGTTTTTTAGAAATAACCTCTTAGCATACGCCTTGTCACGTCTGACTTATATGGAAAAAACAGCCATTTTCAAGCGCGACAAGTTTCCTTTGGTAAAACTCTTGTTTAGATTACTCGTTTCTCATAGAAAATCACACGCCGATGCGCAAACTTAGCCTTGGAAACTTAGTAGCATTAGAAACCGTCAAACTGCAAGGTAACATAAATTTCTGCTGAAATGTATGTATTGTGACTGAGAATATTATTTATAAACATATTCTGCACGCAAAAAAGTCATTTCAAGCATAGGGTATGTAAATAAATAGCCTGTGCAGCATTTCAATTACCCACAATTGATTATTTTAGTTCCCATTATCCGTTTTCATGGGCCAACACACTGTACAAATATATTTGCCACCGATTTTTACTTGCTACGTGGTGGTCTACTGTGGACCTGCACTAATAATCAAAGACCAAACTGAAATCCTCCTATGCAGTTCTGAAATCTCACTGTTTGGTTAACACAATCTTTGCATAACGCTTATTTTATTTAAGGGAATGCTTGTCCAGCCAGGGACTGAGGATACCATGAACTGTAGGATGATTATGACGGTTTCTTTATTTGTTTCATTTCCAGCATGTATTAATGATGATAGGAGAGTATTAGCGGGAAGGAGCTCTCCAGTTACTAAAAATGTTTCAATTTGCTGAAGACCGTTATTTAATTTACCATATATTTTCTAAAGTAGGAAATTTATAAAAAATATAAATGCCCGCTAATCTGCAACATCCTGTTAATTGGCCCTTTTTATTTCATGATAATAGATCACTTTTTTGGTTCAGACCTTAAGAGTTTGCGATTGAGTCCACTACCAAGTATGATAATCCATCACGTTTATAATTCCTGAAACTCTGATGAAACAGCATATATTTTTTAGCACATGTTGAAAAGAAATATTTACTGTAATTCAAAAATATTATTGAAGTGATTTTTGTTTTCAGAGTCTCCACTGTTATTAATTAACAGATTTCCATGGCTAAATGATCAAGTTCGGGACCCTTTCATTGACATTAAGTAAATTCCTTGACGATCACCTTTCATCAAAAATTAGTATCCTCCTCTTTAAAAAATAAACGCAGTGTGGGTGAATTGCATTTTTCGATGTCCATCGAACAAGGAAAAAGTGGAGTACTGATTAGATTCCTTGTAACTGAGCCAAATCGTGTGCGCCTTACTTCGCAAAGTCGACATCATACGCTCTGCAGTTTCTGGCTGATTTTTTCCTATCTGAGTCGGCGGTTTCGTGCGCTGAATTGCAAAGTATCTTTTTTCTAATCTACTTTTTCGAAAGGCACGTCACTCACAAAATGTGGAATGGTGGTTATTGAACAAGAGATGACTGCATTTGAGCGAAGGGACAGAAATGTGAAGGAAAATGAAAAGAGAGAGGAGGAAGAGGATGAGAAGGAGGAGGAGGAGGAGGAGGAGGAGGAGAAGGAGGAGGAGGAGGAGGAGGAGGAGGAGGAGGAGGAGGAGGAGGAGGAGGAGGAGGAGGAGGGAGGAGGAGGAGGGAGGAGGAGGAGGAGGAGGAGGAGGAGGAGGAGGAGGAGGAGGAGGAAGGGATTGGAGGTAGAGGGGAGGGGAAAAAGCAATCATGATGTTGATGGGAAACAAGGGAAGTCGGGAGAGATCTTTATCATGTCCCCGTTGTTGCCCCTTGCTTTGCATTTTAATTTACTTTGAGAAATTAATTTGGTTGGAGAAGGAGTAGTGAATAAGCGCATAACGTGTAGTTGCTCTTACTTCAAGTTAAGAATACTCAATGAAAGGTCACAGCTTGTTCGTCAATTAAATCTTTGAACTTCCTTTGCCCTGAATTAAGTATTTCGGGTAGTCTGAATAAACCTCTTGCTCTTTTGGTATTCTTATTCACATTTCTCCTTGGATAAATCATCTGACTCAACGTGTACTGGCTCACCTAACTTTGTCAAACTCTTCAAAAATCAAATGCAGATATCGCTCTTATTAGATAAAATTGCAATTTTACTATAGGCAATGGGTCTATATTAATGGGAATCTTGATACAATGATGTATAGCCTTTTCTTTTCCTTACCTGTGATCATCAATAGTAAAATAATGTTAAAATTATTAGACATTTGAGTTCATGTTCTACGTTCTCAAGCTAGGTTTGCAGTTATTTTAATCCACTGCGCTTCGCAACTTGAAAGTGAATGCGTCATTGAAAATAGTAATAGGATCTTTAAAAAGAGAAATCATTTACTTAACAATTTTAGATGCTTGTTTAGTTATAATAATTTGCAACACAAACAAAATATTATATTAAACTGCACTTCTTGTTAACTAGACGTGACTCGAACGGCTCAGTAAAAAATAGATGAGCGCAATATCTCCATTCATAACAACTACTGATGGGTGAATTGAATGTAACTCACATTGAGGTGTCTTTGACCTCATCTTAGGGTGTCTATCAACAAATTGTTTTCTTCGGTACCATAGAAGGCCGTCTTTTGCATATATTTGCACCAACTTAACGGTGGACAGCTATGTTCAGCACTAAACCTTTTTATTGACACAAATATTGCCATAATTACATCTTACATTTCACCTCTTCTTCTCATCTGTCACATGTTGCAAAGTAATTTAATATATTATAGATGAACTGTTTAATAAAACCGAGATGCTGACTGCATGATTCCAACTTAATCAAAATTACTTGAGCATTTTCTTACACTTTGACCTTATAAACAGAAATTTTGATGCCTTTCTATTGGATCTCCACTGACTTTTGTTAACTTCTGATCCTGTCACTACGTATATCTGCATACTGGGAAAGCAGGACATGTAACGGTGGAGGTTTGCAATCTAATCGGTCTTAGACCGAGTTTTGAGAAAACCTTCGCGTGTTCATTTTCTAGATTTGGTGCATCTATGCTGCAATTTCGGATCCAAAGCAATATCCGACAATGGAATAAGAGTCAAACTAAACAATCTGGTCGGCCATTTCTGCTTTAACGGTCTGCTTATTTGATCTTTCTGAAATATATATACGTCGTCTACCTTTATCAAAATGGACAAAACTGGGAAATTCAAAGACATGTTACAATGTTTAATTTCTCCCCTGAAATAAAATATCTCAATGTTTGGCTGTGAAGTATCTGAGTAGTGAAGAAGAGAGAGGCTATAATTACGATTTTCCTTGCAACGCAGACACTTTCCTGGCGTTACGCGATCAGAAACAACCAAAGTTCTTATAACTCCCACTACCATTAAGGAAGTCCTCTTTTAAATGGGGTCTATTATGTTAATGCAAACTTTTAACCACACATCAGAATTAATTAGAAGCTGTCAAACTTTTTCTGCATCAACTGGGGTTAGGGTTTGGAGAGACCAGAAGTCACCTTCAGGCAACGGCATGAAGGTTCACGGCTGTTTATTTCATCTGATGCAATTTTTGTAGCGCAATAACGGCAAAAAATAAAGGATTACTCTGTGCTCAGTTGGTCGATGCGTGACAGTATTTAGGAGGAAAGCCGTCAGATCAAAGTCACGGCTAATTCGACTGGACCTGGTCGCACCTACAAGTTCGCGGACGTAGAATTCACCGGAGAGATGATAACCGTGTGATGCATGAGCTGACCGAGGCATGGTTCTCTGACCCGCAGTTTTTTGACAAACTGAATAATCCCCTCCATATTCTTCTCTATAGACTTGGTCTTGTCTTGCTCGTAGTCATGTGGAGAGCGAGACGAATAACACTAATTCCAGTGGTGTTGTTGGTAAGCCACACCTCTGACTGATAATCACACCAATAACCAGCAATAAGGATGAAATTTCGGCAATTGTTGCCTTGAATATGAGTCATCTGTCATAGCCCCAATCACTTTAATTGGCAATGCATGCGACAAGCGTTAATAATTGGATGTGTGTAATGGCATGATGACTGCATTTTATAATTTGCACAATATTTGTGTGCTCATTACTTTTATTTTCAATTCTGGTTATGGGTTCGGACGTAAATATGAAACGTCAGGCAAAGCAATTCAATTTCAGGTAATCAAATCACCTTCTTCTAAATGCTTCCTTAAAATGTTCTTCGAATGAATAGTGTCCTGAACTACCGTTTTTGGTCAGAATTTAACCTGTTCAACCCAATTTTACCTTTTATTCAGAAAATAAAATGTATTATGGGTTATCCTTCTCTTTTTATTTGGTATATACACTTGCCTGACCTTCGGTTACAATTTTTTGGATTTTCTTCTTTAACAAAGTAAGCTATTTTAATTGTTTTCGCTGGTCAGTTCAAGAAACGGTGCATTGGCCTACCTTTAGTTCGAGAATGACAAAATGTTGGTTCTCTAAACACGATTTAATTTCTCTTTCTGCTATCTATTTCAATGTTTTAAAAACGTTAGAAAACTAGATGGCATTGTTTTTTTGCATTTCATTTTGATATTTCAAAAAGCTGTTTTTAATGTAACTGAAAATCAGATGGGTCTGTGAACTCATGTTTTACCGATTAGAATCTGCTTATTAATGTTAGATAAATATGCTAGTTAGAATACGAGCCCGTGGCGCTCTCCTATGAGTGGACATCTGCCGGAATAAACCTATCCTTTTACTAGCTTTATTCTTTGGCTCAGCAACAATGGGTTTTGTTCGAGCCAGTACAGCGCTCTTTTCTTATTCCTTAATGTTCAATACAGCATAGTTTCTTTTTTATATGAGGGAACATTGTCCAGTGAGGAGACCAATCGTGAACTTGTGATCTTTCCTCGTAACTAGGCAAAGCACAGTTCTCGTCTGTTATCAATTAGGTCGAAAAAACTTTTTATGTTCATTGAGGTTGCTATGCCAACCTCTGTCTGGGAGAGAGAAGAAAACGCAAGGTAGACACTTGAGACTCCGTCACAACGACATTCAGCGCACATTCTCTACTATGCACAATCCAACACGCTTTCAAACTTTCGCAGTTCGTTAAAAGTCGTGGATTGGAAAGCTGATAACGGGAGGATAAGTCGACGCCCTCTCGATGGATATTCAGGCTGCAATTGCTCCTTCTTAATTTAACTTTAATGGCACTCCCGCTTGTTTGGCATCCGAGCCACGCCTTTGTTGTTTGTGGGAAATCCTGGTCAGTCGTGCGCAGACCAGGCGAGTGTGGCATGCGTACACGGATTGTTTAGGCCTGTCATCTACTACGTACGATTCTGCATCCAATATTATTCACTGTCTTAGCATTGAACTCAGTTGGTAACGGGGAAAAGAGTGCAATAAATGCTGTGCTAGTCTATAATCATTACCAAATAATTCACAGGAAATTTCCCGGTTCCTGCGTCCAATTGGTTGTTGGGCCCACGATGAACATCTTCGTTTTCCAATGTCAAACGGTCATGACTATCAATGTGAGGCATGTTTTTATATTATTTCAGGTGAGTTAACCTGCTGTCTTGGACCCACACAGTTAACTTCACCGCAGAAGACATGTGAGGAAAGAAGCGCTACTAAGTCGTTCTGAGTTTCCTTTGAAGGCTCGATTCTCAGTTGTGAGCACCTATATATCACAGAAGGCACGCATAAATTGGAAAATCTTCATATCACATTCGGTTGAATATTGCCTCCTCGTTAAATCTAAAGCATTCTATAGATAAATACTTTCAATCAAAAAGTATTTATTCTAGGGACTTTTGTGACTTCCATATAAGCTCTACCATATACAATCTGCACGTTTGTTTTTTTCGCCAGAAGATTTGTCTGATGACAAAAATCTTATTCAATATTTTATTAAGTAGTAGAAGGCTTTCTGTCAAAGAAGATAATAAACACACAATTCACTTTAATTAAA
This sequence comes from Schistocephalus solidus, assembly GCA_017591395.1. Classification (NCBI taxonomy): domain Eukaryota; kingdom Metazoa; phylum Platyhelminthes; class Cestoda; order Diphyllobothriidea; family Diphyllobothriidae; genus Schistocephalus; species Schistocephalus solidus. The sequence continues at coordinate 234,248 of WEDG01000182.1, forward strand.
AGATGAATTAGGTAGTATGAAAATCGTGGAAGGATATTTTAAATTTTGTATACCATATTTAGTTTGACGCCTCATTTCGTACTTGCTTAACTACATGTTTCATGAGGATTTGATTTGCACAAAAGGGAAAAAATAGCCTTAAGCGCTGCATTCACGTATAAAAAGCAAACGAATGCTTAAACATATTTATAGTTAATACCTTTCCAAGTGCTCAGCTGAAGCAAAAATAGTTGACCACTTGAAAGAGTATTAAATAAACGCCAAGATGGCTATGAAAGTTCATGTTTTAGTTCGCTTTACCTTCATGCGTACTGGCGTGCAATGAAAACTTCGAAATTATTCCTCTAACATAGACAAATACCTGTCAACTTCACGAAGTCTGACCAGGCGTTTTCCCTACATGTGATAGCATGCGGATGGTATTTACTGTTTTGAGTCAAGTGTAAAAGGTTATGGTGTTTATTAGTAGATTTTTAAACGTCTTAGTTATAAACTATTGGAATGTTCTCAATTTTTCCGAGTTCCATCGAAAGAAAATTGTGTTACTGGAATTGCTAACCAAGTGGCCGCTACCATTAAAAATTTACTTTTCTAACAGTTGATGGATATGTTGGAGAGGAATAATAAATTTTTCTAGTTTAAAGATTTACTCTCAAGTAAATTAAATAAAATCACTGGAATAAAACCCGCTTATTTGACATGAAACCGGCCGCTTGCGCTTAATTTTAATTTCTTGTCTCTCGGAGGAAACTCGTCATATGCGCACCAAATGCAACAGCGTTTATGACAGCTAAACGTGCAACTGGTTACGTTATAAAACTCATTTGATTGGAGGAAAACGTTGTAATAGGTTTTTCTTTCTTAAGATGATTGCCGTGGTTAAAAAGGTTCTCTGGTACGAATATCTCCAAACATTGGAAACCTGTGTTCTCTTAGTCCATTTTAACTGCCGCAAATTTTTTTTCAATAGTTTATTCGTTGAACATCATCGAAATATGAATGCCATCAATTTTCTCCTAGCATGTACTGTGTGCTCCTTGCACCCGGAAGGTACAAGCAATTTATTTATCATTGAAATCAATACTACCGGATTTTTACCACGTGAATTTCTGCATTACACTGCTTTTTGATTTTCGGCTTGGTAAGCTTCGAATCCATATTTTGGCAAGCAAGCACTAAAAATAAAATAACAACTTCAGTTGCAGTTAAGAAGATGCAAATGATGAAAAGTTTAAAAAGGTCACTGTGAATTAAGTTTTTACTTTATTTACTCGGAATTTTTATGGAAACTTGTAAGTGCTTTACGACTGAGTTTGCAGGTACGAAAAAACAATCTATTAAACGTAATTCTACGATCTAGACGTCATTTGACTGTGAATATACCTTCTTTTGGTGACACAAAAGCAGGTTTGGGGGTTAAAAAGGGCGTTTTGAGGTGAATCATTGTGTCAGAGTCAATTTATTTTATGGGGGTCTAATCAGCCTTATCTGGGCTTTTTCTCTGACACAAATAGGAGGTGTGCCATCAAAACCTGTCGTCAGTGAAGTGTTTTGAGTGAACTAAAGCTGGTCAAGCGTAATTCTGTCGTTGGCCCCCAAGTCTAGATCGTTGGTTATAACGACACATTTAGCTCACTTCTGGGAAATTAATTGCATTTTGTAAACCCACGGTTGGACTGGTCTCCTAAAGTCAACTTTGATGTGCATTCGTTAATGAACGCTCACTGATCGTTAACGGAACTTACTCGTCCCATTCTGTCTTGGGGCTCAATCTCGAGACTCGCCAGTAGCCGCACAGTGGCTAGTAGTAGAATAGGCAGGTGAATATTGCCGGCAAAGACAAAGGAGACTGGAATGGCCATTTCTGGCTTTTAAGCCGTCGTCCGCCGCTCATACACATCCGCGTATTCTACTACTAGCCGCTGTTTGGCTGCTGGTGACGCTCCAGAGTGAGCCTCAAGACAAAGCGGGACGAGTGAGTTCCATTAGCGCTCGGTGAGCGTTCATCAACGAATGCAGTCGTTATTCCTGACTTAAACCGGCAAGACAACGATCCCGTGGATTAATGGTTAGAGCGTTGGATATCTGATCAACGGGTCGAGGGGTCGATCCTCGGGTAGTGCACCACCTGGGGTTGGGTATGACCGGCTGACGACGGCTAATAAACCACAAATGGTCATTACAGTCTCCCTAGTATTTGCCGGCATTATTCATCTGCCTAGTCAAATTTGTTTACTTGCAGCCGTCATCTTAAGCAACATTTCTGAAAAATAATATACTTGGCAAACTTAGCCCTATGATTTCACATCGGAAGGGATTTTCCGTCAGTATGGCTTTCTCCAGCAAAATATATATTTTATGACTATTCCTTTACAGTTAAGGTTCTATCTCCACAGAAATGGCCAAATTTCTTACAATTCTGTGATAGGAGAGTTTCCTTTTAAAAATTTAAATCAATTTCGTTAGAGAAAGATTAAATTTTTGCTTTATACGTGTAATGAGTTCAATTGTGTCCGGTTAAAATGAATAATTTGTGCCACCCATTATTCAGTTTTCTTCGTTGTACATTGAAAACTGCCGAGTGGTTTTGATTTATCCCAGCTAGTCGTGTAAGGCACTCCATTATTAATAATCCAGCGTCATTTAATGCTGTTTATTTTTCTTCTTGCTAATAAGACTTTACTTTCATAGGGTTTTGAATTGTTGGTCGGAATTACTTAAAGGCTCTCTGACAGGACATGCGAACAGGAACGCCCTTCCTCTTTCTAGTAGAGAAGGCCTTGTCCTATAATCTACGAAAGGCAAAAAGTCCTGTCAAATATCCCAAATTTAAACTTTAACCGGAAAACTTAAATCTTTCCTTTAAGCCCAGCCGTCATATCGCTGAAATATAGTACAAATTCATTCGACGTATGGGCGGTTTTAGATCCCATTTCATGCCAACCAGAGGAGAGATATAAACGTACTATACGAATTATTCTCCCCGATGCCTTTATTCGCGCAAGTTATTCTAAGTAAATTCTTTTTACCATGTCTTCAGACTAAAGATTAAATTGGTGAAACTGAGCCCAATGGTCCCTTTGCAGCCTTAATAAATAGATTTCCCTGTCAGTTACTCCTGTGGTTATCTTTGTAGTCTGTGTAAACTTTAGGTAAACACAATAAATAAAACTAGTGGAATGATTTAGAACGTTAGCAGCCTAATCCATTACTATATAATATTACGTTGATCGGGTCCTAAGTCGTTTTCTAGTGGGAAACGAAGGTTTTCAATCAGCTAGTCACTCGCTGGCGTGATGTGTAACGCTCAACCATATCATCTTATCTAGAGTAACATACGATTCTGGAATTTTAAGTCATGCTACTCCCAGTATCTTCGGTTGGGCAAAAATAAATGGAGAATTTTACCGTTTATTTAAAATTTCAAATCAACTTAACGACAAAAAGTCGCATTCAAAAGGTCGTTTTACGATTCCATTTCTTTTAATGTCTTTGATATGAATGGTATTATCATACAAGGGCAAAAACTAAATTTTTATTTTGCCAATTTTCACTGTAACGCAAGGTATTTTTAATTATACGAATCTTTAGTCAGTATGGGAACTAGCGAGTTAAATTCTTGTATTTTGGTTGAACAGAAAAGGCTTTATCTATTGTCGACAACAAGGCTTAAGAGGTAGCTAGTATAGGATACCAGACACTAGGTTCAGTTTAACAAATTTAGAAATTAATCCAATCATAAATAAAGTAACATCTTTATCGGATTTGTTTGAAATGTCTTCCAAAAATAAAACTCACTACGATAAGACTTAACTCTAAAAACGCTCTTAATGAGGCGACGTTGCTTGGAGTGGGAAAAGTTATCTGATTATAAACCCTCCCGAGTTAAAAGGCAAGGATAAGTAGGTGATTTATGGAACTCCGAAATAACATAAAAAGGCACAAAAATAATGTCAAGGTCTAATATTTGATGTCGAACAAGACGTACCTCATATATCAAACGATTCCTCATGCGTTACCAATTTAAAGAAACTTCAATCGTGCTGAAAATATTCTTTTCAGCTTCGATTGCCACGCAGGGTACAATCACCCATGAATACGACCAACTTCACTAATGGATACTTTACTTCGCGATCACTTCAGGTATTTTAAAGGAAGACAGTTTGGTCATCGGTTTTGACGAGTTCCACTGTGTTATTCCACAGCAATATGACGCGAGAATGCTGAATGTGGAAGGCAGAAATCAGAGAAATCAGCGGCCAAATCAATTTCTTGCAATTGCTTGGTTTATCAGAAAGTAAGATTTCACTTGACAGGCATTCTCTTTCGATTGAAACTAAGTATTTGTGGATCATTTAGAAACTTGTTACATTATTGCATGCTGGTGAAAGAAAAATTAAAGCTCATTCATCCTAGGAATAATCTGATTGACCTGCGCATTAAGACTGCCTCTGGGAATTCCAATTTTGTTGAAAAGTAAATTGGAAAAATTTAAACACCAGCAGAAGGAAGAGGATCAAAGCGAGTGGCCGAACTCATGATACATCTTAATTATCATTAAACAGAGTAGTAGGGTGTGCATTGGGTGATATTTCTTTCCTTGTTACCGTATTTTGAGAAGTTAAATAAGAAGAATTCGTTTTAACTCTGTATTATAGAAAAATATGGCATTTGAGGTAAAGAATGGACATTTTTTATATCCTATTTAGTTTCTGTAGCGATGAGCAGCGCTGGTCAATGATGCTTGTTTTGGTGCGTTATGCTGTAAAACTTCATCAATATAAATGGAAAAAGTTTAAAAATATCTCATCAACGACCAGCTAAGTAGACTTGCCGTATATTAAAATCATGCGAGACCAGGTATGAGAGACTTTCGTGAAGGAGACACATGTCGCTTCTATTAACATGAGAGATTATATTTTTGTCCAAAATGGGAGACTATTACAGCTTTACAAACTCTGATATATAAACTGGATTTTTTTTCGTAAAACACAATGGTCAATGTGTTTGACTGTAGTTTGTTTTACAGTACTGTAAACTACAAATCATTAAAAAATATATACGGCATATATGCAACATGCTGCTACCTTTTTCCATCAAAACGTGGGCTAAATATGGAAATGTTATTGTTGTTTGCAGAGGAGTTTTTAGTAGATGAGGATATAAGCACCCAAAGGGCTACTAAACTAGTCATTTGTAAGTAGTTGCAATGGTAGCTAGGTCCATCTGTGGCGGATTATTAATGATAGAACGGGGTTTATGAATTGAAAGGGCTGTCACAGGAGGGCGATGAGCAAATAAGACTATGTTTTTATTTGCCATACACTTAAAATTATTGTAACAGCTTCGATAAGAGAGAACTTCTCAGTCTCCCACTAAGCATACATGGGAAACAGGGTAAGGATATTTGACCTTCATCTGCAAAAAAAGCTAAAGACAAGGCCACGTTAATGTAGGAAGCTGGTTAAAGAAAAGTGATAACTTACCGAGAAGTATATTAATCACAGCTCATCATCCTGTTAGAACCTTAACTTCCGTAAACAAATTCTATTTTTATACAGGCCTATGAAGTCTGTCCAAGTGGTCAGACGTGGAAATTTACCCTAAATAACATACTCTGTCGTTTGTAATCTTCTGGAATTTCACGTGTCGGATGGTCGTGAATTTGGCGAACGGCCAAATTGCAGGTCAATGGAGGACACAGTCAATAGCAGTGTGTTCCTCCACATAGCGAAGGCTACCTGTGGTTTCAATGGCATTCACCGACTGCAAATGAACAACACCGTGTTGTAAGATAGTGTTCCTGCTCAACGCTCAAAAGCGGAATTATTCTGGTAGCGTTTACGCCAATAATCTAATTTGTTAGAGCACAGCCAACCTCTCGGTTTGCGCCCAGCAAAGCATTTTAATTTTCACCAGTAGCCCCGATCTCACTATCATCGAAAAGATCGTCTCGCTAATTAAGAGAAATTGGTAAGAGGCAAAAAGAACCTTGCAAATTCAGCGGACGCTGGCCTTTATGCTCAGACCTGTCCGCCATAGATAATATCATCATTTTCATGCCTATTTGACTCGCTAGTATACTGTGCCCAAAAGAGCAAACAATCAAGTATTTGTCATTTTTGTTATTTTCTTCTTTTGCCGCACCTCTATTTCTAATGCTCTTTTAGCCATAACTAATGAACTGCTTGCACACTCGCGCTGTTAATTATGCTGTGGAATGAGAAAATTGCATGCAAGTTATTAAATTGCAATTTACAAACCAAATGCTGTAAATACTTTTTGGGAAAGAAAAAGATAGTCTGTACAAATATCGGATTTCTTATATAAATTCCATTAAATTTTATAAGTTAACTTATGTAAATGTCACTAATTTGATATTTTGCTGGCTTTTTGCTCCATAAAAACTGACGGATGTATTTTTCATTGAAATGACTTAAAACAGAAATCGCAAAAATGCTTCGCGAAACCGATGTTTTCTATTCAGGCTTGTATGTGCATTCGTTGATGAACGCTCACCGATTGCTAACGGGACTCAATCGTCTCACTCTGCCTTGAGGCTCACTCTCGAGCCTCGCCAGTAGCCGCACAGTGGCTAGTAGTAGAATAGGCAGGTGAATATTGCTGGCAAAGACTAGGGAGATATGAATAACCATTTTTGGCTTATTAACCGTCGTCAGCCAGTCATACCCAACCCCAGGTTTTCCATTACGCGAGGCTCAAGCCCGAAACCTATTGAGCAGCACCCCAAAGCCCTAACCATTGAGCCACGGGCTGGTTATGCTGCCGGTTTAAGTCAGGAATAACGACTGCATTCGTTGCTGAACGCTCACCGAGCGCTAACGGAACTTACTCGTTCGGCTCACCCTTGAGGCTCACTCTCGATCCTCGTTAGCAGCCGCACAGTGGCTAGTAGTAGAATAGGCAAGTGAATAGACAGATGGGTATGACCGGCTGACGATGGCTAATAAGCCAGAAATGGCCCTTCCAGTCTACCTTCTCTATGCCGAGAATATTCATCCGCCTAATCTTGTACATTTCATCAATAAACCTCTGTTGTTCTTTGGAGGACTTCAGCCTAACTTGTAGTTTCCATATTCCGTCCCCCACAGCCAAAAACAAACAACTGTGATAACGTTTCTAGTCCTTGCTTACGCTGAGAAGTCATTTGCTCTAACTTTTGGAATGAAACTAAGTTCTTCCGAGCAGTAAATCAGATATTAAGCATTTATTCTTTGTGAGCTTTGGCTTCTCCGTTGACTACTTTAGAATATTTGAGGTTCGACTGAGTCTAGTGTCATTGTCATATGCTATTGACTAGTTCTGTGATAACTGAAGGTTTTTATCAGAGAATGGCAAACCCAAATTTCAACAAAAATGTTTTTTCAGTAGAGTATGTTTTTTCTACTGATATATCCTTCCTCTGAAGGGATTCTAAAAATATTGCATTTTTAATTCTTCCATTTTTAGATTAAATAGGTGGAGGCAGCTATGCTTTAAGGACGACCAGGAACTATAGTGCATTCAGACTTAATTTATGGATATGTGTCGGCCATTGAAACAACAATTTGCAGTGGATCATAAACTGCGACGAAAAAGGCATCCTAAGTTATGGCTTTAAACCAAGGAAAGCCTTACTGACTGCATGGTGGTCCGCAACGGGTATACGAACTGGCTAAGGTTTGAAATCAGACAAAGCATAACAGAATAATCATACCAATAATTAAACAAGTTATGCAACGAAAATCTCAACCAGCCAAAATTATTAAAAGTAGGTCAACGCTGTCAAGTGGCGTGTTGCGTGTCTCAGCTTCATGAGACCTGAAATTAATATTTCAGGGATTCAACTGTAAATTCTTTGCAATGTGCTTCATAGTCTCTCGCTCTTTAATCAACCTGCATTTTCTTAAGAAGGGAAGAATTAGGTTCTTTGTACTGGTGCAAGTGTCCATTGTCAGAGATAAGAGCGGCAACAGACCAGGCAACAGTTATAGGGGCAAGGGCCAATCACACGTCAGTAAGGCCAGTTTGGAGGTGACTGAGCAGGGCTTTGTAGGCAAGTGCCAGATTCATAAATCAATTGACTGAGTTCTCATCGGACTAGTCCTTTTGGCTACATGGAGTCGCTCACCAGGAATCAATCCGTCAGGAACTGGTTTGTTGGATCTGATGCGTTTGATCAGTTAATCAGTTTCAAATCTAGCCATCTATCCAGTAATAACCTGTTCTATTTGGCGTTTTGTTGAAAGCAGTCCATCCAACGTAATGAACCAGACTTTTTTTAAAACGTTTTCCAACCCTCAACCTACAGCCAAGCACAGTCATTCTGCTTACAGTCACAGCTTTTTCAGTCTCAGTCAAGGTAGTTGACGCAGGCATAGACTTACAGTGGATGTTCCGCAAGAAACCCGTCAGTAAATGATGAGGCACAGTGCTGTGAGACTCTCCGAAATACAGTCGGACTTACACTGAATTTCAGGAAAGGACCCCATTCCATTGTCTTAAACCTACCCATAAATCTCAACCTGACCTTTAACCCTAAGCCTTAACTGAAGCATAATCTTTACTCTTACCTCACCGTAACCCGCATCCTGACCCTAATATCCGTTTAATCTAGCATAAAACGACATGTATTATGGGGGGCAGTTTCGCTTTCCGTTATCTACTCAGCATAGGTCTTTAAACTAAGCCATCTAACCTAATGCATCAACAGTGATTTATCTTTTTCAAGAGGTCAGAGGCAGCAAACTCACTTTTTCATTTAGTCATCATCAGGCGGCTGCATGGGCACACGTCATGGTGTGGCAGTGAAATGTAAAACAACCAATGAAAGGGAATTTTGATGGCTAAGAGATCTCCCAAATGCCAAATAACGGCAGGAATTGCGAATAAGTTCTAAATTTAGAGCTCAAGGGGAGAGTATTAGTGTTTCGCAGCTGCAACGCAATATGATGGAATACTAGTAAAAATGCGTAAGGTTTAGTAATGACCAGGCTAGTTGGAGGGCTCTACTTATAAAACTAGGTTGACAAGTAGTCTACTGACTCCGGCTTGTTGAATTTACATGCGAATATCGTCACAAAACCTAGATTATAGTAATTTTCCTTGCATTGACCTTTCCAGTCCGCCGACCGTAAAATCACGCTTTGATCTGGCTTTTATGGATCTATTCGGTTTTTCAGCCAGGGTTCATATTTTTTCGAAATTTCATCAAACATAACGGACGTTCCAGACAATTTTCGGGCCTCTCAGGTCAATTATAAATGTAACGAACTGGTAATGGCAGGTAGTCCGAAATAAATTCATTAAAATTATCCGAAAGTAGTATTCTTAAATTGCATAAACCTGTTCTTTATTGTGTAGCAAGTCTTCTTGATAAGAGCATATTCCACAAACTGGTCTGTGAGTGACCCTCCCATATTCCTTATATCTTTCTGTTTTTGTTTTTTGATTTTGTCACGTTTGCTTTGCGTCTGCAGCTGCCAACAAGCGGGGGAACCATTGTCGAAAATTTACGCAATATAGCTCCTTTTCTCATAGAACGTATTTGATTTCAACTTTTCTTCTTGGGAGCCTACCTTCCAATCCTTATGTAAGTACATGTCGAGTCTCGGAGGCCCTTGACAGGAATGACAAGTTTCTTAACCGTCATTTGCAATTCTACATGTGCGTTCATAGTCCAGCGTTTTCATTGCTTCTTGGTGCGAGTCACATAGCACAAGAAATAGCTTGGAGTTCTGCAGTATGGGAGATGTTTAAGTTAGCAAATAACGCTTGTCTAGTAGATCATGGACGATCAAGATGATTCAAGGTAGATTACATTTCCGTTCAGTGTACGGCAGTGTCCCTAAAATTTAAATTGACAATGGCAAAGCAAACCCTATCAAAACTGGGAGGGAATTTTGGCTCTTCACAATTCTATTTGAGCCCATGAATTCTTCGCAGTCCAACCGTTTTACGTTCATGTTTTATTTCTGCAGTATTCTTCATGTCTGCAATTAACCTTCGTACAGTAGTCGTGGCATGCGAAGATACATTCCATAATGTACCACCTAGAGAATCGCAGAAGTGTCTGCAACCAAGCCAAGATGAAGGCTTGAGTCATCTCATTCCACCTGGCTTGACTGTCGTATGACACCCCATAACATTCCGGCGAAGAATGTGTTCTAGTAGTCAACTGCTTCAATTAAATTGCCATCAGGGAACTTCATTTAACTGAATTATTATTTACGCCTTGTTTAAATTCGAAAAGTTTATGGTAAAAATGTGTTCTTCCCGTTCTTTCATAATCCACCTGACCCCAGTGTTTAAAATATTGGCGGCTTCTGTGGGGTTCGAACCCATGATAACAGGTACAGGGCCTATTGTGCAGGCAATGCTTTACCCGCCTCAGCTGCGAGGCTCTTGACTTTTTACAGTTGGGTTAGAGAAATTATGCAAATTTATTAAAAACAGTGATTAATTAAGTGAGCCTTCTAGTCATGAGGTGGATTTTAGAATGATTACCTAGGAACTCCGACTTGGACAGTTGGTTTATTGCATACTAATCCGTAGAATCCATAGGTCGCAGTAGGTTGATTTTTTTCTCAATTGAATGAGATTAATAGTTGGTGTTGTTGACGAGAGTTTGCACAAAAATCTGTGAAGGTTTGGGTAGTCATTTGTGGGAAAGAACTTGTAATGTTAATCAAAATGCGGATGCTCCCCGAAGCAACTTTCCCATGACTTTTTTTAATTTATATTAATTTTAAAAATCAAATCCATAAAAATAGCGGTCTAAGTAATTTTTGCAATAAACTGGGGACAATTCATGTGTATGGACCCCTTAACTGATCACAAACGTCATGGAACTCAGGACTATACCTAGGCTTGGTATGCTGCGAAACTTATGCTGTTTCTATTGATCATTCCCTAGCCGCTTTCAGCGAAATCATTTGCCCCGATAGGGGTGATTCGCGCTCTAGTTGAAACATGCTAAGGGTACTTCAATCAACAACAGCTTCTTTCTAGCTCGTCCCAGATAGAAGACGAGGTTAGTTTAACTGATGATTCAACAGGACGCGGTGCTTATCCAAACATTTCCGTCATCTAGGCGTTCCACCTGCATCCCAGTTTCCCTCTTCAACCGTCCCAAACCTCAAGCATTCGTAAGCGAAGGCGTGATTATGCGACACATCAAGAGGGAGTTTTAGGCTTAATACAATTTTGGCCAGTTGCCAATCCTGAAGGCAAGTTGCGAGTTTAAGTAATTACCAGTCTGAGTGACGAAAGAAAGATTCAGCCATTCACGATAAGTTCAATGCTCAGAAAATCACTTGACTTGCGACTTTATGCAAGAGTTGCAAAGACCCATCTCTGGAGCAAAAATGTTCGTGTCCCGTTCCTGCGCTTAACCTGTCCATTGCATGATAAGGATTTAAGGTATCTCGCCATCCACTTTGGTGTTTACGAGAAGTAACGCCACGCAGAAGCACAATCCGTATCCTTCGCATTCTATGAGTAAGTAAATAACTTACGCTCGCCTAATATACTCATGCTCTTTTCGGTTAATTTTCTCCTTAATTCATCCGTATTGCCTTCTGCCGCAGAGAGGAGGGATAAATTCAACATTAAGGGAAAAATTGGTCATTTGAATGATGACTCACCGCTTTTGATAAAATTGTGTCCATATTTGTTGTCATTTAAAAGCATAGTCAGGAGGAAAGGACCAGTGTGTCAGAGGAAGAAATTAATTATCGCACTCTAAAAGTGGCTATGGGTATCGGGCTGTTCAGATGACACAGACATTGTCCGCATCCTCAAAACTGAAGTTTTGCTACATCAGCCGCATGAGGCTCACGCATGCAACGCGAGAAATGATAATAACTAATTTTCTGAGCAATAGATGCAGAGCGACTTGGCCCTCAGTAGTATCTTATTTAACTGCAGCTCGGCCGGTGAAAACTGCTGGTTACGTTTAGCAAAATTAACTTATCTTCTAAACTTCTTAACTTAAATATCATGTTTTACCGTTTTTTTCTCATGAACTGTACTTCCTCAACGAGCACAAAGTACCTTTGAAAACGTGCGAACCTGAGTACAGGACACAATAAGAGGCGAACATTGGGTTGGGAAGGCATAAGTGGCTGTTTTCTAAAAAAAATTAAATTATGTTTAGCTGGTAATTCCCTCTTTTTCTAGCCACAATTTTGTCTTTCTTAGATCTAACTGACTGACCCCGATCACTGAGAAGGACTTATTTCACCTTCCGCCAAAACGTAGTCGCTTTTGAAAAGATAGAAAGAAACCCTAGTCTCTGGTGGGACACAAGGTTTGGAAATTAAACTGGTGTGGGCTCAGATGGACATGGTCAGTTGGGTGTTTTAACAAATGCTAACTTCTTAACTTAAGACCTAATAAAATAAATAACTTGGTTGTTTATGTCAGCATTTGCACATGAGATAAGACGGTTAAGACCCGAAGTAAGCAGCACTTGAACACAAAACAAATTTCTAACCAAACAGTATCTAAGATTCGGCTCTGTCAAATAGGAGCGTCAAATTCCAGTTTTGTTACTGTTTTCGATCCTTTTTGAGTTATTTCAGTGGGATTGTCAGGATAGTCATAGCTTTATTGGTTTGCATTTGTTAGCCCCACCTAACTGGCCTGGGCTAAAAGTCTTTGAGGATGACATTCTTATGATTTCGACATCAGGCACACACCAGAGAAAAAACCATGGCAACTATACATTAACCTTTAAAGTGGCACGCCAAAAAAAACCAAACAATTCACCGCTAAAATTGACTCTGGGTCAGAAAACCATAAATTTTATTATCTATAAGGCCATGGTAAGTAACTTTACTTTGCTGACTGAAATTATGTCAACATAGGTCTAGTAAGATAACATGGATTTTTAAATAGTATTTAAAACGAAGGCTTATTTCACTGTGTTAATCAGTAAATTTTTCGGGTTTACCGTTGTGGGACCTGCTAATGCAAACATGTGGATTTTTATAAAATCTGCAGTGTAGATAGAATTATAACTTTAGTCAGGAGTTTAAAACTGACATAATTCTTCGTGTCTTTTATTCCCAAATGCACTACGCGAAGGCACGACGTGTCCAAACAAAGAATAAATAACTACCATATACGTGTACTTCTTGTTTTCTTGTTAAAATGAGACATAATCTGCAGAATAGGGCGCGTTCAAAAGACAACAATAGTTCGATCTTCGTAAACAACGACATCTAGAAACAACTATATCGATTTCATTTCTGCGCTAAAATACAGGTTTCTGTCGCAAGAGAACCAGGTGTCGGACCGGAGTCTTTCAGTTGTGACTCACGACTGTGAGGGTAGATCTTCAGTTAAGGAATCCTTCATTCTATACATCATTCTGCATTTCATTTCTCTTTCCTAAACCTGAGGATTTCACTATTCATCTCTTGGTTCAAAAAAGGATCCCGCTACATAGAATGTCACCGGTTTCAAAGTCTGTTCTAGCGAGCACTTTTAGATCTCGCCAACTGGTTTACGTATAATTTGCTGAGTTTTCGTTTTGGGGTAGTATGCATATGCCGGTGAAAGAGGAAGTAGGAATGCTGTAAATAATCATTTCGTAGCTTTGAAACTGCGAGTCGAAGACAGTACAAGTTCAATTCAAATGCTGATAGAATTCCCCACCCTCTTCCTAAATATCTGAAACTAACGTAATTTTACGCAATTTGCATGAGTTTTCCTACTGACTGTTTAGTTAGGCAGTCATATATGTTTTAGAGCTAAGGTCTGTATAAACTAATCAAAGTAAAAACATCTCGCCAGACTTTCGTCTGATCAGTTTTTCGGTGTAAAGCATTGGAGACTGAAATATTTCAGCATTTTTTCCAATTAAATTAACTTAATGGATCGGAGTCACAGATAGAAGCATGTGCAACTTTGTGTTTTTAAGCCAGCCATTACTACTTAGTACCTCACATATTTTTTTTCGTAGAGCATCGACTCCGATAAATAGCACGGAACTGAAATCTTCACTAACAAACGTTACCAGCCAGCACAACGGAAACACAGACCAAAATTTTGACAGAAACAAGAGGCATACGTCCACATACTAGTTGTATGCGAGAAAGTGGAAGGGTAAGGCTGCAACCAAAAAAGTAATTTTGGTAGGCAATCAACGTAACATCGATTCTGTACATTTTTCTGACAGTGACCGACGCAATTTATCCATACCATAATATTAGACGCCTAAACGCATGGAAACGTGATCGAATCTCTACATGCGTTTCAATCTAACTAAGAAACTTTATGTGCGTTTTCAACGCGGTTTGGCATGCATCCGCACGTCAATTGGATTCGTATGTGGCATTGAAAAACCAGTTACCGTAACCTTTGATTCCTTTGCTGATTATACTGTCTCCTATCTTAGATTCTCATGTATTCGCAAATTTGTATTTCCTATATTCTCGCTGAGATAAGTTGAGTTTTTAGATATTTCCGTATATAATGATTCACTTTGTGCCTAATAAGCAAAGTCCATGAGTTGTAAACTAACGGAAACACGTTTGGTCAAAGATCTTGATATAATTGGGAAAAAATAAATAACCAGACGCCCTTTTCACTTAATTACAAGGATATGCTTTCCACATTCATCTCTTAATAAACCTGTGATTAGGTGGTACAATAATACACTGAAAAGTATTTTTGAACCCCAAATTTGGGATTTTCCGCACAAATATTTATTTTCGCAAAGGTATATTCATGTTTGCTGACACTCCAATTGGTAAAGGGGCGGTTAATCTGTCTCATTAAGGTTGGTTTTTATCTGTCTTGAATAACAAAGTCGTTTACTTTGACGAGTGTCAAGTCTATACTAAAATATTTTCAAAAGCAGTAAATTAGCGAAAAGTTAAAAAAAATAATGAACATTTTTAAGTTATGAAAATCTATTTTGAAAATGACTAGTATACCTCTTCTGTGAACTTTAAAAATTGAGCCCCATTGTATGCTTTCTGTCACACAACTGCATCCACAGTTCCAACCTCTAGTTCTGCGGTTATTTACCAATGTACCAGTGTCGAATCTCCTCTTTAACTTATAACAAATATATCACATAGTCGGAATCTAACGTGCTGTTGGGGTCCCAGATTTTATATTAGGTCCTTTCCTCTTGAGAGCTGACAGTCTGTATGGAAATTGTCAAGGTAAGCCAGTCCATCGATTGTCACCCGTGGCCTTTGACTGCTGACGGGCCTCGGGAGTAAGCCCCAAGAGCATAATCGGGACGTGTGTGTCCCGTAACGCGATCGGGGAGCGCTCCTCTCTAACATTGTTAATATTAGTAGAGGATAATATTCCCGATTAGAGGTTAATATTTCCGATCGAAACCGACAGGACAACGAGCCCATGGCCTAAAGGTTATGTGGTTGGACTTCGCACCAACAGGCAACGGGTATAAGCCACAGGGGTGGCGAAACATGGGGATGGATATAACAGACTGGTGACTACTAATAAACTATAAATGAACATTTTAGTTGCGCTTCTCTTCACTAATATGATTTTTCTGACTAGCATACTAGTTGTTATGTGGATGCTGACAGGGCACGTGACTGAGCATCAGGGCACAATCACGACAAGTATGTCCAATAACTCGATCGGTGAGTGCCGCGCTACCAGCTGAAACAATTATAAAAAAATTCAAATTGAGCCTACTTACCTCAACGTGATCGGTATATAGATTCACGTTAATAGAAGACAATTAAGAAAAACAAAGACATTCAGATAATACCCAGGGGAAGAAAGATGACACTCAGTTTTAAAAAGACGTTTCCAATAATCTGTTGATTACGGTGCTGGTATTTCATAGCCCAAAAACCGTGATATACCCAATTACCTATTGTTTTTCGGTCTTAAATTTTCAATTTTTGGGCCTTTGTGGATGATAAGCCAAAAATTTATAGTAAGCTGACTTGTCTTTTTCTTGCGGCTGAAAGGAAGTCGGACAGATACCACTAACAACTCCGTTACTATCTTTGGAGGATTCATTCACAGATATAATAAAATCTTTCTTGAAGAACTTTTTATGTTAATATTTCACCCTCAAACACCTTGTTCGTCTAGTAGAGGAGGGTTCTAACTTTCCAGTTTACTAAAGGTTAAGACCAATTGTTTACAGCGGTCAATCTTGTTTGTCACCAAGAGTACAACCGTTAATCTTAATATTTATGTCACTAAATCTACTCATTATTTTGGAAGTTTATTGCTTGCGCATTACATTGGGTCTGATGCATTTTATTGCAACACTGTGACGGGGCATTTGCATTAAAAAAAAAATTTTTAAATCATAATAAATGTTCGGCACAAATTTCTTATTAATAAATATTATTAGTTCAGCTTCAAGAAGAAGAAACTCTTCACAAACTTTCCAGCCAATGCAGGGCGCTTGAAATTTTGGTGCAATTTACTACCAACTTTGAATATTCAAAATAGTGTAAGTTAGCGCCAGTCTTAAAGTAAATAATAACTTTAAATTTGTACGGTGGTAAGGGAGTCATTCCGAGCGTATATTTAGAATAGACTGCTTCCCAGAATCACCTGTGGGTGGTGCCCACCAGTTTGTGTCATCGCAGGACGAAATACGTGCATGATATTTTATTTCGAAAAACTAGTCCACAGTCCTCTCAGGCGGTCTCTCAAGGACACGCAATCAGTAATTCCGAAAACGTCGCAAAAATGATAAGGTATGGTCATTTTTTCCCTATTCGTCCTACACGACAGTTCGACCGTCGTAGTCCGACGATGTCCACCGAATGCACCCCACCATGGGACGGTGACTTGCAGGTGGATTAATTTTAAGTGATCGTAGCCTTGCGCTGCAGCTATTGCACTCTCTCCTCCTCCCCCACCTATGCCCGGTGTCAAAACAGAGTCAAGAAGACCGGAGATGGGAGAGGGCGCAGGTGGCTGGCGCGGCTGCCCCCCATGTTCGGCCCTTGTTATGGGAGCGCAACCCGAATAACGCCTGCCGTGCCCCGATGTGGCCCCCATGTTGGTTCAACGCATCTACCACTTGGCCCGTTTAGGGGGCACTTTGTCCTACAACCAGCTATAACCTACCCTAGGTATGGAAGAACAAAGGTTTAAGCTGGCTACATGCGGTCGTTAGCATTCACACCCCACCGCCTGGATGACTGCCTCGCGTCACGCTATCGAAGATATTCAGTCACGTGGAAATGCGGTTCACCGATTCATCACGATTTTGGAACATAACATGGGAGCTCTATTAGTGTTCAGACTGGGACTCGGAGTTTTCCTCATCTGAGCTTGGGCAGGGGCTGACATATGACCACCAGTAAACCATAAAAGACCGTTCCAGTCTTCTTTAACTTTGTTCATAAGGGTTTTCGAATGTGTTATGATAAATTTAGTTTGAAGTAACGATTCATTTTCCTGTTTTATCGATTCGTGGGTAGATCTCCTAGTACTAGTTAGACCAGAAAACACGGTAACAGGCGTAGCGGAGGTTCGGGGCAGATAGGTCAGGGTCGTGTCATTGCTAGAGTGGCGTTTATTCATCAAATTATGGGGCATGCTCGTTCCGTATTGCCCTGGAGCTCAATCTCGTGTCATCGCATGCAGTCACACAGCAACTAGTAATATATGCAGATAAGAACTTTCTCGCCTCGGGAGAGGGAGGTATGCCTAGTTAATGAAAACTAATAAACCTTTATTCCGGTTGGTTTACGGTTAATTAGTTTCATTTTCTCATTTTCTGACATTCTAAAACGTGTTTAGAACGTAGTTTTGACCGTGGTACCGTAAAAATAGCAGTCTAAGATGTTAGTCAAATGGTTAAGAAAGAGATCCAATATCTAACTGTTGTTCATAACCTTCGCTTGCCATCAATTCGCATGCCACTTTTAAGACAGTAAACACCGAGTAACTCTTCGTTTAAGCATACGTAAAGATGTGTTCCCCATCTGCTACGTTCTCCTTCGGCGTTCATTAGTCTTGTACAGATAAGCACCACTTGAACACCATTCAGAACTCTCGGGACGACGAATCGACATCGAGTCCTTCTCGAGGATAAAGTGCCTGCGTGGCTCTGTCGGTGACTGTAGGACAACAATTCTGATCTTATCAATGTCCCGTTGCAGCCGCCTCTCCACAAATGGTCCTCAAAGCACAGCTTGACCAGAGGGCATCCCCTCCCCCACCTTCGAATATGTCCTCGCCCCGCGTTACTCATACGCTTGGGAGAGGAGATCATGCGGACTTGGGCGAGACAGTCAGGCAAGATGAGCAGGTTAGCCCAGTCGCTACCGCCACCACAGTCCAGACGATGGCTAGAATTTAATCATACTTGACAATCTCCTTCGCCTTCTGCTCCTCGTTGGCGCAGCCGTGTGTCGCGTAAACCGCCTCCATCGTCGCATTATTGGCGCCGCGCCGGCCACGTGATTGGATACGCGGCGAGGCAGCAGCCAATCAGCCATTTGACCTGTTTTAGCCAATCATCCGTCGATCAGACCCTTCAGGCCTGGGGACGCTCCCGTGTGTTCAGCCCACTCGATGTTTCGTTTTTATTTAATGCTACATCCTTCACCTTCTGTGTGAAATATAACCATGGACTTTGATGGCATCCGGCTTGCATAAGTGGACTAACCTTGAACTCACTCAACAAGGCCCCAGGTTAGTTCGCATTCTCTTATGGCTATCCACTTGACGTTGGTCAACTTGTGACTTTTATTATAATCTTCACTAGCTAAACAACTGGGCTGCCTATTTTTGACATGTAAGCACCGTTTAATACATCAGACAACAACGGTCGTGTATTATAAAAATTATCTGTTCTTCACTGACGGTCTGGACGCATCACTAAAAACCATGCCCTTTCCTCGATTATTAGTCGCTCTATTTATCCCTCGCACTTTATCAGGTTGTAGGTTTGTTAGCTAGCAGGGCACGCTCCTAACATAAAAACTTGCCCAGAATGGAATATAATTGTTATGCCGCTCTTGCTGGCGACCCTCCCTCTCCAGTAGATGTTATGTGGTAGGGGAAACAGAAGGCGAAGTGGAATGTCACGACTAATCTGTCAGTTTTCATTGGAAATATGGGGCTTGTCGACCGGGCCAATACCGATCGTACATTTTTCAAAGCCTACCTCTTCACGCTTGACGCAAAGGATGATGACTGTGTGACGATACCGTCGTAAACCCCGGACGAATTTGATTACGTGATCGGTCCTTACACTCAAGGGAAACTGTGTGGACGGTAAGTATGGAATCAGCATATTGGTGTACTTGTTTGCTGCCTACGCTCGTGGTAGGCAGTGAGTTTTAATCAGTTGGCAATCGGGCCGAGGAGGGAATGCTCAAAAAACCTCAGTTAATAACCGCCCGTAGTAAATCATGCGATATGGTAAAATATACATGAAATAAACACTAGATCTTTACCCGGTGATTCGACTTGCTCTCAGACCTTAGTAAGAGGGGCAACGCGTTTGGACACCGTTCATTTCACGTATGCTGTTTTGTCAAATTACCTCTGTTTGCTTTGATAGTACTCGCTCGTTTGCTTCACCAGTGGTCCCCTGTAGGGTCCGGGTCGGTCAAACCAACGCGAATTCGTACTGGACTACCTTTTACGGACATAGGTGGCCAAATAACTTGTGCTGAGGTCGGACCCTAATGCCACGTATAAGTTAATTAGGCGTTCAAAAATATGGGTATTAATGAAATATCCAGAAATGTTGTCCTTTATGGTCTTAGCCCCTTCATTCGTGGGCTTCGAATGGTGCAGCAGCATGACCTGTGTCGGGAACAGTACATCATGCCTGTTACACGGATGCTTTGAGGTGGTGCTTGCTGGAGTGACACGAAACAGAGACATTTCACCATGGTACGTTCAATAGCCTACTCTAACAGATGGCAACGTACATGGATTAAAATGGTAACCCATCCAACCTTTTGATGCACGAGCATGCAGATGCATCATCTCGCTCGACAGGCACACCGA
The DNA here is from genome assembly GCA_017591395.1 of Schistocephalus solidus. NCBI lineage: Eukaryota > Metazoa > Platyhelminthes > Cestoda > Diphyllobothriidea > Diphyllobothriidae > Schistocephalus > Schistocephalus solidus. Next base: position 254,243 of record WEDG01000182.1, read on the forward strand.
GGGTCTGTTGGTATCGTCCTCCTCCTCCTCGCGATCCTCGCCTCCAATTGGGTGGTCGCTCCAGGGTAGTTCGTAGTGTTCAATTTGACTCTTCAACGGACGCAGTCAAAACTCATCACTGCTGGACTACCGAGTTGTCTTTGCTGGGGCCGCCTACCTACCGCCGAGTGCTAGTGACTAGCGCAACAAAAAAACGGAGGTGTCTAGGGTGGGGAGGGGGGGAGGGGGGGCGGACTCGTTTGGTACGACTAGGCTACCCGCGCGCAGGCGCGCACACAGACCCGCAGAAACAAGCCTAACGGTTTAGCTGCATGTGTATGCCTATAGTAAACTGTTCCCCGCGTATCGTCGTTATCGTCAATGGCCCTAGTGGTGCCAGCTGAACAGCTTAGTCGAGGGTAGTGCCGGGACGTGGCGTGGACGCCGCTCGCACTTGTTTGAGATTCTGTCGTTTACGGGCCTACTGTCCAACGTCTCAGGGACGCCCACACGACATCGTGAAGATCACAGACGACAGTGGGTCTGTTGGTGTTGTGCCCACGATACGGGTGCTTTGGAGGAGTGATATGTTGTAGACCACGGCTGTTGACGGCGTGGCAAATTCCGGGGTGTTTGATTAGGCCTAATTGGGGCATGGATATGCTGACAATGGAGATAAACTGAGGCCAGGTTATGTTGCTCTGTAGTAGACCGATTTCTTGTCATCGTGTTCCCGTTGGCATTTGAATTTATTCCAGAATTTATAAATAGTCCGGTTAGAGTACTAAATTCCTCTCTAAAATAATGACTCTGTTTGAATGTCAAATGTGATGTTTCGAAAGATTGTGTTTACTGAGACCAAACTCGCCTAAATTGACGAGATAATAGTCATTGACGCTAACTCGCGTCTCAGTGTATTCCGAACTTGGCTCTGGTTGAGCTGTAGTGACTGATTTGTCCGTATCTGTGATGAGTTGAATGTTCGTTAATCGAGAGTGGCGAGGCTTCAAGCTTAGCTCATACCCTGTGTTCTCCATTACATACAGCATACACATGTCTATTAACTGGAGATCGCTAATTCCGCCTTTGGGCGCCAACCGACTTATTTTGAATATCTCACCTGGTCCTCTATTTATTTGTCTCATGAAGGGTTGGTGTTGCCAACTTCGAAATGTACAAATCCAGCTTGATTTTCAGAAGAGCATTTTTCTTGTTCACTGCGGAATGCGCAATGCATCAGGTATTCAACTATTATGTGTTTGATTTCACTGGAAGTTGAAAGCTTCCGGGTAATGTGACGTCAGCGTCGAAATGTCCTCCGTCATACGTGTTCATAAATTTTGAGGGCCTAGTGTCCAGTGTCCCTGGATGCTTACGGCCATTAACATTACACCGTCATGAAGACCACAGTCGACTCGGTTTAAACTCCAAAAATTTTTCCAAGCTCAAGTTGTGTATCAAAACACAAGTGACGTGGCTGGTCACTGTTCTTTGCCTCCCCAGACTATCTGCTCAGCCTCTCAGAGTTCTAGGGGCCTTTGGCTTGACTACGTAGATGAAACATACCCTGTTGAACCCTCTTAACGATCTTTCGGTAGCTCGTCCTCTCTTCTTTTAGCCGGTTGCCTTCGATACCTATTTTGCAATTGCTTTTTCTGTCATGTTTGCCATATTGCGTGGTCATAAAGTGTAGGAATCTGCCTTCCCCTCCCCCCTCCCCTAAAATTATCTCCTGACGTACTTCTTAATGCAGGATGTGAGAAGGTATGATGTCGACTGTTACTTGAGAAATTTTGTGACCGAACTCCTTGGCAGATATAGCAAACGGGCACCACTGTTACAATTTTTGTTTTGTGGATTGAGATAACCACATAGGTTCCGGTTAAAACGCAGGAAAATAAATGAGATCTCCAGAAGTCCACATCGAAAACGCTAGGATTCCGGTCGCCACCTGCGTACAGCCACTACCAACTACCTGTACATCGCTACCCTAGTTTTATGACTAGTCACGAAGCAGGTCGCGCGCGAAGCATTTCCGTCCCCTTCTAGAAGTTTGCCTTCATCATCAGGCGGAATGAGAGGAAGAAAGCAATGTCTGCAACCGTGACCTCCTACGTACTTCACTGCCAGAATTTGGCCTTAACAGCTGCATTTCGAGTGATAACTGACCGTGTGAGCGTGCATAGGGTGTTGACGTTTTTGACTCGGTTTGTGAGGAAACTTCGCCATCAGCCCTCCTACCATTCTTGTTGCAGACTTGGCGTTCCCATGTCTTCGAGTACCTCCACTAAGCCAGCTTTCTGACTTTCAGTGTCCGCTTTTCTTCTTAACTTACGAACATTGACTGCGGTAACGGCAACTTTGGATGACTGATATTCATCAGAATTCCACAGCCGCCAGAATGTTCGCCTGTAGATTTTGTGTTAAGCGGTTAGCGCCAAACAGTGTAAGTTAGGCCTGACCGTGGGTCGTTGTGCCCCTAATGGAGCATAAGCCTAGTAATGCCTGGAAATGCCTATGGGTATGACCATGTTCTCGTCCATACAGGCTTGAAAGTGCACCTATCATCCGAACCCAAAATGTCACGTGCTAGACGCCTCGATGTCGCCGAAATTCGGCAACCCGGCACTGTCGAGGCCCTGGACAGAGAAATTTGTTTTTTTGCTACCCGAGCAGACGGACAAGGCAGTAGTGAGAGATCATTACTGAAGGCATTTGTCTATGGGGCAGCGGAGAAAATCCTTGGGTTTTCTCAGTGACGCCGCAGTGATTGGATCAATGGAAGAACCCAGCAGTTGTCTGCCCAGACGGCTCGAGCCAGGTCCCGCAACGATGCTTCCCTCCGCCAACTCCGAAAGATGACGGCAAAATCGGCTACGGAAGGCCGGAAGAAGTAATGGGCTGAAATAGTGACCTCGATGGAGCAGACCTCAAACGTAGGTGACAATCGAAAACTCTACCAAATTATCCGCAAAGTTAGTCGCAGGCCCTCTGCACTGAGCGACTCTGTTCGTGACGTGAATGGCAGCTTTATTGCTGAAAACCCGGCCAAGGTCGAGCGCTGGCGTGAGCACTTCAAAAACCTTCTCAATTTCGATACCGAGCCCAGGACCCACTTACCACACGTAACGGAGTCTCCTCCCTCTCCTGCTTATGCAGTGTCATGCAACCCCCTTCTGAAGGAGAAGTTACTGATGCCATAAGGCGGTTGCGCAACAACAAGGCACCTGGGGAGGACGGTATACCCTCTGAAATCTAAAAGTCTTGTGCCAACACTGGCGGCCTGGCTCCATGAAGTGATTGTACAAGCGTGGAAAGACTAGATTGATCCTGATGACTGGGGCTCAGGCATCCTTGTGCTGTCCACAAGAATGGAGACAAAACGAGATGCTTAAACTACCGTGGCATAAGTCTTATCGATGTTGCTGCTGAAGTCTTCGCTATTGTCCTTCTCAGGCGATTCCAAACTGTGTGCGACTCTAGGATGAGGCGCAACCAACCGGATTCCGTGCTGGGCGTGGATGTGCGAACCAAATATTCGCACTAAGGCGCATACTTGAAATCCTGCCATAGTTACAAGCAACCGACGGTCGTCTGCTTTGTTAACATTGCCACCACGTTTGATTCCGTCCATCGTGAATCCTTATGGCGGATAATGGCACTTGATAGTCTACCATCGAAAATCATCGCCATGATCAAGGCCTATTAGAGCTCAACCACTGCGCGATTTTTGGTTATAACAATCTTTCACAAGCATTCGATATCCAGTATGGCATTCTACAAGGTTGTATTTTGTTGCCCATCCTCTTTAACTACGCTACCGACTGGATTCTTGGGAAGGCTATACATGAAGAGGAAGGTGTTGAGCTTGCACACGGACACCGGCTGGCTGACCTCGACTACGCAGATGATGTCGCCTTACTAGCCTCAAACCTGGGTAATCTACAGTCAATGTTGTTGCGGGTGAATAAAGTCGCTAAATCGGTCAGCTTGTCCATAAACGCGGGGAAAACCAAAGTTTTTTCAAGCCTTATAAAGTGCCTGTGAACCCGAAGTGACATTCCTATCGCAATAAAGATTCGCATATACCGTGCGTCTGTCCGATCTGTCCTTCTTTATGGTTGTGAATGCTGGGCTACGCACGGGGAAGATGAGCGAAAACTGGAGGCATTTGACCACCACTGCTTGAGGACCATCCTCCGAGTGAAGTACGGAGACTTCGTCTCAAATAAGACAGTCAGCGCTCGCTGCGCAAACATCACAAGAATATCCCAAGCCATCCAGGAACGACGACTGAGGTGGTTCGGGCACCTTCTTCGTCGCCCACCTTACGAGCTCAGTGTTACTGCCCTCGAACCTACCCCACTACCCAATGGGAGACGTCGAAGAGTTGGTCAGCTCAAAACCTGGCTCGACACAGTTCGTCAGGACATGGAAGTTGTTAGTGGAACTTCGTTATTTGGCGTCTGTCATTGGCGAAAATAATGGATTGAACTGTTCCGGTGTGCTGCCGCAGATCGTCATGCGTGGAGGAGCACACTCCGTGACGTAATCGAGGCCGGCTATATCAGGCATGATCGCAGTCGTAACAACAAAACAACAACACCAGCATTAAGCCTAGCCAACGCCCCTAATCAGCGGCATATTTATTTACTATGATTGCGCACTTTGAAGATAATGAAAGCTGATCTATTTTTTCGCCTCACTATTGACGTGCACAAACGCAAAGTCAGGTATAAATGTGCGTGATTCAGAACCTATTCGTACGTTAGTACATCCAAGCACCAACTGGCTGAGGCCGCCATACATTCGACCGCTTGGAATAGCCGACCTGCGCCTCCCTATCAGCAATACTGAGCTCAGTTCAAAGTTAAAAGCACGAGTATCTCGAGATCTAAGGTGTAAACCACTTTTAAAATTTAGTGGCTACTTATTGAAGAACTCATTTTGTAACCATTGTTCGTTTGGTAGAGATCCATTGTGCTGGAAAATTTATTGCGCACTTTACATCGTCATCCACAGAACCTGTAACCGAGAATGTGTGAGGCCTGTGCAACCTCCAGTCATTTGTTTGCCCGTCTCATCCTATGGAGTGTTGCGTTGTTGACGGAGTTCATTCTCTACTTTCTTTAAGTGAGTCATTTCGTAGCATTCATCATCCACTATCATTGCCATGTCTGCTGTTAGCGGTCCCCGACTGCCAGAGACTAAGATCCAGGCTCCTCTCTCTGTCTCTCCGCTTTTCACAATGCCTCTGTTTTCTCCTGTTACGACGAGGGGTGGCATGCGCGTGCATGAAATGCAGTTATGCGTAGGAGAGGTCTAACAGGGAAATGCTCACCATTCGTTTCGCCCCAGTTGGTGTGCGCGAGTCAGTCAGCCCCCGAGCTTGCGTGTTTGTCACCGCATTCTGCGGCGGGTCAGTGGCAAATGCTGGCTGACGCGTCCGCTGCCATGAGTAAGCCCTACTCGGGTCGGAGGAGCATGACTTTCGCCGGACTTCACGGGAAACTAATGGCAGGACTCAGAGTCTACCTATTTGCCAACAACTGTGATAGGCCTTTCAGTTCTGACCCCTTCGTCCTGTCAGTCGGCTTTTCGCCTGCGATGGAGAAGCGAACTTTGGGCCGGTGCACTTTGGAGAGAGAGCAGTAGTCCTTGTGGCTTGGCGTCCCCCCTTTGCGATTCTGGCACCTTCTTTGGGATGCAGATCACATGGAGCCGTGGAGTTGAAGTGATTCTCCCTCCCTCCTCCGCAGATCAGCACACTATTGTATGAAGGTTCTGTTGGTTGTTGTGTTTTTAGCCCAAAATCATCCTAAGATGAAAATGTATCCTTGCCTAGGAACTTCGCTCCGTCGGGCTGTTTCTAATAGTTAGTCCTGAATCAACTGCTTAAGGGGATCTATGATGCGTTATACTGTGATCTTCAGACACTAGCAGTCCTCAAAGGTCCTACAACCACCTTCTAGTTTGTTCTTAATACACCCCTTGTCGTTGGGTTCGCATTTCGCCTACGTGTGCGCAGATTTCCAACTATTAACGGTCAGGATCGCGGCCATAACATTTTTGAACTGCTCCTGAGTAGGAAATTGTTTAAGAGTGGAGCACAATTCCACTATCAATTTTCTTCCTTTGTATTTCTTGATAAGATTTCTGCGCCCTCAAATACCCTATACGCAGTGACTCACTGACTCACCCATTATCGCAAATTATTGCCAAATAAATACAAAAAAGAGTGGAGTGATTATTTATGGCCTATGTGCTGTCATTGTAGTTGAGGCTCAGACGCTCTGGGCTTGAAATCTGAACATAATCTCCTCAACTCAGAGCTTTAAATATGAGCCTTGAGCTCAGGTCTTTTCTGGCTGCGGTCGAGAATATTCAAGCACATTATGGTGACGTTGGCCTATCTATCCTTCTTGCGAAACATTCTACTGAACGTTCCCCTTCTCAGTTCTGAAGTGAGTATAAACCAGTGAACTCCATTGCTAGTACAGTTATTGCCAGCCGTGAAGGCCTGTTATTGATACCGATACACTTAGCCCCCACTGACATTGTATTGCCCAGGTGTGGACACAACCGCAAAAGCTAATCTTACTCCCTCGGCCATTGCAACGAAGTTTGGCTTTTCTTACGGTTGTCGTTGAAGTTAGACAACGATTCCTTATATGAATAAAATAAGGGCACTGATCCCATAGAGCACAAGCGCGCCTTAAAAATGTACTACATTCACCCACTGTCAGCTTTCTATAGATTCGCAGTTTGCAAACTGCGAGTCGGTGGTTTAGCTGCTACAGCGTCTGCTTCACTTAAACTTGGTTATGACCCCTCTCCCAGCCGACCCTGCCTTTGCATGTACATTTATCATGCGTTCATCAGTCAAAAGTAGCAGCCACTAACACTGTGTTAGGTGCAGTAATAACTTGCATGTGGATTGCTTTACATTGAAAGAAACTTTCGAAGCACCTATCTGAACATCTCGCCCCACAAAGGGCAGGGCACAGTCAAGGGGACTGGAAGTGTATGTGGATGCGATATCTGATGAGACTGAAGACACACCTGCGAGTACCGCACACGTGTCAATCCATAACTTCAGACGCGCTTGTCTTTACTGAAGGGTTTCGGGCAATACATGAGTGAAAATATCGTGAGATCCACACCAAAATGACTACCCTTGATGTACAAACCTCATTCTTGATTTGGACTTGCCTTCCTCATTAGTTGGCAACCATCGAAAACACGACCGTTTATATGTCCTAATAGGTTAAGAGCACGTTCAGTTGCTTAAAGTGTGTTGAAACGACCTCTCTCGCTCTTGTTCTCCCAAGCTGGCGGGAAGTCTGAGTCAAACCGACTGGGCACGAGAGTTGACGCAGTAACTTGAAATCTTTGCTGAACGCGTGCCCTACATCTGACTAGCAATATCCCCACGACAATTTTCGCTTTCACGGTAAATATTCTATGGAAATTTTTTATGAATACTTTTTATTCATTGGTGGCATGCCCTCCTCCACGAGGCTGCCAACATTTACGGCATTGCTTGTGGAAGAAAAATGTTGCAGTTTTTGCACGCGAAGCATCTGTCCTATCGATTAATGCGCGTGCATGGTACATGAGTCTGTAGACGGTGTGAAGAGGCCAGCAGAGACTTAAAGAAAGGAAGGAAGCAAGGTATTTTGTGTACACGGACTCCGTCTCGCAAGGTTGCGTTTGACTGTACTGTGAGCCAGCTGAGGTGGCGACCGCTAACTATAAACCGGGAATGGCACTGACTGTAAATAGCCACCTCGTCTGCCCCAACAGCCACATTCACACGTGTAATAAGAGAGGGACCCCTTGCTCTGAGGACGTGATCATTTCCTCTGTCCATCTTTTCGTCTGCCCCCCAGAAAATAGCATGAACATCGTGTCTTTGTCTCAGTCAGCTGATGCTCCTGAAAATAAAGCTTTTCGTGGGTCGGAATACAAGCAGCTGGGTTAGTGTTCCAGTCATCGACACCGGTTCCCCATACGTTTTAGCCACTGGTCGACTGAAAGAGCCCCAACGACAAATAATGGCGATGCTCTACACTAGAGTATCAATTTGTATTGTTCTACTCTGGTCCTGAAAAGCTGGTAAATAAACTTATTTGACCCTTCGCCGTGATATGGTATTTCAAGGCTGTCATCTGTGGGGTACAAACTGTGGCTGGGAACCAGCTTGTATAACGCCCTTCTTGAACGCTGAACAGTCCAAATTATTCTCAATCTGACAATTGAGTTGCATCTGTTTACCCTCCGCCAGGACTATAGGACTTCAAGGGTAAGTGGTTGGGGATATAACCTAGAGGGCGGTATTTTTTTCTAGAGAGCGCACATCCAACCTTACAGCAAACTTTAAACAGAAGAAGCCATGCTACTGGAAGAGATCCTCGTAAGATCCACTCGGTGACATTCAACCGCAAGTCAACGTCTATCTTCTATGAAGCGACAGAACTTGACGAGCGCAAGACGCTCGGTGCTCACTTGCAAGAGCTGATACTCGTGTGTTAAAGTGCCACCGCAACGGCCATACGAGAAAAAGAGATTTTCTACTTCGCGGAAGTGCGTTACTACGAGCCCACAAAAATTGCCGGTTTACAAGTGGAATTATTCTAGGAAATACTTATACAGAATCGGTCTCACTTTCTGCCCAGTTCCGTTATAATCCAAAAACCCACCGTATAAACAGGATTCACGACACAATAAGGCAGGTGGATGGTAATGGTAAGTTCCTCGTGATCATGCTGGAGTGCGCCCAGAAAGTTATTAACTTTTGGGAGATGGGCAGCGTACTCCCGGTTGGTTTCGTCCTCCACGTTATACGGCTTTAGACTGAATGCCTCGGTAGTCTTTCCTAAATAAGCAATTTAGAATCCATCATATAACTATCAGTTTCACGTAATCAATAGGGGGTTTCAGAAAAATTTGCATAGGTAATCTGATCCAATTGTGGAAATCTCGGGGCCTCGGTGGGGTCCGAACCCATGACAGCAACATCACCATGGGACCGACGTCTTTGGAGATGTTGGTCTCACGTTCGCGCAAATTAATTTTATTCAAATGGATTCTAATATAATTTGGTGTTTCTAAAATTCTACACTTTGGGTGACTGAAATCCTCTCTTTTTTGTTCCAAGCGTCGTGGAGACAGCCCGAATGGCAATTATTGCATTTGCTCGTTTCGTCGAGTGTAGACAACCAAAATGTTCTGTCGTTAGGTCTGCTTTCGATATTTGTGATTTTATTGGAGGCTGCGGCGCTTCAATGATAGGCACTACAAGTCCTACACATCGTGTCCCCCTGCTTAATTTCATTGTATGATATCCCTGAAAGTGTGTTTTAAGTTGGCGAATTTACTCGTATCTGTTAGTCAATTGCCCATTGGCACTCCAAGTTGGCTTCCTGCGTCACAATTTAATTCTCCCTATCAATTATTACTCCAGAGTTTGCACCTCCTGAAATACAAATGGTTGAGGTCCACTTCGTACCCACACCACAATGAGAGCTATGTGTTGAACCTTGAAGCGTGCGGGTGATGATGGTGGTGGTAGCAGTGATGGTTGTGATGGCGCAGACTGATTAATGACGCCGCCCACCCGTCGTCCGCCAGGCCCAGGTCGACTTTATGTGTACGGTCAGACAGTTACCCGCTGAGTCACTGGAACTCTGACACATTTTGAGGCCCGCCTGAAAGGGCGCGAAGACCACCCACGGGGCGTTGTCACGATTTATTGTCGTGCTAAGTCATCGGGCGCATAGGTCTCTTGCCGCCCGTCCAGTTCCAATCTCCACTACGAACCAATTCAATTTTGACTCATTAATTAGACCCTCTCCTCCTTATGGGCCTGAAGCGAATCACGTTCCCCTTTCTCTTTATTTAAATACCATTGTTCCATAGCTTGCTGCCGCATCACATCGCAGTAGCAACGCTGTACCTATAGCAAGACGAATCATCCTGATTGGGCGAAGGAAACAAAGACGCCTGAGTTCACCTAGTTCACTAATTTTGATCAGTCGGCTGACCGCGGGACTTAGCTTTCCAACTAAGAGTCTGGTTATGTCCTCATGAAGCCCTATAAAAGCATACCAGTCAGCAGTAAAACATGAGCTACACTGCCTCCGGTGCCCCATTTATGATCTGCGAGAACCATCTGTCATCGGCTTGAACGGCTTTACTCGCAGTCTTGTCACTTTTTGGTCAATCCTCCCAATTCCGCAACCAAGGCAATTGTGCAGCCTATTTCAGTACGGTACATAGAAGTGTGTGAGAGTTTGAGCTAAGTTGAACAAAGCCATTGGTGGGTCGATCCTCTTTCTTGATTGGGCGTGGGGGATTATTAACTGCATATATTCTCTGGTCTACACCTCCAGCATACTACTACCGACACGGTTCCGGCTACTAGATGGGAAATTCGGAAGGACAGGAGGTTTTATATCTTTTTTCCTGCCTCTGTTTCGACCTATGTCACCTTCTGACTCCCTCTGTGTGTGCTTGTTCGTCTGCATGCACAGAGGCCAATGTAGTAGTAGGCAGTAGTCATTCCACCATCTGCTTCTGTTCATGCACTGCCCTAGTCCATCACATCACCTCCCACACTTCCAGTTGGAGTGCTAATACCAGGCGATCAGGTAGATACTAATACCTGAATAGAAGGACGGCTAAGGGTGGAGAGGCAGTTGTTGCGCATGCGTGTTTATGCAAGTTCATCACGAGAGCTAATATAGATAATAATGGCTGGGATGCGTCAGACGTTTGGCACACCAATGTTCGTTATTTTAGGTGCAATCTTCCAAATTTACTATCTCGGTCTCCGTCCAGAGCCAAGGGTTTTGCAGGCTGCTACTAACAGATACTATATAGTAGTCATTTATGTTGTCTTCAAATTTTGGCTTGCGGCGAGTGTTCCAGACGGTGGATAATTTACCTCAAGTGTACCCAGTGCAACTCTGTTAAGCGTGCGATCCATATATTATTAGAAATCATTGTCGGCTGGGGACTTAAACAGTTAGAAGAAAGGATGGGAAAAAAATAAACTGTTATTTCGGAAATCACCCAATGATTTCGTGTCTGATAAGGTTGTTGAACGGAGCATAATTTACTTATTTGGATACACAGGTAAAAATCTCTAGCTTATCGCAGATTAACTGGTAGTGCTATTATTTGAAGCCTTACCTTTGCCAAAGTCCCTTGGAAAATCTGTTTTTTGCAGTCGTAGAATTCGGCGATTGATACATAAACTTATTGTGGTTAAATACTATTTTTGAATCATTAAAACTGCGCAACAAGAGTACAGACGGTATCTTTGATTTCTGTTTGATCCAGTAAAATACGTTCAGATTTGAGGGAAGATTATTTTATTTTTTATCTCCTTGGTACGCTGTCTTTGTCATTACGACCCATCCTGCAATTCCTGTGGCACTATACATCCGAGTCTACCACGCTATACTTCTGACTTGCAAATGTCACAACTGAAGGAGACGGGCATCGAAACCGCCTTCTCGGGCTACAGGTGACCTTGCGCTGAACTCCCGGGAGATTATAGTTCATGTTAGGGTTACGGTTAGGGTTTAGTATAGAGTTGTTATTTAGGTTAAGGTTAGGACGCGGGACTTTGTGCCCTTCCTGTAATTTAGTGAATGACCATACAAGGGTTCCTTTTCTTACGTCTTTCCGATTCAACCCATCTGTACTGCCTGTCGGCCCACTCAACAGAACCCAACTCTTGCGTCTCCTAGATGCGCACTGTTACCGTTCCCGATAATTTATTGTTAAATTGTTCTCATTTTTAAGTCCACTCATCGGTCAAAAAAACTTAAGACAATAACTGCTTGGAAACTAACCGTCACCTAGCCCTGAACTACTTTGTCGCTGCTTACCTAATCAGGTTGGCTCAGGCTGGTGGAAATGGAGAATGTGAAAGTTAGTCAGCGTTAATTTTTTGGTAGGCCGGACCGACGCCAACCAGTTACTATCTCCTATCATACTTCATTCTTGTCCTTCGCAGAAAGGCCTCATTGTTTTGGGATTCTCCCTCGGCGAGAGTTTTCCCTAGGATAAATTGCTTTAGGTTGCCGTTCCAGTAGCGAACTGACTTTTGTCTCGAGCTACCTTGCTTGTCACAGCTGTAATATGCGTCTTCATCCAAACTGGGACTGGTAAGCTGTAGGGATGAAACTAAGTAGCACCGGGACCCACGTCAAAAGCATAAAATCCTGACCTTTTTTCCTCCCTTGTCAGGCGGAAATGTTTACCACTACTACTAGGGCTCCAACACCTCCTTACGATTTCCATGAAGAAAAATGACACGATCCGTGTAGGACTGCAGTCCGTTCTAATTGCAAGTGGTACATCCTCACACTTTCCACGCACGCCTAAAGGTCACCAGCTTGTCAGAGAAAGTGAAGATATTTTTATTTGCAGTGTCATGGTTGCTGCAAAAAAAAAACAGAAGAAACTTCCATTTGGTTACTTTGTAAGCTTCAGAACTCGACGTAGAATTTCATGAAATTATGGGCTTTTTGGTCAATATTCCCTTTCGATCTCCTTATATGCCAAGTAGGAACGAATTAAGAGGGCGTTCTTCGGGATTGTGCCTATTTTTTTGTGACAAAGTTCCGTAACATTGTCTGTTGTCAAGCATCAGTGGTTGATCAATTGCAAACACCTCAAATTGCAAGTCACAGGAATTCAGCCTTCACAACTGCAAAGTTTTTGCTTCTATCCATCAATTTACCTCTCGCCGTATAACTGACCACGCATCCATGCCAGGATTTAGGCGACCAGCGGAGGACTCTCCTATTAGTGAGTCGTTCAGCCATCCACTGACAGAAACAACGAGCAAAAAAATAAAAGACGCATTTTTATGGTCACTTTCACCTAATCGGAGGCCATAACAGGGTGTCTGGAAATACGCATTCAAGGCTCGGTGCGTGGGGCAAGTGGGCAGTTTAGTGAGCTATAGTCAGTAAGGCAGACATTAGTCCTTCGCCTGTCTTGTTCGCGGCCCAAGGTACGGAGCTCTAATGAAAAATCCTTTAACCTCACATCGATCTCTCGCCCGCGTACAAAGTACTGCGGCCGTATCTTCCACTCTTCATTGGTGACAGCTGATTTGGTTAAACATACTGTAAAGTCTGCATACTTGCTTTTATACCCTAGTCTTTGACATTGAGTCCTTCTATGATCCCAAGGGCACATCCCGCCATCTTCCGTAGAAGGTGACGCCCTGGAGACCCAAATATTGGCCTCAACACCTATGTCAAGGTTGAATGGAGCTCATTAGCGAGTCTGTATGCTGACGTTTAAGTAATTGTAACTCTGTGGAATTATTAGAAAACCACCCCCTTGCCGCAGCTTATCGTCATCCTTCAATGGGACTGTGCCCCCGGTCCTAATGCATGTACCCCTTTGCGGCAGTGCTCGGGCGCAGACGCCTTCACAAGGAGGCCTCTAATTTGCATAAACCGCCGAGGCCACTGTGGCTTCGGCTGATTATAATTCTGGTTTCCGTCTGCTCTGCTGCCTTCTTGGTGTGTCAGCTTTCTCTCTGTCTATCCAACCCCGCTGTTTGTAGAATTCTAATAGTTTTCCATGATCCACCAATACCCGACACCGATGCACGTGAACATACCCACATTCAAACATTCTTTGTAAGACAGATGGCCAGCCAGAGGGTCGGTCGTCATATTTCAAGGCAGAGCGAGGACTGAAGAAAAAAAACAGTAGACGCCTTTTCTCTCGACCTCAAACAGAACGCATACCAGAGCGAGAGGACTGCTGCAACGTGACTCCTTTTGGGTGGGCCTCTTGGCCCCCTGAATAGAGGACCACCCCTTTTGTAGTTCGTAATCAATTTTCGTCTTGCCATTACTTGTGAAATGCTAACGTGCAACAAGCTAGCAAGTGTCCGATTCTGGTAAGCTGTAAAATATATCATTTTGGTCGCATTTTCCTAGCAGTTTGCAACGTTTTATTCTAGTCCATATGTGAGGAAAAACACGAAGCTGGGTATCATTAGTCACCGACTTCCAGTCTCTTTTTTCACCTAAAAGTTGACAGTTCTTTTCTTTGGAGGCATACCGAAGCCCACTGTCCTCTCATCTGCAGCCCTGCTCTGAATTAATATTTCAGCTGCTACGTCCAGCCTCTTATAGTCGCTCGAAATGAAGATTGCATAGCGTACGGTAGAGATAAATTCACAATTCTAACTTCTACGCTCCCACACAAATTCCCTTCACATGGTTTAAATTAGTGAACAACAGCATCTCACTCGTTCTTTCTATTTATGTCTACGTGTTAGGTGTTTGGTCGCTGGTATTGGTCGCTGATATTATTTCCGACGAGAACAATGAAGTAACTCGGAATGGTGACTATTCGTTTTACGCTTGGTCTGTAACGTCAGTTACTCGGGTTTTTGTTGATTTTACCGGAGGTTACCGATGCGCAACCTCACAACCAGGGGACGAAACTCCATTGGTTTTAAACGCAAATCACTGATTTTCTCGAGATTATAATTTTAAAACCATCGGAATCACCCACTGAAGTTGACTAACGTTTATACGGATCTTTATGGAAACTTAGACGAGGAAGATAACAAGGCTACTTCTGAAGACTTAAATCGATAATATCATTAGTTTGCAGTCATGCATGAAAACGCATGATTGACACTGGCATCCCACTGATGAGCAGAGTCCCTCCCATTTGCGATCTCTAACGACAAATAGAACAAACCACACATCCGGGGTTTAAAACTAATTCCCGCTCAAGTCACCGTCCTTGCGTCCATCGGGTGGTGGGGCCCCCTGTGGGTATCGTCGAGAACGATGGTCCAACTTTCATATGTACATATCGTGTTTATCCTCCTCCAAAGAAGACGAAGAATAAGGGGTGAGTTCATGGACCAGATTATATATATATATATATATATATATATATATATATATATATATATATATATATATATATATATATATATGTTAAGTCAAACAAGCGCGTGCCACTCACTGATGTGGTTAGGATCTCACTCGATCCCATTCTTTCCACATGCCAGCCTGCTGCTGGCGATAAACGAACGTTGTGTCATAGGACACAGGCTACATATAATACAAGGGTATGTTGCTAAGGATCAGCAGGCAAGATGCAGACAGCTGTTTCACGGTTGTTACCGATCATCAGTTCGTCATATGCCTTGAGCAGTGAGGTTTATACAGAAGTCAAACAAGCACGTGACACTCCCTGATGTTGTTTGGATCTCACTCGATCCCATTCTGTCCGCCCGCCAGCCTACTACTGGTGATAAACGAACGTTGTTTCATAGGAAACATTCCACATATAATACAAGGATATATAGCTAAGGGAGCACCAAGCGCGAGTTTCACGCGCTTGTTTAACTTCTGTATTAACCTCACTGCTCAAGGCATATGACGTACTGATGATCGGTGACAACCGTGAAACAGTTGTCTGCGTCATGTCTGTTGCACCCTTAGCGACATATTAAGACAGAAGACTCATCAGAAAATCTAGGTTTACTCGTGAATATTCAACCTGCTTACACCAACCCGTCGTCAGACAAAATGAGAAGTGAGAGTTGGGGTTGTCAGGCTGGAGGATTTGCTGGCAATCCCAACTCTCACTTTTCATTTCTTCTGACGATGGGTTGGTGTAACCAGCTTGAAAATTCACGAGTAAACCTCGATTTTCCGACGAGCCTTCTTTCTTCATTTATCATCTCGGAATGCACACTACCTCAATAAATTCATATATATAAATTATTTACCCGATATATATATATATAAGAGGCCTTAGATAAGTCTGATCCTTTTGGTCGACTCCTTGCTGGCCTATTCTCCGTTTCCAACTGGTGGTGGCAGTTCACAGGCTTGTGTAAAGACTATAGGCCACAGACGTGAAATGGCTGTCTGTATGCTTCCTCTGTGCCTCAAATCATTTTACCTCTATACGGGTGCTTTAGGTTAGAGCCTACCACTTTCGGGGGGCTATGTTTGGGGTGGCTAGACGAAGACCGCAAGCCGTGGAAGAATGACAGCAAAATTGAGCTCAAGACTGTGGAAGATAAACCCAAAGTCCTAGGGGCCTGTCTTCAGCTTCGGTTTATGCGAGAGAGATTGGAAGCTTCACTTGCAGAGTGAATTAGTTCAAACCCTTGGGGATAGACAGAACTGCAACCTAAGGTCGTTCAATAGTCACAAAACGTCTGTCTATCGTGCTCCGTCTATTATCAACTCGATCCCCTCCGTACACGAACCAATAGTCACTTTTGTTATCCCACTCAGATTGCGAGTATTTATTTCACTTTTTCAGTCGGGGAAAGAAGGCGAGGAAGGAGTGTGTGGAATACATGGGTGGCTTCCACGTCATGCATTGACTTTAGGCAGAACTATGATGCGCTTGATCGCGCGCACGGCTGATGTCGCGCTGGATTAGTGTTCGTCCTCCGCCTGCGTACGCGTACTCGTCGGTATTGACAGCCTGTTTAATGGGCGTGGTGCAAGGTAGAGAGCAAGAGAATCCGTGACTTACCAGGCTTCACGGCAGACAGGGAGGAGAGAACTGAGGCATGCCTTCTAGTTGCTGGTCTGACTGCCGCTCTGCGGCAGGTCTAATCTGACCTTAGGCGGGGCGGGAAGGGGGAGAAAGCAAACGCAGGCTTTTCTGGATCTCGCTCTGCGGCGGTTCTAGCCCGACCCCTGAGTTCTCTGTTTCGCGTCTGACGCTCAGGTAGGTAGGTCAGGGGGGCTGCGTTAGGTCGTACTCTTTTTATGGGTCTAGCTTAGCCGTCACCCACCCTCGAGCCTCAACGGCTACACGACCGTCTCCCATTGGCCGAGGTTATCGCGTTAGAGGGGAGTCGGAGACATGTAAAACTCCATCCGTTCTACTGAAGGTGACGGTTGTCGGTGTTAGCTCTAGAAAAGTCGCAGATTCGAGTCGGCAACACAAATGTGGCGTACATTTCCTGGCGCACTTATTCTTCAGGTCCTCGTTCAGAAATTAATATTCAGTGTTCGAAATCCCATCTTTAAACAGCACTAAAAGCATTTAACTTTTCGGCACAGTTGGAGCATGTGGTCAGCCTAAAGTTTCGCCATTTGGCTGTTTTGATGACCAGAATCGATACAGGCTTATACAGGATAGGAGTATGACGATCAATAAGAAGTCATTAGATTTGTTGACCTGGTCTGTTATCCAAGATGCTACCGTTTAGGTAGTATCGCTGTATCTGGTTGACTGTGGCCACCCTGCGGACTTTAACCTGTAGGTGTATCCTTTTGATAGCGAGATCTCCGAATATCAGATCGCAGAACTCTGTCCCGTCATGTCGAATGGACTTAAGTATGCTTGTATGAGTATCTACGCTATACTAAAAACTCCAATTTTTTAAAACAGACCTCGTTGGCCTAAACGTGTTTGGATTTTCGTTGTGTTCCCTGTTCTACAAATGCTTTACATTGTAGGCTATCGAAATATCTGCAGTACTTTTCGGCAGAGTAAGCTACTCGATTGAGCTTGGGTTCGTTATTGGCTGCAACATTGAAGAAGAATGGCTTTGTTTCCTGGTGACCAGATAGATTTCAGTAAATATCCTTTTTGTTGTGCTCGTGCAGATATGATCTAGCTATCGATCCCAATGTAATGCCGGACTACCTACTCGGCGGATTTTACTCCGCCTGTTCTATAAGATCGGCACAGTTAAGTCTGGGAACTGAACCGTGCACATGGATATATATATATGCATAGCTGTGTCACTACCAGTTTTAGGGCTGTCGTGGGTGGATTTTTGCCTCCTCGTGTAATGACTGAACCGCTTTCTGGTTTCGACTAGGAATTTGGAAGTTATAATGAAGTCTGACTGCGAGTCAGCTGGCGAACTTCCCTCCAATCTCGGCTCTTGGTTTTTTCACCAGGCCTGTGAAATTGGCAGCTTGATTTAAGCTACGATTGCTAACTGTCGTGTGTTTCATGGGTGTTTGTTTAAATCCGTCAGGAGGTCGTTTTTTCATGACTTTACTGTGTCAGTAAATTTCATCAGGCGAAATTGTGGGAAGCTAATTGTATTTACGAAGGTTACTATGGACTATGTCACAACAGTCCCAAATATTCTTCAGCCTAAATGAGTCATCTTCGTTGGCGGCCGAGTGCACGTGAAGAGTAAAAGTGTCCTGGTGATCATTATGGGATTTGGACACGTCCATAGTCTATTCTTGACCTATTTGTCTGTAACCTGGCTAGGTTACTACTCAAGTTTTGCTTTGACTCCTATAGGCAGCAGAAAATATCTGCGTTAAAACGCTTTTATCCCATTCAAAGGAGAACCATTGGTTCAGTTGTTGTAGTGTTTCATGTGACAAGCATGGTTCGGTGAGTATAGAATGAGAAAGGCCTCAATTTATTCCCTTCAACGGCAGGAAGATTAGTTCGGGTGCTTAGTTACTCCCCATCTTACCAGCCGCGTTAATTTCGCCGACGATCAGCTAGCTCCTCGAGTATGATTCTGGTGGCGCTCAAATGCGGCATGACGGAACGCCCAAGTCAAATTTTTAAAAAAATGAACTAGGTCTGCTGAAAGTTTATCGAATGCGTTGTCTCGCATTTGTAGTCAGGAACCTCCTACGTTTGAACTCCTCTGATTTGGTCTACGACCAAACGCAAAACAGCTTTTCGTTCCATCTCAGATTAAGGCGAGGTCTATTTGGCCAGCAGTGTCCTCAGAAATTGTGCGCAATTGATCATAGATAGCTCCAAATCTTATGCCGAATTAGAGCTGGTTGCTAGAGAAAGCAAAAGGGATGGTGTATTGTGGACCTCCACTGAAGCGTTGTCACATTCAGACTCCTATATTGGGACCAATTTACAGTTCCTAGGTTTCTTATCAAGTCGAACTATGGACCCGCTGGTCCATATGTGAAGCGCAATGTGGCGACCGTTATTGCGGCCTTCGGTGCCTAGATTACAGATATTTAAATTCTTACCTGATTGTATTATGAAACGCTACCCAATTGAAGGCTGAATAAGCGTCTTCTTATTCTGAACTGCTTCCTGGTACTCACCTATTTGCTTCTATCGGCATTTTTGGGCCCGACGCGCTCTAATCGTCTCGCCAATAGAAAAAAATTGATTTCCGTGAGTGATCTGCATATGCGCCAAGTCGGTTTCTGAACAGGTGTATCAACGATAACGTAATGCGAAAATGTGTTCTATGAAAACGCAGATCGGCTGAGGGGTGCAGTAATTTAACACAGTAGATGAATGCTCGGAGTGCTCATTCAAGGCTGTCACTTGATGCTTCGCAAATACCTGTGGAGGGCTCAGCAGGAAAATATGAAGTGCTGCGAGTTCAGGGGAGAGAACAGGACAAAACTTCTTCAGCTGACGGTGCCCGAACGAATTCGCAAACAAAGAGCGATTCGAGAAGCAGACAGGAGAACAGATTCCGGAAACTTCCCTGTCCATCTTCATCCGAAAACGAAAAATGGGTGCACAACCTGTCGTCAAGGGGAAGGACAGAGGAACAAACATAAGTGGTAAGGCATGAGGCTTCATTTAAAACAGCGGATGCTAAACCTGCCAGCAGGATTGCAGAAATAGACGCAGTCCTCAGCCAGATGGTAGACGAAACGGAAATAGCTTGCATTTTCAAGACTGTTTTCAGGCTATAACCGGTTGAGTGACAATTAACGGAAACTAGATTACGTTTTAGAAAACGAACTAGCAGGTACACTCGAATAACAGTTTCGCTCTTAGACACTTTTACATTCTCCACTGACTGCTTGTATATTTATTGCGTAATATTCTTCCTAACCTTTGCTTCACCAATCCTCTCTGCTATTTCAGGTGAAACTTACCTCGCGAAGCAAGTACGTAAGAATTTTTTCCTTTAACTCTACCTGGTTGTGCAACTTGTTCCCTTCTCTGATTTCTTTTGACGTTTCGGAGGCTGGGTAGGAAGTGGGCGACCGTGCTGCGACAGCACCCCAAATGCATGGTAGTGACTGTCGCAAACGCAGGGACGACGACACGTGTGTCTTTTCCTGAGGATTTGGGCCACTGTAAGCGTACAGCACCTACTATGCTACTGCTGCTGGTAGCAATTTGCCGTGTGACCTTTAAGTCCACGGTGGGCAACGCGGAGGGGTGGGCAAAGGGGCTGGCAGGCTGCTGATGACCGGACTCGCTCAATAATCGGAGGCCTGTCTTGTGGTGAGGCCGCGTACCGCCTCCACCCCCCTTCCCCTCCCTCCTGGTTGCACGTGCCCAGCCGGCGTTTGGGGTGACAGCGATTACGTGCTGTCGTGTTTGCATGTGTGCGTGTAGCCGTCAATTCTGTCGCTGCTACGATGACATTTAGGGCTTTCTTCTCCCAGCTTGTACAAATTAATGTCGGGATGTGTGCCATTTTGGCCACAGATTAGGCTATGCTCTCCCCCGCCTCCTCCCTCCCCCATTAGGGCACCTAAAAAGTCGGCATACGACGCTCCCCATCGCGGTTAGGGTGGGGTGGGGGTGGCACAGGGAATTCGCCCGTTCTTACTTAGTTTTTTATGCGTTTGAAAGCAAGCGGTAGGCTGACGCTGACTGTTATGGACATTAGCTCTAAGCGGCGTGCCCTTTTGGAGTCTAAAAGCCCACACACTGGAGGTTGATTTCCAGTGGGGTAATAGTTGCGTCATCGTAGGTAATGATAATAGGACAGTCGACCCAAATTTAGGGGCTTACACACTAAAACAGCTGTCAATGCAAAATTTTTTATGAAATTAAAGATGGATTTAAGTCTGAGTGGTGACGACGGAGCCGTGCACACCACGCAGGGGAACCACGAGCAAAGGTTTCACATTTACCAGGAAGCATATATGCACTGTCAGTGAATGTAAACTTAATCTTTTATAAGAGAGGGTGTACCCGGCTACCTCCACCGAATGAGTGAATGTTAAATGAAACACTCTGCTGGGGTATAAACCCCGATAGTTCGCCCATCGTAATTGATAAAGGTCCCCTCCATTTGGATGTGGGTTCGTTTCCGGTGGTGGTAATTAAATGGCACTGATCTTACTTACACTATTACCAAGCCCACTACCTCCCAGGGACAAAATCAAGTTAGTAACGCAGAAAATGGACGTGCGCGCAGTGGCAGGGCAGATATTTATTCGAGCTGACAGCTCAAATACCAGGAAGCTGGCTTACCCAGAAGCACGCGGAAATTCCGTTGATCGACTTATCTTGAGTGTAAGACTTACTTTACTTGCACTTAAGCTTGCTCGAATCAGTCGGCATCTATCTCGCTGTGCATTTTTGGTTGGAGCATGCCCTTGTCAGTCGTCTGATCACTTATTCATTACTGTTTTCTTGGGCTCTGGATGGTTGGAACATACCCGTAAGCGAAACCACCCACTTGATGGCAGCTCACGGTCGACATTTGATATCGTCTTAGCCGGGCCATCAACTTGCCAATCCTCAGCATCCTGTATCCTGGCCGTCCTGCCGCCACTGGTCTGTGGCTGTTTATTTGCTCAGTTAGCACTTAGCTTTCGTTGAAGGCCGTCTTGTCAGTTCGTGAACCAACTTCCCAGCACTCACATGGGCAGGTCCCAGAGGATTTATTTTGGCGCTAGGGAAATCTTGTATGACTGGTAAAACATTTAATGGCAGCGGAACTAACCGTTTCCCGCTGGAGGTAGAATATTTCTAATGGCTGGATTTTAACAGTGGAGAGCTAAAACTGACAGTGTGCTGACAGACTAAGTCTGAGCATCAACCTACGCCTCAGATTCTCGAATGAAGAGCTTTCAATTGTGCAAATATTCGATAATGTGTCATCTTATTGTGAAGCCATGACAACTCAGGCTATGCTCTAATTAACATCCTCAAGACGTTTATTTTCTTACCGACTTTCATTTACGTTCATGTTGAATACCAGTTATAAAGTGTACCGACGTTAATTACTTTTTCTTTGTTAAAAGAATAGCCAGTGGAGAGTGTATTTGTTCACTACCCAGCAATTATTTTTATGCATCCGTTGTCATATATAAAACCCAGAATATTAGGTGTGACCAGCTCCACAATAATTTTGTTTACGGCTGACCACCTGACCCAAAGGTGCCCAAATTACATTTACCTAATTAAAAAAAGGAAATGATCCTATCAGTCATATTTGACGTCGCATTCTTGGCATCACTTCCAATCCAATAGACAATGCGTTCCCCAGTTTTATTAGCTGACGGTATGCGCGTCGCCCATAGCCCAGTTTGTAAGATTTCCTATGGGAAATCAACAAATCAGTCGTTAGACCCAGACTGGAAACGCAAGCCTTCTGACTCGGCCACTTCCTCATTTCTTACAGCTCGCCAGGAAAGAGTCCCACTTGTTAAACTAATGTGCTGTGTGAATTTTAATCTTTTCACGTTAAAAAGCCCAAATTACCTGCTTGTAACTCAAAGTTTCTCAACCATGCTGTGCGCTGATGCAGCCTCTGAACACTAAGAAGCTATTTTCGAAATGAGCACTCGAGGGTAATAAAGTAAACCGTAGGATTACCCTTCATTCTTAGTTTGTTTTCTGGCCACCAGGAAATCGTTGGTAACCCTGTGCTTCCTCTGATGCTATCAACCTGACTTCTGTCGAATGCATAATCCATGAGTGGAACTCTTGGATTTTTCGCTTTCCCTTCAAGCAGCGCAGCCACCCAGCTATTCCGACTGCCCTCGCCCATTCCCTTGTCAGGCAGTGTTCAAATGTCTTTGCGTTTACAAGACCGCGACTGCTTTACGTTTTCAGACGGCAGGTCTCCTCCTACTCCACCCTCACCACACAACATCGTCCGTACTACGGTAGTAAATTATTTATCGCCAAAAAGGTAACAGTCGGGTCCGCAAAGATATTGCGAGTGGCAAGCTAAATCTCTACACACAGAAAACAATGACCACTGTGAGCCCCAAGTTTTCCCACGAACTGATCGTGTGCACTCACATCAGGCCCTTTGTAGTTGTCTAAAAGTGCATTCTTCGTGCATACTTGATGTACTCTGCTTCCCAAACCTGTCGATAATAAGGAAAAAAACTAGTAAGTAACTTGTTGGTGGAATTTATTGGTCTGTCTTTAACGGGTGCAGGACGCCTATTGGTCACATGATGCGAGAGGAGCTAACACATACGGTGGCAATTCGTCAAACCTAGCGGTGGGTGGTCGTTTTATAAAAAAACAGTGGAACGTTACCACACGAAGTAAAGATGCAGCGCAGTAGTAAACAAACGGATCATATCGGCGATTGAGAGGACCTTTTCGGAAGGGATGACGTGAGTCGTAAACAAGTAAATGGTGTCTGAAACTCGCGGGTTGAATGAGTGACTGTTTTCTATAAACTGCGAATATTTTACTGCCGGACGTGTAGCAGTACTTCATCGACTAGGCGTTCCTGGTATTGGTCCCAGCATTGGAAAAGTATGATCACTTGAATGTACGTTATATGCTTTTCACGGCAGACATGACCTCTGCTATCCAATAGATCTTCCTTTTTACATCAGATTGCCAATTATCCGCTCCACCGCCATCTGTTAAAGTCAAAATCGTTGTTTTTTAATTTGTTGAGAAATTAATCGCTTTAAAGCTTCATATAGACTGATTTACTCCAAGTTAGCTATTAGTTTCTGGGGAAATCAAAAGTTACCAAGTTCAAAAGCCAGAGTATATATTCAAAAAACACAGGAACCACTGGTGAGCCGAACACCCTCGCAGCTGTGTCCTGCGGTGGCCAGATATCGGCGAAGTACGTGTTTGGGCTTTTAACTAGCATCTGTGGTGTATCATGTAAAACCTAAACTGTCTAAATCCTCAAAAATCAGCTTGCTTCGATTAGATTTTTTGTATTGGGAAGGATTGTACAGATAACAGGCTTCTAGTTGCAGCAAATTCTGAATTCCACACCACATCCTTCGTCGTCGGTAGAGCCCTCGCTGCAATTAATTTGACACCTGCATTCCAGGCCTCGGGCCGTTTGTGAGCCAACTGAAGCTTACTAAACAAGCTAAATCTAACTCGAGTAATTAATTGAGACACGAAAACACGGGTACGTTATCCTGGTCTCTGATCAGCTGCCTAAATGTGTCATTTGTGCGAAAATAATTAGTATACCATTTAAACTCTGGAGCCCAAATCCAAAATTGTGGATGAAACCTCCTTGTCCGAGAAAATTTGTGCGCATTGACGCCTGCAACTCAATAAACATGAGAGCAGGGAATAGTTGTGTTATTGCTGCGTCAGCTTACTGTCTCCTATATTTGGAGTAATAATGCGTGTCCGAGGCCGGGTCTGACGATTTATTGAACGGACGCCGTGGCCGCGAGACTGTCGGTGCTCCAGATCTTTGACGGCCATCAGGTGTTTTAGTTCTTTTGCCCTAGGCTAGATGCTGCCTTAAGCAATTGCTGTAGTTTCAGGTGAACCCAGCATTGCGGTTTCCTATTTTCAGCCTCAAGGCTGTGTTGAATGCTGAACTGTCCATTGGGCACAGTGATGAATGGGTCCAATTCAGCAGCGTAGATGAAACTCTTAGGTAATGGTTTTAGATAGTATCTTTGTTCATAGCTTCCTAATTTCATGTCCGTGACCAGCAGGATCCTGTCAGTAACTCAAGCCCTCCATTCAAAAAACCATTAAGAAGATAATAATAAAGTGTTAGGTTGAATGTATTGCCATCTATTTGCTCCCTAACTATCGCAAATATTTCTAATTTTGCGCAACAACGGTGTCCCTCCTCAAAAACTGCGATGTTTTGGATTCCTCTGTTAGGTTATTTAACACTTGCCCCCGTTGGTGACACTATCAGTACGAAGGTTCTTCATTTTTTTCGCACAATTGAGAGCACGGTTGTGCTTTTGTTTATAGTCCCATCAGTCCGTGGGAATAGGCTGTCTCGTACCAAACTCGACGACCAAATTTCACGTTCTTGCTGACTGTTTACGTGTTCGAGGAGGCCGAACAGAACGTAGTAGTCGTTCCTACAGGATCCAACGCTTCCCGGAGTTATCCGGCTTGCACACTATACACATGTATTTTTGTCCTTGCGCATTCGCGTTTGTGACTGCCAGGACACGAGCCATTGGTTAACTAGTGCGGAACTGCACCTGTTGCTTGCAAACTGCCAAGAGGCATGGTTTATACTCCTGTCTTACCGGTCTAGCTGACGACTCTCAGCAGATCATAACTCGTCATCCCAGTCTCACTGTTCATCCTTATAATATCCTCTTGGTATCTGTATACAAAAGCACAGAGGAAAAGCAAGCGATACATCCATTTTATATTTAAAGGATTTGATTTTGTCACCCCTGTCAAAGCGCACGTATGCAGACTCGTCTGGTTTGTCTCAACCAGTCACATGAAGTTAACTGATTTGCCTCATTTGTCTTCGTGCGGGCTAATCAAATTTTGACTGTACGTGTACCATTGTCTTGCATGTTCTTCGGTTTAGAAGTCAATTGGATAAAAGGAGAAAAATGAACACTGAGGACTTTAATTATCGTCAGATAAGGGGGCTTACACGGGTTATTTCCTTAGGCTTATTATTGCATGTGTAGGGATGCCTTGTAGGGCCGCCTTAGCAGGACGCGGAAATAAGAACGCCCCGCCGGCTTAAAATAGGTGGCCTTGCGATAAATTTCAGGGGAGGGAGCACATATTCCCGTGACTTAGCCCAAACACTAAACCTAACATAAAACGGAACCTTACCCTTGATCTTAACCCTATCCCTAACCTAAAGCCTTCAGTTAACGTGAACCCAAAACCTAACCCTTAAAAGAGTCCTAAACCTTAACTGAAACCTAATCCTCACATTAATGCTCAACGTAATTTCTCCCGAACTTGGCACAAAGCCACAGGAATTGTAGGCGCTTCTTGTTCCCGTGTCGTGTTTAGGCGACCATACAAGGCATCCTTACCGTCAATTGGGCCCACATATTCCCTTCGACTGGAATTGTAACGTGAAAATAACTTTATGGATTCCTAGCTTTTCTTACTGAATGGAGACCGCCCTTGAGCAGCGGGAATGGGAACCTACCGGAATAGAAACGATCGGTAAGTCGATTATTCGCATTAATGGATTGTTCAGCACTTTCCAAACCCTGGGTGCTTACCTTCCCGCTGGTTGTCTGCCAGTTTCTGACATTTTACCCTGTCCTAACAAGCGAGTAGGATCATGCCTGATGGTCTTTCTACTTCCATTGCCCGAGATAGCATACTGCCCATCCCAGACACAACGAAGCAATCGGCACCCTGACAGCCGCGGAACTTCAAGCAGGCAAATGTTTTAAATGGGCAAGGCACCGCCAGAGCTCAACCTTTATCTCCTTCTTAAATAAACTCATAGGAGGGGGACCAACACTGACTACTGCCACTCCGATTTTTGTCTTTTACCCTCCTATATGCAGCCTCTGACACGGGCTTTCTGGGCCTGATGACAGGCTGACTACCTCTCAGGGCAGAAGGTACGTTTTAATGCATATCACGGGTGCGTTTAGCTCCTTCTACGAATGCACACGACCGTACACCTGTAGAAGGGTACTGGCACATGGAAATGCCACAAGTTCGGTCACTGGGCTCACAATTCCGGGCCTCCATTCACCTTTCTTACTGGCTCGGGCCTTGGTGACAGCGGGACCCTTAAAATCTGGTACGAATGCGTCATTTCTGCGTAGGGCTTTTTTATATTCGCCTCTTTTCATCCCCCTCCCCTATTCCGCTATGGGACAACACGCCCATGTACGTGTCTCTCCTGTATCAAAAGGGTCCGCTTCTGCATATGGATGTTAGTCATTCGTCCTGTCATCAGCCTCCTTGTCTCCAAAGTCGCGCGGTCTCGTCTAGAGGGATTCCTGTTAGCCGTCATCCACACTAGACTCGTTTTATACCTTCTGTAACCTCTTCCCCCCTTTTGTACGTTTTATGTGGTCGCAAGAGGTCATATTCCTATTAGTCGTTTCAGTTAGTCGAAACTTTTGTTACTCATACATTTTACCGCTGGGGAACGAATCGAAACAATTAATGTTACCACCCGTTTATAGCTCGCTTGATTAAAGCCTTTGCTTCACTTTTTACTGGGGCCTGAAGCCTGCCACAGCAGTTTCCCAAAACCCACATGCTTGACCACTAAATTCACGTGCAAAAGCTTCATTAACAGGTATTGTGTCTAACATATAGATGGGGCCTCGCCGCTCAGTTATTTAGATCGTTTGGCTGTACTAAAGCCTTCCCCTATGCTCGAGTGGGTTCGAATACCGCAAAGGCCGCCGAGTTTTTCACAAAAAGGTCAAAGGAATATAGGTATATATTTTCTTGAAAAGGATGTTCATCTAGTTTATTACGACAAAAACTGGCCACGTTTTGTCCTTGGGGTTCTACTTAAAGCCTTTTTACTTCTTTATATAGAGATCAGGCATGCATGCGAAAGAGAATACCGACAAGTACAAGGTAGGCTGTGATAGCAATTCCTGACTTATTAGCCGTCGTCATCCAGCCTTACCCAGTCAGAGGTGTACAAGACTCAAGCCTCGTACCCGCTTTCTTTGATCATTGAGGGTTATTAAGTCAATCACCCTACTATTGAGCCACGGGCCCGTTTCTGAACTAGTATATACGGCGAGGGGGACGTTTACTGACAAGGCCTTTCGAACTCCGGGGTTCTGGTAGTGGCCAGTTCATGTGGTTACCGATTGTATCTGCGCGCAACCTAAGTCCTCTTGTTTCCTCAGCTAATATGTCCACTTCTAAGCAACCATAATGGAACTCCAGCCTTGGTAGTTGATTGGCATGCCTGCACGGTGGAAGCCCAATGGTCTTATTGTAGACAAACATGCTTTAATGAGTTTACGCTTTAACGTATTGGCAAGGTTTGCAGCCTACTTGAGTACGTAACGTCACTTTTCATTAAGTTATATCTGCAAAAGCGACGTGACAACTTTGACAGGCCAACGATGGTGGCCGCGTACGATGTCACCATCATTGAGAGGGCGGAATTCTTGTTCCCACCGTCTCATTCGAGCCAAGCTAATAGTCCGAGAAGCGACATGGTCTAATGCCCCTTTTGCATGTATTCTACCGGCTCTATCCTCAACGGCATAAATGGGTAGGTGAAATTGACAGCCATAATGCAGATATTCACGTTTGTGAATAATAGTTCGCAGGATTCGGTGTGCCCTGAGTGCGTGTGTACGTCGGCATTTTCTCAGATGATCGTTACACAATTGAGCCCCGGGTATAAATGGAAGCTGTCCCACATAATCAGCATTCGACAGTCGTAGTCCGACGAGGTCCATCGTAGCCTACACAAGAGGGTGGTGCGTGGATTAGTTTAAAGTGATAGGAGACTTGCGCTGCAGCTACGAACTCTCTCTCTCTTCACTCAACTTTCCGTGCACAGTGGTTGGCAAAGATGTGAGTGTTCACACAAATTCATTTCAATTACTAAAGCTACTATTCCGTTTAGCTGGACTGGCAACTGTCTAAGGCTAGAATTCAGTAAGACAAGACTGACATTTTGGATAGACGCGAGCAATCTGTCTATCTCTATATCAGTCAATTGGCCAGCATAAGCCTGACGTGGGTATGATAGCTCACGGGATTAATCACACGCGTTAGTTACATTTTGAAGAGGCTAAGGCAATTTTATGATCGCAGTCACTTGATAGGGCGAAGAAACGTAGACGACAGCTTGGGCACCCGCTGAGTGACCTAAGCTGGTGTTTTTTGGTATGGTTTCTTACTCACGCTACGCGCATGTACGCTTCATACCAACTCGTAAAGACAAGCC
Organism: Schistocephalus solidus; assembly: GCA_017591395.1. Lineage (NCBI taxonomy): Eukaryota > Metazoa > Platyhelminthes > Cestoda > Diphyllobothriidea > Diphyllobothriidae > Schistocephalus > Schistocephalus solidus. The sequence continues at coordinate 283,056 of WEDG01000182.1, forward strand.
AACCGAGAGAGCAGTACCCTTATAGTCATTACCGGTTGACTTGGAAAAATGGGCATTCAAATCTGAAGTCGTGGATGGGATACGACAACAGGACAAAATACGATGGGAATAAGTGTTACTTAAATGACTACAGGGATCGTCTCAAAAATGGAAACAAGGTGTATAGGAAGCCAGCTCTCTAGGTGCCAATTTTAACTCATCATGATACGACCACTCACTTTATCAATCAAAAAGGTTTTGGCTCAATGTGGACAAACCCCCATAACTTGGTGTGAAATGATATAAATGGTATTTATTATATCTCAGGGAAAATTTCTTCTTCCTAAGCTTGCAAATGGTCCTGACCTAGAGCGAAAATTCCTATAGGCCCTTCAACGTCATTCTCATATTCTCTTCGATAACCAGCGTGAGGTTACCCCATGTCCCAACTAGTAGAGCAACTAGTCAAATAGCTAAGTAAACTGAGGATCGGACCTCGGGCCTTCTCAGCTCGGTTCGAGGATGTGGCTGCCCGATTATAGCAAATCAAGCATAACCACGGAAAAGAAAGCATTTATGTGATAAGGCTATACTTTTGTTTTAGTATTTGATGCAGTTTGGTAGATCTGGTGGATTCTAGATTGATTTCTTAGGAAACCATACGTTGCAGTAGGCTGGGCGGGTAACTTGACCCAAGTTTGCTTAAATCCACGGCTCCCGGTGGTGCCTCGTAGTTAAGTTGACTAGAGTGTTAGCTGTACTAAAGCCTTCCCTTTGCTGGCGTGGTTTCGAATCCCAACGAGGCCGACGAGTTTTTCATAAGTGTGTCAAATGAATTATTCAACTCTGCCAAAATCCTTTACTAGATTGAAATAAGCGATATGTACAGAGATTCCTATTACTAACTGTCGCTCCAAAACACATGCAATTTTACAGATGGAAACAGCTAGGAAGTAAATTAATGGATTTCACGCGATCCTTTAATCCCCAATTCCTGACGACTGCCTATAGCCGTTTATGGCATTATCTGGGCAAGTTTCCCCAGCATAAATTATGGTGCAAATTTACATTCAGGAAGGTGACAGGCCTTCCCCAAGGGTGAATGAGAGATGACTATGACCAGTTTCGAAGACAACCACTTTATTCTGACAGCCTGGATACCAAAGCTTCGAACGGACCAGAAGCAACGTATTCATTCAACTCTTGACGATAGGCTGACCTCATAAGTGACGAAGTACACCTTTTGCTCCCTGACGTCAGCGTAACACCGGTAACTTGAGCGTGAATTGGTTAACAATGAGGCAGACTTCTGTAGGATGTGCCGCGCTCACACCTCCCCACCCATCATGTTTCGATGGCAAGACACCCCCACCCCCACCCATCATGTTTCGATGGCAAGCCAATGTCTAGGCGGCCGCTGGTGAGTTTGGGCACCGCGGATGGCAAAGCTAGTCCCCAATGCATACGTCAGGTTATTGTAAATGCTCATAAAACCTCGTATGTGGTGTTAGAGTATTATGGAGAGAATTATACGGATAAGGTTGCAGGACGGTCCGTCCTGGACAGTCCCAAGTCAAGTCCGACATCGGCGTGAACTTTGCAAATAGAGATACTACTCAAGTTTTTTGCTCTTACTCCCTTATTTTCAATGTCTGTAGACAAATATTAACATTTTTAGAAAGGATGCATAAAGAATTAATTTAGTTCAAGCATTTAAGATGAATTGTGCATTTTAAAATCTTAAAACAATGAGGATATCTAAGATACTCGCCTACTAGCCCACTGTACTGTTGCGCTGTCGCAAATTAAGCTCTGTTTTCCATGTCTAACTTGTCGCATTTTTTCAGCGAAAGGAACATATCTTTGAGGTACATATTTTGAAAGACGTTATTTATTGGTTTGTCAGAGGAAGGAATTCGTGTTCATTATTTCTATAAAACATGATGAACTTAAAAAAGGAAATTAAAAGTAACGAAAAGCTGCACACCAGTGTACATAAATTACCGAAAAGTTGCATTACCAAAAGCTACTACTCAAACATGTACAAATTAATCCAAGCCGAGGTTTCAGGAGGTATCACTATTTAAAATCACACCTTTTTTGAAGGCGTAACTATGAATTTTATTGGATCCGTGAATTTTGGTGCCTGCTGCATCCGCATGAAAACCTAATTGGAGTTAGTCCCTGATGGACATGCTACGGCCTCCCGTCGCGAGACCTTTTGCGTAGACCGAGGCGCAGGCCTGGAGATGGCTTAGAATTCGTTTAGTTGGTTCACAAGCTGTCCGTTCTGTTACAAGAGGAAGGCGAATGACTTGGCAGGGCAGGAGGAAGAGGAGAGGGAAAGGCAGTTGAGCCTTTAAACCACCCATTAAATACCTTCGCGATTCCCCGGGTGTCCATCTGTCGCCCCCTCCCCCCTCCCCACCTCGGAATGACTGTCCTGTCAAGCCCAAGCCACACACGCGGAAGAGTAATTTGTCAATGCCTTTTTGTGCGCTTTTGTACCCACTTCAAACTCGAGTTTGGGCGCGAGTGACAGAACCAGCAGCGGTAGCAGCCTTATGCCTCTCTCTCTCTCTCTCTCTCTTTCTCTCGCTCTCTCTCAGTGACTCACTATCTACCACCCTATATGCCTGCTCAGTGCGCTTGCTCTTCCGCTTTTGTGGAAGACCTTAAAGGAGAGACGTGAACCTTGGTACCGATCCAATTTTTTGTCTTCGTAGACAGAGGAGACGCTTTCGTCAGGCTTACTTATACAGTCCCCGAAACAGGAGATGAGAAAGGGAACAGACTGTGATACAGATGGCTTTGTGCCCAATTTCTGCTAAAGAGGGTTAGGTTGGGATTAAGTTGAAGGTAAGAGTTAGAGTTCTGCTCAGGATTAGTGTTAACTGTAGGACTATGATTTAAGACAGTATCAGGGTTAATATCGAGGCTACGGTTTACGTTTATGGTAGAGCTACTGTTAGCGTTAGGACACAGGAATATTTATCCTTCGTGGGTTTAGCTGTAGAGCCACCTTTGTTACTTTGGCGGGCCGTTCCGATTCCCGTATTCTGTGCAGGCGGCCATAGTAGTCATTCTTACCGAAGTTGTGCCGACGGCTGTGGCTTGAGCAAATCTTAATTTTCTACAGGCTCAACCACAGCCACCACCACACTCCAGTGCACGTCGCAAACAATACTTCGAACGTTGTAGGGGAAATATTCACCATCACCGCAAAGGGTGACTGCAGCTTCATAATCTCTTCTCACACTTCTTAACGGTCGACACATGACTCCACGTTAACCCGTTGGTACATTAATTGCACAGAGTCACACAGGTACATTTCAAAGGATTCACTGTTTTGGCAGATGCTTTAATCGAAATTACTGTCTTCTCCGTCTCATAAGCGATGTTGCTATCTGAAAAAGACATCATTCTTAAGTTGGTGGTCTTGTTAAAATGAATGACTTCTGATTATCTATCTAAGAGACCGACGATAAGAAGGGCAAAAATTGGATTTTCATATCGCAAAATTGTGAGAAACGCGGTGACCGCGGTGAGCTTATGGCCCTCGAAAGCAGGTGGAAGATTTATGTACAATTAACTTTCTAGTCACCTGAACTCTGATGCCCCTCCTGGAGCCGTGGGCTTAATCCTATTTAGGTCATATGAGTGATACAAATCTACCAAATTCTTATTAATAAAATTTTGACTTTTATCAGCCGGATTGGTTATTGGCCAAGATTTTCGTACATACAATTTTTGAGTTAAATAGTGCATAATTCGATAAAACAGTCTATCCAGTTAAGGTGTATTTCGGTAATAATTTAATCTGGCAGAGATTCGTTTGTAAGCTTACCATGAGTACACAATTCACACCTTTGACCTGCAGATCGGAGCACATATTTTGTACACTTGGTAATATGACTGTTAGCTGGAAATTGACGTTTTTGCCTTCAATCTGGGCACAACCTAGATCCCAGAAAAGGTTTTTTAGGAACTTACCAAGACAACATACCTCTTTCTGGACAGAGACCAAACCGCAAAATTAGTCAATTAAGTAGGTTTGAATGGAAATAAGCGTAAAATTATCAGAATGCCAATCAGCGCCTGCGGACGCAACAGACGTATAAATCTTCTTCCATTTTAGAAATACAAACTGCAGCTCCTACGTGAAGTTGCGTCTTTTGGGCCCCTGAAAACCATCGATACAAAATAGGAGGCACCTCTTTCTGAAGATAGTCCCATAAAATATATAATTACCATGACGTTGGTTTTTTACATCTGCTGGAAAAAATCTTACCGGTAAATGACATGATCGGTGTCGTTCCCTTTAAACTTGGAAAGATCTGAAAATCACAAGAGCCCATTTCCCAGTGCAGACGCATTTTAAGCCGCTTTTAAATTTTCTGACGTTTCATAAATTGGCCACGCTTTTATTTCGTCCAGATTTCGCCCACCTCAAAACCTACTCCAATTCGCTCAACTATGACGGCGTATCTCCCCATTTGGACAGTCCTCTCGTTCGTTTGTTTCCTCTTCCTGATTGAATCCACCTTCGGACAACAGCGGCACATCATCCGTCGGGCACGAAAGATTGTTTCAACTGACATTGGCCACGTCAATCTGCCCAGCTATGTGCGTGACGATGCCATGAAGGTACTTGACGAAGGCTCCGATGCCGAAGACAATGATATCATTCCGGCTCTGTCTGAAAATGCTGGTGTCCCTGCAGACAGGTGCGTACAGTATCACTTCCATTTTTAGAAAATCTCCTAATGGATGCAGAGACTCGTGTAACTGACAGGCTTTAGAAGTTTTCGACCAAGATTTCAGTTACTATGCGGTGGTCAGCTGTTAACTTTACATATTATTAAATCGGAAGGAAATACGAAACTTTTCTTTAGCCGTTTTACTTGAAGTCAGGTGACATGCAATGCTGTAAATTTATCGGTTTACACCTATCTATCATTTGATTTAGTTGCCATTCTGATATCCTACGAGGCCTATTCTAGTTATTTATTAGACATATAAAAGCAATGGACGCACTAAGACGAATGACTTTTATTATCTACATGCTGTCATTCGAACAGCCACACCCCGTTGATCAAGATTAAACGACCGGAATTACAAACATGCGGTCACTACCCAAAGCCCAGAGATAATGTTAACCTGACGCGTCAGCAGCAGCATCAAATAGCGGTTTATGATTTACTCGTCTTCTTTCACTCAGTCAGAGCGTATCAATCATTTATTCTGGCTAAGCACTAGTCTATTTAACTATCCCATTATGCCGAGCAACCAAGCTCCGAATGCGGCGCTAAAAAGCATGAATTTGTGTAGGGCATGTGGGCATGGCCCTCTGAATAAAAAAAGCAATTTTTATCAGTATTCCTCTTGTCGTTGTCGGTCTACTGGTGTAAAATTGTTATTTTGCAGTGAATTCGAACAAAACTTTTTAATAAATTGCATACGATAAGTAATTGGAGATCGATCTAATTTTCTAATTAGATTAATTTGCAAGCTGTGTGTTTGCATGGTTTGCGCACTCAAACTGCTCACCCTTTTGAGGCACATAGGTCTGGCGATGGAGTTTGGAACCAGGCTGGAAGTTCAGAATAATGCGTTACTCTTCTTAGTACTATACGATTGTTCCTTATTTAAGCCGTATGAGTTTGAATCCTAAACAGGTCTGAGTACTCTTGCGTCAAGCACTTTCGTCATTTCGTATACAACTTTGAAAACTCAAAGTTGGCTCGAGTTTCAGGAAGAGCAAGACCACGTGAGCAGTCACAATCCACATGAACCCTGAAGCACGATCCACATCGCTTTACTCGACCCACATGCTTCGACCCAATGCGTACAAAGCTTATGTCTGGGGTTTTAAATAAGGAACTGGTTGGAAAAACTGCACCTTTTGAAATGGCTAGAACAGTGCTCATCCACGAAGCTTGCATAGTTAACCCCTTAATCTGTGGTTATCAAGGATTGGAGCACATCATATCTAAAAGTATGTTCCGATATTCTGCTATCTGTGAGCAGTTATTAGGTTGTACCTACACATATGTACTGCACGAAGCTGTAGCGATCCCTTTTTAATGCACTGTTGAACAAAGAGACTTCGATGCCGTAGGAGCACTTTGCTCAAATATACCCTTTAATTCCGGCGTTGGCTTGCGTGACGGGTTCGTGTGCTTATAAGCTCAGCACAGATAACAAAATTCATGGGTTTTTCGCTGCGATAACCATGTCTGGCCGAAGGTTTAGCTTGCTCAGCCCATCTATTGCCCGCCGCTCCCCCCCTCTCCCCCAGTCTAAATGACCTCTTTCTACTTCACTTTGTTGGCTTTCAAATCACACGGATAATAAAAGAACATCGGTGAGTCGGAGGCTAAAACCGGGACCCTCTGATGGTCAAGATAAGACTTCATTTCGATTCCTTATATGTTTTGGCCAAATAGCCAATTTGATTTCGGTTTCGGTGGACCAAGAGCGACCTCCCTCAGTCCTCACTACTTCGCGTTGCTGACGGGTAAACATTTAATAGGGTAAGGGCTGGCAGTGGTTTCTCCAGCGGAAGACGGAAGCAGCCAGTGGGTGGGCGGAGCCCTGTCTGCAATTGCGGTAGAACCTCGTGTCTAGACACTGCAAACACTCATTTGTTTCAAAGTACTTGCAGGCAGGGACATAAATCAGTATTGCTTTTCAATATGCGGTGAGTTCATGCGTTGTGTCAAAGCGCCAAACGTAACCTTTTAGATTCTCCCTCTTTCTCTGTGATTGTATTTCACAACAACAACAGAGCCTTCATTTTTCTTCGAAAAACATGCCACGGACACTGCTTTCTATTAATTCCTGTTGTCTCTTGCAGAAAGACTGATATAACAGAACTGGGTTTTTCCATTTTAGAGGAGACTATGAAAGACAACCGATATCCACAGGTAGGTCGGGGTGTTTTTTAAAATACTTATTCAATCTTTATACCATTGACATAAATCCGCAAAACTTCATATCAGCAGGAAACTGTGATGTTGGTCGTCATTTTAATACTTTAGACATTCCTCCCTGCAGGCTATGAAAAATAGCGAATTCAGTTAGACTGAAACCGGGCAATGGTAGACCCCACTGGGCCGCCGACCTGCAGTCTGTGCCTCAGTTACTCCAGACCCTGAAGTCCGGACTTCTCAGTCATAATTCCGCAACCACAACCGCAACCCCTGACTGTGCTGGAAGCTACGAGTTTCCAAGGTTCACTCCTGGCGGGTGATTTTGATGTGAGCTCGGTTACAGGCGAGTGTGCGGCCGTGTATCTTGGGGGAGGAATGGACTCTTGTTTCACTCGGGTGCGCCGCACTGCCGCAGCCAGACCTCTCTGCCTTTGCGTAACGTGAGAGTGGACAGAAACGCGTCCCGAACGTCCGGAGGGAACTGGTCTGCAAAGCAGTGATTAGACCCCTCGCTCACCACAGCTTCCCACAACCAATATCGTACCAATGTGGCAGCCGTTGCCTTCACCCGTCCGTCCCTCCCCTTCCCTGGTGAACTGGGTCACTGGTATCTTAGGTGCCGTCTTCGAGGTGCTTGCTTTGCCTGCTACCCGGGCAACCTCAGCTACCCTGCCAATCCGGGGAGTGCAGGAGGGCGGGGGGGCGGTACGACAGTAGTACTGACCGTATTCTTTCTCTCATGTGTGGGCATCAGGGCCCCCAAGACCGGTGGGTTTTTGTGTCAGACGGAAACGGGGCTTGCCTTCAGTTTCTGGACAAGTGTTTGAGCGAAGTCTGTTTCGTTTTGGTTACGAGATCAGCAAATGTGTGTGTGTGGTATTAGCCCCCTAAACGGGCCACGTGGTAGATGCCTTGGACCAACACGGGGGCCACATCAGGGCACAGCATGCGTTATTCGGGTTGCCTCCGCTAACAAATTCCGAGCATTGGAGGTGTGGTGGCACGCCTAGGGGCTGCTAGGGCTTAGGGGACCCGGCCGCGCCAGCCACCTGTGCCCTCTCCCACCTACGGTCTTCTTGACTCTGTCATGACACCGGGTTCAGGTAGGGGGGGAGGAGAGAGTGTGGAAGATGCAGCGCAAGTCTACTATCACTTTAAACTAAATCACGCGCAAGTCACCGTCCCTGTATCACCTGGTGTGGAGTGTACGATGGACCTCGTCGAAATCGACGGTCGAACTGTCGTGTGGGGCATGCGAGAGTGAGGTTGAAGGCTCAGCGCTTTTTTCTCACAATAAACAATCTGACGCGCTTGAAACTATCCCATTGCGCTAAAAGCCGTGGCTTGGAAGGTTGAAAACTGACGGGAAAACTCGGACCGCGTGGTCAGCCCAATGTGTGTTTTTGTGTGGAGTGGCTGACTGGCGGACTGAGAAACAGGCTGCAATGGATCCTTTTCAATGTGGCCTTTACGGCACTCCCAGTCCATGGGATCCGAGCCAGGTGTGGTGGTACGGCCAGGGGTTAGCTCCGGCCACGCCAGCCACCCGTGCCCTCTCCCATCTCCGGTCTTCTTGACTCTGTCTTGACACCGGACATGGGTGTTGAGAAGGAGACAGTGCGGTAGATGCAGCGCAAGTATACTATCACTTTAAACTTAATCACGCGCAATCGACCATAACTGCACCACCCTGCTGTGGAGTGTACGATGGACCTCGTCGAAATCGACGGTCGAACTATCGGTATGTTAGAGGTGGGGCAAAACGCCTGATCAACTACCGCTTCACGTCTACAAACCTGGAAAGAGGTAACTCACAAAAACGTTTTTATGCATCACGCTAGATCGTATGGTGCGAACCTCTAAACGGGAAGAAAATTTGGATTCCGCAAAAATGGCAGACCCATCACTAGCGTTTTGAGGACTGAACGGCACAGAAGATGGGATCGTGGACCTGAACAAATGATCTTTGACATGGTGAACAGTTACTGGCAAGCGTACATAGGAAAAACAATTAGAAGTTAAGAAGCTTTCCAGCTCACAGAACTGTGACGTCAAGGCAGCAATGGAATGACAGCAAGTGCCCCAACCTCTGCCGAGCGAATCTACCTACTCGGTTCACCTCTCGTTAGCTTCATAATCTCAAAATTATTGCCAGGATGTTGCTAGAGCGCTTTGCTGGTAAACGGCATCCAATTTCGCGATGTCGGGAGATTCCCTAACCTCCCGTGAGTGCAGACCTTATTGCCAAAGACGAGGTTCATGACTATCTTAGGATTTGATGATTACAGCGATCATTTATATCTGGCCACCTTGCCAAGTGTCTTCAAAACTCATTGGCAAGAGAGCGCTTAAACTGTGCACTCTAGTGAAGAACGCAAAGTCTTATCAATTACGCCTAGGAAATTGTTGTCGGCAATCTCGCTCTTTGTACCTTGCCAGGGCTAGACATTCAGCGGAGCTTAAACCATTTCACTCCTGGGTACGCAACCCTTCTGCCAGCTATTAAAGTGGTTAAATAATCGGCATGCTTCAATCAGCGTCCACAAGTGAATACAAGCAGGAAACAGACACCATCAATGAGCATCAACCCTTCTCTGTGGATAAATTAAGATGCTTCGGACACGCATTTTGAGTACCATCACAGTTGTTGACAAAGCCGCTGCTAAAACCTCCAAAGATAGTCGGGTCTTTGACGAGCTGTGGTATTCTTGGGGGGACCTGCCCCTATATCCGTCCTAACGCAAAATTAAAGGTATATATGATGGGGCAGGTGAAAGGATAAGGGGGCTTCCCTGATAAAAAGCGTCTTGGAAATTTAGTAGCATGCTGGGGAATGTTTGGTAAATTCATCCTGACCCTTCTTGAGTACACCACTTTGTAAAAAACGGTCACATAAGTACCTGGAAAAGGAACTGTTCCAAAGCGGTTTCCTTACGGTTGTTCGCTGACAAGGAAGTCAAAGCAGGACTTCACGGGCACTCAGATAGCTAGGAGTTAAGTAAGGTTTTCTGAGAAACTCGAAACTGAAAAACGACTCCAAGCGAAAACAGTGTACCAAGGGGAAAGGAAAAGAAGGCAAGACCGAGACGATGGTTCGACCGTCGTGAACGACGAGGTTGACGACTGTGACTTGTGTGCGAATTTGTTTATAGCGAAGCAGACTGGCGCTGCACCTGCCTCCTTCTCTCTCTGCACCACCCACTAATAGCAGGAAAATGTCACGTCGACCGAGGCTTCGGCCTGGATGCAATGACTGATGAAGCCGAACAATCCGTATGAGCGCGCCACACACGATCCAGTCCCTGCTGTGTATATACCACTTTTCACGCAGGGGTTTTCTCGAATCTCGCATACAGTAGGCGGAAGTGTCATTATGGCTGAATTCCTAGAGTGACTGCAGGCTTACCATCAATTCCGAGTAGGACAAGTCATATCGTAGGCAGATTATGGTTGCCGGCAATGACAAAGAAGACTTGAATGGCCATTTCTGGCTCCTTAGCCGTCATCAGCCAGTCAACCTCAACCCCAACTGGTGATCCACCCGAGGCTCGAGCCCGCAACCTGTTGATCAGAACTCCAAAGCCCTAACCATGGCGCCATGGACTCGTTATGCTACCGGTTTAGGTTTGAATATTGACATTCATTCGTGAGTATTTTTCAGCGAATGTTATATCGCCAGTGTGTTCATCAACCTCGCGAAGGCTGCCTGTGGTTTCAATTGCATTCACCGACTGCAAATGAAAGACACCGTGTTTTAAGATAGTGTTCCTGATCACCGCTCAAAAGCGGTATTATTCTGGTAGCGTTTACGCCGATAAGCTAATTTGTTAGAGCACAGCCAACCTCTCGGTTTGCGACCTGCAAAGCATTTTAATTTTCACTAACAGCCCCGATCTCACTATCATCGAAAAGATCGTCTCGCTAATTAAGAGAAATTGGTAAGAGGCAAGAAGAACCTTACAAATTCAGCGGACGCTGGCCTTTATGCTCAGACCTGTTCGCTATAGATAATATCATCATTTTCATGCCTGTTTGACTTGCTCGTATACTGTGCCAAAAAGAGCAAACAATCAAGTATTTATCATTTTTATTTATTTTCTTCTTTTGCGGCACCTCCATTTCTTATCTTATGCTATGTTTAGTCTTAACTAATGAACTGCTTGCACTCTCGCTCTGTTAATTATGCTGTGTAATGAGAAAATTGCATGCAAGTTATTAAATTGAAATTTACTAACCAAATTATGACTATCTTTGAATATAGAGCTTTAAACTGCTGTAAAAAGTTTTTGGGAAAGTAATAGATGGTCTGTACAATATCGGATTTCTTATATAAATTCCATTAAATTTTATAAGTTAACTTATGTTAATGTCACTGATTTGATATTTTGCTGGCTTTTTGCTCCATAAAAACTGACGGATGTATTTTTCATTGAAATGACTTAAAACAGAAATCGTAAAAATGCTTCTCGAAGCCGATGTTTATATTCAGGCTTGTAAGTGCATTCGTTGCTGAACGTTCACCGATCGCTAACGGGACTCAATCGTCTCACTCTGCCTTGAGGCTCACTCTCGAGCCTCGCCAGTAGCCGCACAGTGGCTAGTAGTAGAATAGGCAGGTGAATATTGCCGGCAAAGACTAGGGAGATATGAATAACCATTTTTCGCTTATTAACCGTCGTCAGCCAGTCATACCCAACCCCAGGTTTTGCACCACACGAGTTTCAAGCCCGAAACCTGTTGATCAGCACCCCAAAGTCCTAACCATTGAGCCACGGGTTCAGTTCAGTTGCTATGAGGATAATCCCCCCACGTAGTGTCCGCCTTTATTTTCCCGTGTTCCTGTTGTCTCTCTGGACTTTCCAACCCAATTAATGGTGAGGTCAGTTGCAGTGACCGACGTGGCGTGAAATCCTCCACTCTGCGTACCGCAAATATTCTGGCCCTTTTCACCGGATCTATCTTCATCCGATTACACGCTTCTCACATAAGTTCGGTGCGCTACTTTTGCCCTTAATAACGGCGCTGCATAATTGCACCGCATGAGTGAAGTGTGATCTTGTGCCGATTGCTCGTGTGTGCACGCATGTGAAGTGTGCTTTTGGGTTACTGTGTTTTTCTGCATCAAAATGCCGTTCTTTTGGGTTCTTGATCCTCCACAGTTATGCCTGGAGCGCACGCACTACAGTACACTCTTCACATTTAGCCAGGACCCACCTGGCGCAGCGTTTATGTGGGACGGCTTCATGAAGAGATGGTCTCTTTTAGTTCTTGTACCCAATCCGGTGCAAGGCTCCTCCTCTGTTGCGCCGGACGATGACTGAAGTCTTAACCTATATTGGCCACCATTTGACAGTTAGTACTGTCATGACTTAGGAAATTGTAAAATTAACAGGCTTGCCAACTATGACTACTTAAACATGACAACCAAGAGCCTGCTTGATGCTTTTCTGCTAACGACCAGTGAGAAAATCATAGAAATACTAATCGACAGGCCTCATCGTCCCCGTTCACTGTGTCTCCCGGCAAAATCGCAGCCAGTAGCAATTTCCGTGGATCCGAGTTTGGAAGCCGCTGTTGTAGCTACAGACGCAACAGGAGCAAGTACACCGTCGCGAATAGGGCGTTGCTTTGTCAACACTGTAGGCTGCTGGCAACTCCTCGTGAGAAGTTTCGTCCATCGATCTGTGGGGTGATGAGGTTTGGGTGCACATCGATATATTAACCCAAGTGAATCTATATTCGGAAGATGCCTTCACAATGCAGGATCATTGGTCCGCACAGCTGCGTAGCCAACAGTAGGAGGCAGTGCCAGAAATAACCAAAGATTTTCAATGTAATCCCCTAGAGGTCTACATTCAAGGCTCCCTCTCACCTGTTTGGAAAAAATAAAATTTACAGCAGCTTACAAAAAAACGGAGATTTCGATATGCAATCTGGTCAGCAGCAGCTGAATTTTCAATTTTTTTGTCACTGCCGAACTGCATCGAGCCTGGGTGCTCTCGTTCGACACCTCGAATCCTTGTAACCCTAAGGGACCACAGCTCCACCCAAAACCGAGTGCCTGGTGGATCCTAAAGACGATAGTTATCATTGATACCAACTAACGAACTATCGGACAGTTTGACCATCGAGTTCCCGCGATGTCCATCGCGTGTTTAACAGCAGGCAAGAAGCAAGAAAAGTGCCTTGTGCGTGAATAAGTTTTAAGTGATAGTAGACTTTCGCTGCATCTACCACACTCTCTCTACCCTCACCCACCTGTGCCCGGTGTCGAGAAAGAGCTAAGAACACCGGAGGCGGTATCGAGAGCAACAAACTTCCTAGACTGTGCGTCTATGGGCGTTGATCTTAACCTGCAGAAGGCATGACGCTGATGTTTCAGAACAAACCGCAGCGCCAGCAGTCTGTTATTGGACAAGTATCAGGGTGAAGTCTAATTCGTATCGTACGTATCGCGAACGACCGTTCAGCTACTATCTCCAATCCCACCTAAACCCGCCTTGACTAACACTTGTCTACATAGCACAATGCGTGAGCTAAGGACTAGACTGGCCCTATATGACTACAGATATCCCTCACCACTTCGCGGTTTGCTTATCGCAGGTTTTCCCCTGGGATACGCTCGGTGGATCTTCGCTATTTCGCAGGATTTATTTTATTTTTATTTCTTACGTGAGTACGGTACAATGTTTAGGAGCATAGAAAGTGATTCTAAGAGTACCTAAAAGATTAATAGGATCTATAGTAGTGTGTGAATGGTTTATTAAGCTTTCATTTATAAGTAACTGTGAGTTTACAGGTGTACTAAGATTGTAAAATATATACTACGTGGAAATTTGAATTTCGCGTGAGGCCTTGGAACGTAACCCCGCGATATTCAAGGGATTACTGGATACCATTGTCTAAGCCGATATGGATTGGATGTGTTTAACGTCACCCCTGCCCTTCAGTAAAACTTGTCTATCTAGGTCCCCAATCCCGGGTGCAAACAAAATAATAGAAATACATTCTAAACGTTTGTAAAAGGATAGCATAACCAGATTCTTCCTTACATGCGTATGAATCCATTAAACACGGGTATAAGTGTACCCCGTACTAAAGGTGGTCTTGCGTTAATTTCCGGTGGATACCTATTCCCGTGTCCTAAGGGCAGCACCAAAATCATAACCCCAACGCCAGCCCTCCTAAAGGTAGCACTTACTCAATCGGTAGGAAATTTATATGGCTAAGACATTATACCGTAATCTCGAGGGTTTTGGTTAATCTTAATCTGCCACAGAAGTTAGTGCGTTGCCAACTGTAATACGGAAGACGTAAGGATGCCTTGTATGGCCGCCTAAACAGGGCGTGCGAATAGGGAACACCCACAATACATGTAGCTTTGCGCCAGATTCCAGGGAAATTATGTTTTGGAGTAAGGTTATGTTTAGGGTTATGTTTAAGTTCGAGGTTTATGGTCAGACTTAGGGATTCAGGTCATGATCAGGCTAAGGGTTAAAGTTTTCATCCTGTTAACAGTAGGGTTTAGGTTTAGGGTAGGGCTTGGGTTAAGAGTAAGGATAGAGTTTAGTTTTATATAAGTGTTAGCGTTAAGACACTGGTAAAGTTACCCTTCCTGATATTTACCGTAAGCCTACCTATTTTAAGCGGGTGGGGCGGTTTCTAATTAATGTCCTGTTTAGGCGGCCATGCAGGACATCCCTACCATAGAAGGTACATAGAACCGTGTCCTCCCACGAATTTCAACAGTCAAGTTTGCTTATTGGTCCTAGTTTGAAAGCAACTGACAGTGCTGCGTGAGGCCGAGAACCAGGTAGGAATAACTACTTAATATAGTTTTACCAACTATCAGCTGGTATATTACATCCATGGGAAGTCTGGTTCGTGTTATTGAAACGGAGGACAAATGCCCGGTCAGTTGCCCATTCAGACCATCTCATGCGGTTTTGTTATCGGGAGTTTCCTTCAAAATAATCCGAGTTGCGCGCTAGTTGCTACTGTCCCAACAAGTGACGGTGGTGGGCCTCTTCTGTCACGATCGGTGAAATACCGTGTGTGGTCCAGTGCTTTGTATGGTTGTGTGTGTTGGCGTTCATGTGCGCATCGCGCGCTGTGCCTGTTGGAGGTCTAGACACATCATCCATTGGTGTGTGTGTGTGTGTTTCTATGTTCGTGTGACATGCGCCAGTCACCCTCGCGGGATGGCTCGATGTCGGAAACTGGGTGGGGCGTTCACCTGAGAGGGAGACATGGCGACTGCCGAGACTTCCCAGTTCTGCACGCCGCCATGCGCGCCGACCTGATTTGACTCAAGTCAGACTTGACACACGAACCACGCACGGAAAGCACACCTCAGCTCGTGCGCGGCTGTTAGCATGCGTTCTGCTGCCCACGCTAACGGCGGCGGAGCCAGTGCAGGAATGCGCCCAATGTCAGCCCTCTCGAAGGCTATCTGCTTTTTTAGAGCTCCTTTCGCTCTCACCGTCTGCTAGCGACGGGTTCGCGTGCGACTTTCATATTTTCTTGGTGGGCTTAAGAGGCACTGACGGTAATGTGGATTGGCCGTCCTACGGGAGCTTCTGAAGTAAGAAAAGATTCTGTCTTTTTTGTGGGATTTCCTTCCGACAGGCTGACGACCACAGTACCACCAGCATAGCGGCTGGAGACCATTCTGCCAGCAAATATAAAGCGGCATATTACGACGAAGAAGAGGGCACACCATGCTCTTCGGGTGAACTTGACCGGCTGCCCCAGTGATAAATGCACTTCCATTTCTGACGCACTGAGGTGGAACTATATTCGGTAGGGATTATTTATATGCTCCCCTTCCCTCACAACCGGACATGGGAACAGGAAGCACCCTCTAATATAGGTAGCTTTGCGTCAAATTCCAAGGAAAGTAGGGTTAGCGTATGGTTATGGTTAAGCTTAGGGTTATGGTTGAGCTTAGCGTTAAAATTAGAAAAAGGGAATATTTAGCATTTCTGTCAGTTAATGAAAGGTCACCTGTATTACGTGGGACTCGGAGTGTTATTATTCCTGTGTCCTATTCTAGAGGTCATATAGGCAATTCTGACCGTATGCTCTTCTTCATAACCCGCTTCATTCCCAATTTGGGTACCGGCGCGCCACTGACGGAAAATTTAGCCAGAATCTCAGTTATTTCTCATGGAATGGTACTGTATGTTACCCAAATATCCGATGACAAGTTTTACCTATCAAACTTCGATGTCCCCACCTGAACGGATTCATTTAGAGTGACTATTTCAGCAAGAACATTGCCCGTTTTCTGTCCACCGGCTTCTCTCTCCTCATCTTAAAGTCGATTATTTGGGAAGATTTATGTTTCGAATAAACTCGTCCGAATGGCCCTGGCCGGTTTTTGGAAGGAAGCAGTCGGTCTTCGATTCATTTCTCCGCCTTAATTTTGTACTGGAGCGCTGGATGCTGTATATTCTGTCTTCATTTGGAACAGAAAGTCTACCATCTTCCATAGGCAGTGAGTAGGTCTACAGTATTCGTCGCGTCGGCCGGGAAATAGCTAACACTGAAGCATCAGACAAAAACCGCACAGGTGATCTACTCCATCTGTCTACTCCATTCAGTTCTGCACATCCCTACGCCTCAACTGACAGACAGAGAGCAAGAAGGGTGGAGCGTATGACTGAAGCACGTTAGTAATTTAGGTGAGCCAGCGAAGAACAGACGAGCTGACCTGCTCACCTGTGCTCTAGGTTGTTCACCTCATCCAAACGTACTCTCCCATTAATATCTCTGACTGATTCGTCTAGTCCCAACGGACCGGGCATCACACCATTACATGCTAGTATACTTTTTATCATTTTAGGTCAACCTAGGGTTAGGAAATTTGTGGGAGTGTTTCTGTTGTTGATTCTTCCGCCGTGCCCAACGAGGATCATCACCGCTTTGGGTTGGAACGTTGGTTAGAGCGAGAAAGACTTGCCTAGTACTGTTGCTCGCTGTAAGTGACAATTTTTAGTTGAGATGGTTGGACTTGAGAAGGAAAGCAGTCGTTGGCAGATAATTTTGCTATCGCTTAAGCCCGTTATCACACCAGAAGTAAGTGATCGTACAGTCACTCAAATGCTCTATCACTAGCATAAGCCAAAAATGTCACCTGAAGAGGAGCTACCGTTTCCTGCTTTGGGATTTCAGGAACCAAGCCATACTGCCGGTAGGAAAACCGTCTAACCTGGGACGTTTTCGATGCTAGGACAGTTGAAACGTACCTCAGTTAAAGAGCGAGGCTGGTCTCATGCATTATTTTCACCTTCACCATGTTCCAGACACGAGGGTTGAAAAAGTTGACAGGGGGGCTAGGTCGTGGATCATCAAGACTGATCCTCTGCTGAATTCCCAGCAGCCGTTACTCATACACCCGTCCGCTTAAAAATAAGCGACGCATTTTACGTTTAAGGTAAGAGCAACTTCTGCTCGGCATTCGCACTCACCTGTGCAAGTCACCCTCGCTATTCGTAGCGAGGTTCTCGTCGTTAATGGGCATTTGAACCAATAGCAGCCGCTTTTCCTATGGAACCCTTGTCTTCTTCGAGGCAACCGGGTTCTTTCCTCAGTACAGTGGATACAATTCGCGAGTTAACAGATGAAGGGTCGCGACCTTCGCATCCAAACCCTTGTAATGCATAGGCCGCCTAACTCGCATTCACGAAAGTTAAACTGCAATAAACAAACGACCGTTCACCCAAGACGCATATTTTGGTTTAGGAAATAGTAATTATTAGCCAAGAAAGCATTTATTTAATCGAAAACCATCAAATCGAAAAACTAATTTATGAAGGGCCAATTATTTAAGGCCTCATATAACAGAAAGCAGAAAAGGAAAGTTTTATACGAAGAGAACATAAAGAAAAATATCAACAAGTACAATGCACTTCTACGGTACTGATTGTCTTTTTGCGTGTAAAATTGCTGGACTGCTCAATGAAACTATGGAGGCCAAAATCCACGTTTCACTGCAGTGAACAACGTTTTCTGGGCTTTTTCAAAGTGTTTCGGTTAATGCGAGGAGATTTTCTATAGAACTGAGGTCCGGACTCTTAGCAGGAATGAAAATGCTTCGCGAGACAGCAGGAGAAAAAGGCCGACTGTGGTCTAGTGTTTTGTTGATTGTACTTTAGCGTGCGATACTGCTGTAAGTCGGGAGGACCACAAGACTATTAAGTTGTCAATGTTAGCCTGGTTTATACAATTCTTAAGCACAAACTCCAACTTTTCCCCATTTAAATGTGTTTCCTTGTCTTTTTCCAATTTCTTTCGATTAGCATAAAGTGATTGTTGAGGGAATTGAGATAAGGCTTGTTAGCAGGAATAAAAATGCTTCGCAGGCCGTAGGCGGAAAGGCTGGTTGATGTCGAAAAAATAGATTGTCGTAAGCTAGACCAGAATCATCCCACCTTTGAACCGTGAACAGGGGAATTATCGTGCAACATTGCGGTGCCCATTCGATGTCGTTGAATGCCGTCATAGCCGACGGGCTCCTTTAAGAGGTCGATGAACACCTTGCCATTAATATTCTCCGTTTCCGGTCACCAGGTCGATTGCTCTATGAATCTGACGGCAATCCAAACCCTCGAGCGTCTACAGTTCCTGAAAGCTGCTGTCGGCACCATGTGTTCCTGGGGGAAAGATCTTCTCACATATGACTACCTGGGCCGACATCGGAGGCTTATCCAAAAATAAGATAAGACACGCTTGCCTCTAAAAGTTTTGGTTTGGAAGACTGCCAGCCAGGAGGATAAATAATCCCCCTCCCCTCGTCTTGTAACGAGGAGTATACTGCAGTGGCCTCTTTTCCGGTGTCGCCTTTATAGCATCGGTCACTTATGCGCGATTCGAACCCTGTATGACACACGTTAGATGGCAACGTCGCTTCACTGCGCTGAAACTCATCTCTAGCTGACCCGACTGGGACAAGTCATTTGAGCATGGTTGAGGGAAAAGAGAGAGAGAGAGAGAGGGGAAGGGTGATGTAAATACATCTCAAGTCCTCTTCAATATAAGCGAATTCACGTACGAGTCAGGGTCAGGCCAGCCTCTAGCAACAGTTGTGAACCTGGTCACCTGCAACAGTTTAACTGTACTGAGGAAAGAACCCGGTTGCCTCGAAGAAGACAAGGGTTCCATAGGAAAAGCGGCTGCTATTGGTTCAAATGCCCATTAACGACGGCTAACGTTGACCTGTTTGTTTCTGTATTATTTATTGAATTGAAACGCTTTTAAATTTGTACAGATTTGAAGGAATCGTTTTTATATTAGCAGCTCAGGAAATAGATCCACTACTTTCATAGGTATTTGTCATTAACCGTGGTTTTAGACGGCATGGGAAAGCCCCTTGGAGGGAGGTTTGTGGGAGCTAAAGTTCTCTTGCATTTGAAAAGGATACGGTAATGACTGGTGAATTCTTCATTCATCGGCTTGAGCCTCTCCCTATCGACGAGGACAAACTTGCTGCAAGTTACTGGCTGCAGGACTTCATGATCGTCACAAAGAATTTTTTCTCGATCGGCTTATCCTTTGATCTTGTCTGCTCCGTAATTCACACAGGGCTTATGAATCTTGCCAGGTTTTCGTTGACATCGATGCAACTAGTGTCTGCATTCAGTTCGACACTGTAATATTGCGGAAATGGCTTGGCCACTTTTGGCTGTCTAAGTTTTCTCACCCCCTGCACGAGTTCCTTCTTATTTTCTTGCAGAATTCATCCACTTAAAGGACGAAATGAAGAACGAGACCTTCTTCATGGGCTCTCGACCACTATTCTTGTGTGATATTATCGGACAACCAATTCCCAAATTCACATGGTTCCGGGACAACAAGGAGATCACAAAAAGCGATAAGTATCGCATCACCCTTGAACTTTGGGGTTGTTCGTAAGTTGGATAACTGTTTCATTTTTATCACTTTATTTGGAAAAATATCTTGAGTAGTGTAACCTTTAAGGTCATATAGAAGCACTCTGTTCTCTCCTATCCAATCTCTTATCTTCTTTCAACTCACTCATATCAAGTCAAGGAGCGGCAGATACTGAGCTACTCGTGCACTGAGGTAGTAATCCCAGTCCACCAGTCATCTTCGGCTGTGTTTTCAAAGATGTCTGATCATCGATTGCAATCAGTTACTTTGGGTTATTGTTTGTGAAATTCTGTTTCACTTTTGAAAATCACCGACTTCTATGAGTTCTTGTTTAAACACATCCTAGTGAGCGTCATTTTGCACCCCCCCGGACCCTTTTAGAGACCGCGGTCAGCCACGACCAGTTTTTTCCTTTCTCGACCGCTCTACTTCACGAGATGTCGGTGCCATTTTTCTTTGTGCTTTTGACTAGTACCTTCAGCTCCTCCCCTGCACTCAGTGGTCAGTCTTCCTTCCGGCTATTGTTTGCTCTAGGGCATATACCGCCAGTGGCTGGCGCTGCCACCCGCTCGCTCGCTCCGATCTGCCTGTGAGCGCCGCATTAGCAGCAACCAGTCGGAATCCTCCATCTGACTCAAGAAAACTTAGCAGGATGTGTGAGCTGTGCTCGATATAAGACGACATGACCACTGCAGTTCGATCATTAAACTGCTGTGCCGCAGAAACAAACTACGAGTGCCCGTCACCACAAAATGGCCCGCCATGCTCTGGATTCTCGAAGAGCTCTTCCCCCCTTCCAATCAAGAGTGAAATCGAGATGTTTTAAGCTGCTGCTTTCTTTGTTGGCCTCCTTCGTACACTCTCACGGCAAAGTTTTGTACCACAGCTTTCATAGACTCAAAATGGGTTTGTACAGATATCAACTGTCGCCTATATTTGGAGTGTAGAAAATGTACAGTCCACTTTATTCTGCAGGCTACTAAGCCTGCCCAATCGGAACCACGGGATCGTCAAATTCCGACCTTTAAGTTCTCGTGCGCACTTGGGCATCGTGAAACAAGGAGGTCCCAGCGGAAGCCAAACCTCAAACAGGAATGTCGGCATTATCCATTTGTCATTTCTATGCCTTAGGCATGCCCGGTTTGCAATAAATGATTATAGTGCCGTGTCTCATCAAAGCTTCCTTCATTCTGTCAGTATACAAAAAGTGTTCTGGAAAAAGTGAAAAGAATAATGCGAAACTTATGACGATGAGGGTGAGGAAGAGGGGGGGGGATTAAGAAGTTTAGTTTTTCTAGTAGAAGGGGGATGTCATTACGTTTATTCTCACACTACATTTCCTACCAGTTCGCAAGCATGCGGCATTTTTCATTCGCTGCTATATATCTTCATACCTCATACGTACTAAAAATGCGGTTTTCAGGTTGAGTGAAACAAAAGGCAATACGGTGGTAGCGTTTATGCACGCGAGGCATTCCTCGACAGGCGCCTTTTTCTGTCATGCTGGTTTCCAACCATCACCTATACACTCCCTTTGCAACCAGAAAGTTTTTTAACCGGTCCTTTTTCCCTCAAACCTTCAGTTAAACGGAAAATGTCCTTTGTGAGTCTTCGATTTTACGGGCGTATCGCTGGCTCCTCGAAATAGGGGAACAGGAGGAGTAGCTGCAAATACAGATAAATGGGTTTTAGCTAATTGTATGACTACAATTTTCTTTATATTACCTACAAGGCTTCTCCAAAATACGGCCATCTGTCAGCTACTATCATGCTAAATTTCATAAGTGGAAAAGATTCGACGCTTTGGGCTATCAATCAAGTGCTCTTGGGCACGCTTGCCTGAAAGTTTTTGCGAGTTCTGGGTCTGCATTTTGGTAGCCTCAACAATTGAAACTACATATGGGCTCTTGAACAGGTGTGAGAAAATTTGAGAACCAAAAGTATTCTCAATTTCACCATGCGGTTTCGAAGGATAATATCAAAAAACGTCGCAGACCAGCATATATTTTTACCCACATTCTGCGAAATTTCGGCTTCTCATCCTCAGAAAACCACAGAAAGTACAATTCTGCAACTGCGGAACATTGCATTCGAACAAGAACAGACCAGGTGTTTTGCTGCCCAAAAGTATCAGATTCCGTTGTCATGCTGCTGAAATACTTCGATATTGAGGTTGCTGTCATGTAGGAGAAAACCACCTGAAGAAACCACTGAAGCCAAAAGTAAATTGACCTTTCATTGAACAGCTGAGGTTTTGTCTGTTTTATGCCACACAACTGCCGTGGCGCAAAGTACAGGTGACCTCAACGGCTAATGTGACTACAGTTGTAAGAAAAGTTCTGGAGAGCGGATTTGTCGGTTTCCTGCATCGTACAAACGGCAATCGACGGTGAAACGTGTACCCAAGCAGACTCGGTGGAAGATATAGAATCTCCCCTCACGACCGTGCCGAGAGCTCCGAGGGTGACACTGGCATCCGAACTAGTCTTGTGCACGTGCGAAAAAGCCGATAAGCAAAAATGAAAGCGAGCGGTCGTTTCGGGCTACTAAAGGTCAGTAGTAATTCATAGAGCATTCCCCAATTGAAAACAGAGACAAGAGAACGTCAGGCAAATAAAGGCGAATAGAAAGAGAAATGGCACGCAGCGTGGGGGTGACGACAGGATAGCAGACGGGGCCAGAGCTGACAGGGTCACAACTCCAACGTTGGGAAGGAGTCAGCGCCAAGGTTCATTGGCTCCCGTCATCACCCTTTCTCCTCTTTCACCGTTTAGTGTAGGTGTCTCCAACAGGGGCTGTCAGCTGAATGGCCACTGAGGGGACTTCGCTTCGCTGTTTCTGCTAACCAATCGGTTACACTTCATTTGCAAAAGTTTGCGCAGCGTGTATCCCCGCATTTGTGTATGTGGGTGTGCCCCTAAACGGGCCGCAATGGATCAAAATGGGCACGGCAGACGTTATTCTGGATGCGCTCCGTAACAAGTGCCACCCATGGGGGGAGGGATGGTGGCAGGCGTAGTTGTAGGCTCACGCTTTGATAGTCACCTGCGCCCGATTCCGTCTCCGGTCTTCTTGACTCTGTCTGGACGTCTAGCATAGGTGGGTGAGGAACGAGAGAGTGCGGTAGATGCATCACCAGTCTACTCTCACTATAATCGAATTCGCGCTAAAGTTACCGTCCCTGCACCATCTTGATGTGGAGCACACAGTAGACCTTGTCGGATAGAAGGCCGAACTGTCGTATGCGCATGTGCTTACATAAACGAGTTTATCGGGCTGTGTGGTGTGCCCGTGCCCTTGACTGTCATCACATGCCTTAAAATCGGAACGAAAAGCATGTCTACTACTGCACCCGATCTTATCATCAGTTGTTTGTGGGGCTTGGATAGTCGACCGATACTTGAAATAGAGAAGTGCAAATGACGCCGATACTGGGACATCTATCCTTACCGGACCTCAACGTAGTTCTGATATCCCGACGCAATATCAGTCTTGGCTTGGAATGAGGCGAACTGATGCGGTGGCTTGATTATATGTAGCCTTTTGAATCAGTATGCGTTGATGCCTTCTAAATGTGGCCCTTATGTACTCTCACTGTTGAGCTCTCCTAACCCCCGCCCCTAAAAGGTTGCCTGTTGACGCGGAGTATTCAACCGGAAATGGGTGGCACACGTACACGGGGTGCCTAAATTTGTCAACTAATGTGTCCGAGTCTACTTCCGTGCGTCTTAATTTTATCTTACCGCTGGAGCAAGGTGCGTGAGAACGAAACAGACACATGCAGTGCGCGCTTACTGCACTGTAAACAGACTCGCACACACAAATCACCGCTGCGCGACCACTTCCCGGAAAAGTAATAGAAAGCCTTAACAAGACGGATTAATACTTTTTATTCAATTCCAAGTATTCGACGGAAGTACTGCTAGTTGACAAAGGCATGACTTAACGTGAGGGTATTGCTATTTAATTTGCTCGTATATTTAGGGCTCCACCTTTGTTCTCCTCTCCTTTCGGAAGAGAGAGTGAAATTCATACTATAATTAATTGCCCGAGCAAGTCATCGCTGTCTGTCCAAACGAGGATGCTTTTCGTTGAATGCGATGGAGGCACTATCATGACTGCGATTTGCTAGATATTCGCTTGTCCTCGCATTAAGAGACTCTTGCTGACACCAAAATTACGCTTGACTACGATAAATGTTGCTGCTGGATTTGGAAGTCATCCGGGTTTTCTCTCTTGCCTGTCTCTATAACCCTTCAACGTGGGCCAACGTTAAAATTTATGCTACACGTAGGTGCTTCATTTTTCCTAAAATTTAATGTGCCAACCGAGTATCGTACTTCTCTTTTGACATAGATTTCTCCGCATTCTTGCTTTTAGTCTTCGAATAGAGAACGCAGTCCCAAGTGACGCGGGAGCTTATACCTGCATGGCCGAGAATGCTGCCGGGAATCGATCTACTACTGCTTATCTAAGTTACAAGGCTCAAGGTGAGTGTTTTCGGTAATTAACACATAGAATGACCGTTTTGAGTTTCCACTTTTTGTAAGCCCTAAAAAGGCCCTCCCCTGCGTCTTTTCACATTTCACAGGCCAGCGTACGAGCTGGAGTCTACTACTGACCTAATTCCGCAAAAGGGATTATTCCGCGGGGAATTCTAAAGCATTCGATGATCGTCTTTTTCATCCCTGTTAGAGGCAAATTTCAGACGGGTCAGAGGGGATCAGAAAACTGGGTTTTCTATGCAGTCTCCTTGAGATTCACTGGGATTGGGAATGAGTCAATGGAAATCCTTTCCGGTGTGCGGGGTCACGATTGAAAAGCGTGTGCAGTTCATTGTAGTCCCCAGTGTGCAAACAAGTGATCTGGCATGATAAGAGTTGTGCCAAACAACCAGTTAACGAATATTAACGATCGCTGACTCATCCATCCTCTTTCCCAAGGATTTTAAAGTACTTTCGGGTATCCTATCTAACGTGACAGACTGACTCCAAAAATTACCAACGATCAGAGGGCTGCAGTTCATCAGACGCCATGTGCTATGCAGGAAACCCAAATAAAAGTCATTTTGCTTGCTTATGCTCTCAAATATTATTTGGCTGGAATTTCTTCCGAGCCATTCGACCCTTGGCTTGGTGGACTCCGAGCCATCCGACATCGATAAACATTCAAACACGAAGGGGACAGTTTTAATTCAAAAAAATCCGATATAGATGGCTATTTTGGGTGTACTGTAAGTCGTCAGTTTCCCACAACAAGCCGCGCTGGACCATTTCGCTCACTGCACGCGTTAATCAGGCAGGGTAGCGTCCGCATAAACCAGGCATTGGGAGTGCGACAGCACGACTATACGTAGGTCTCCACGCCGTGCCAGCCAATTCGCTCAATCCCAGCACCAGATGAGTAACAGAGCTGAACAAATGACTGGTGCATGGGAGTGGGAAGAGAAAGTGAGGCCGACACGGGGAGTCCATCCTCATGGCGCATCAGCGCATTCCTCACTATGACCTATCTGACGGACTTGAAATTATCACTATGCGCCAATATGCGTGATCTGGATGGTTTCCAACCGGCGGGATAATTCTGATCTGAGAGTCAGGCTCAATGTCTGTTTACTGTAAGCTGAATGGCACTCGCACGGCTTGGAGATCTGAGTCGACCCGTTTTTGAAAGCCTGATATATTTTGCGAGGACCAGTTTGAGTGTGAAATTCGTAGACAGGTTGTTTAGCTTTATCAGCCACTGTGCCCGAACCCACGTCTGGTCTTCTTGCCATCGGAGCCTGATGGATGAGGATGAGGTAGACGCTTCACAAACCTGTCTGACTAGTTCCAGCGCAAGGCGCCGGTGCTGCACCCACTCAGTGGAGCACATGGTGAAAGTCGTATTTCGCGATGGCCAAACTGTCTGGCCAAAACTTTCTTTGTCCTCCTGATCCATTCTGTCTGTTCTGTGACTTATTATTCTGACCCAGTGATCGCCCGCTAAGTCGTGGCAAGATCAAAAAATCGTGAGAATTGTAACTCACCAGAGCAGTTGGCATACCTCTCGATATTCTTGGAACTGTGCAGCAGCCCACAGTCAGATATTAAAAAAGAACATAAAAAGGTCGGCTATATGTATACACATGATAGTGTGAGGCTCACCGATCTGCTTAACGAACATGTATGTTCCGTTCTGCCCTGGAGCTCACTTCAGAGCCTTCGCAGGCGGTCGCATAGCGGCGTGAAGCATATGATTTTTAAGTGGAACCGACAAAGACAAGGGAGACCAAAATGGCCATTTCTGGCTTATTAGCCGTCACCAACCAGTCATACCCAAATCCCAAGTGTGGACCACCTGGGATTCGAACCCGCGACCTTTGGTAGTTGAGTCGAACGCTCTAACATTGATCAACGGGCCCGTTGTTCTGTCATTTGCGATCAGGAATATGATGATAGTGTGAGGCAAGCGACAAAACAACGGGCCCGTGGCTCAACGGTAGAGCGTTCGACTAAACTACCAAAGGTCGCGGATTTGAATCCCATGTGGTCCACACCTTGGATTGTGTATGACTGGCTGATGACGGCTAATAAGCTAGAAGTGGCCATTCCGGTCTCCCTTGTCTTTGTTGGTTCTACTTAAAAATCATATGCTTCACGTCGCTATGCGACCGCCTGCGAGGACTTTCAAGTGAGCTCAGGGCACATGGATCACTACATGATCGATCGGGAGCTTTCACACTATCATCATATTCGATCTCAACCGACAAAACAACGGGCCTGTGACTCAACGGTAGAGCGTTCGACTCAATTAGCAAAGGTCGCGGGTCCGAATCCCAGTCGGTCCACACTTTGGATTGGGAATGACTGGCTGATGACGGCTAATAAGCCAGAAATGGCCATTCCGGTCTCCCTTGTCTTTGTCGGTTCTACTTATATATATATATATATATATATATATATATGATATATATATATATGATAGTGGGGCTCACCGATCTGCTTAAGGAACATGCATGTTCCGTTGTGCCCTGGAGCTCAGACTAGAGCCCTCGCAGGCGGTCGCATAGCGACGTGTAGAATATGATGGAATGGAACCGACAAAGACAAGGGGAGACCGGAATGGCCATTTCTGGCTTATTAGCCGTCATCAGCCAGTCATACCCAATCCCAAGTGTGGCACACCTGGGATTCGAACCCGCGACCTTTGGTATTTGAGTCGAACGCTCTACCATTTGAGCCACGGGCTCGTTGTTTTTGTCGGTTGTGATCGGGAATATGATGATAGTGTGGGGCTCACCGATCTCGCTTAAGGAACATGCATGTTCCGTTGTGCACTGGAGCTCAGACTAGAGCCCTCACAGGCGGTCGCATAGCGACGTGTAGCATATGATGGAATGGAACCGACAAAGACAAGGGGAGACCGGAATGGCCATTTTCTGGCTTATTAGCCGTCATCAGCCAGTCATACCCAATCCCAAGTGTGGCACACCTGGGATTCGAACCCGCGACCTTTGGTATTTGAGTCGAACGCTCTACCATTTTGAGCCACGGGCTCGTTGTTTTGTCGGTTGTGATCGGGAATATGATGATAGTGTGGGGCTCACCGATCTGCTTGAGAACATGCATGTTCCGTTGTGCCCCTGGGGCTCAGACTAGAGCCCTCGCAGGCGGTCGCATAGCGACGTGTAGCATATGATGGAATGGAACCGACAAAGACAAGGGAGACCGGAATGGCCATTTCTGGCTTATTAGCCGTCATCAGCCAGTCATACCCAATCCCAAGTGTGGCACACCTGGGATTCAAAACCCACGACCTTTTGGTATTTGAGTCGAACGCTCTACCATTTTGAGCCACGGGCTCGTTGTTTTGTCGGTTGTGATCGGGAATATGATGATAGTGTGGGGCTCACCGATCTGCTTAAGGAACATGCATGTTCCGTTGTGCCCTTCGACTCAAATACCAAAGGTCGCGGGTTCGAATCCCAGGTGTGCCACACTTGGGATTGGGTATGACTGGCTGATGACGGCTAATAAGCCAGAAATGGCCATTCCGGTCTCCCTTGTCTTTGTCGGTTCCATTCCATCATATGCTACACGTCGCTATGCGACCGCCTGCGAGGGCTCTAGTCTGAGCTCCAGGGCACAACGGAACA
The DNA here is from genome assembly GCA_017591395.1 of Schistocephalus solidus. Taxonomy (NCBI): domain Eukaryota; kingdom Metazoa; phylum Platyhelminthes; class Cestoda; order Diphyllobothriidea; family Diphyllobothriidae; genus Schistocephalus; species Schistocephalus solidus. The sequence goes on from WEDG01000182.1 coordinate 311,001, forward strand.
TGCATGTTCCTTAAGCAGATCGGTGAGCCCCACACTATCATCATATTCCCGATCACAACCGACAAAAACAACGAGCCCGTGGCTCAAAATGGTAGAGCGTTCGACTCAAATACCAAAGGTCACGGGTTCGAATCCCAGGTGTGCCACACTTGGGATTGGGTATGACTGGCTGATGACGGCTAATAAGCCAGAAATGGCCATTCCGGTCTCCCTTGTCTTTGTCGGTTCCATTCCATCATATGCTACACGTCGCTATGCGACCGCCTGCAAAGGCTCTAGTCTGAGCTCCAGGGCACAACGGAACATGCATGTTCCTTAAGCAGATCGGTGAGCCCCACACTATCATCATATTCCCGATCACAACCGACAAAACAACGAGCCCGTGGCTCAAATGGTAGAGCGTTCGACTCAAATACCAAAGGTCGCGGGTTCGAATCCCAGGTGTGCCACACTTGGGATTGGGTATGACTGGCTGATGACGGCTAATAAGCCAGAAATGGCCATTCCGGTCTCCCTTGTCTTTGTCGGTTCCATTCCATATATATATATATATATATATATATATCGGTGGCTGCATACAAATTTATTGGGAAAAGATTCGGTCAGAGCGCCTCGTATGATATAGACATTAGGTTCATATGCCGATATCAACCAAAATTTTCTTTCTAAAAGGGCGTGCGACTGAAACCGAGAGAGCACAAGCTAGCAAGCTGTTTTGCGTTTATCAGATTTCAGAAAGCTATTTAGTGTAAATAAGCGGGTCGAATAGCAGGCAGAGGTGTCCCACTCCATCCAACCAGCGCCAACGAGGATTGCGTGGGCTGGCCAAGTGACGGGATGGGACCCGAAATTCCGGTACCAATTTTAAAAACAGACATATTGATCTGCCCCCCACCTACCACGCGTGTATCCTCCGCCGACAGGCGAACGCAGCGGTCACTACGAAGGCCACTCGTTCGTCCCTGTTTTTACATCGTACTTTCTGGTGGGAAATGGTCCTAAACTTCAGATGGCGGCTTTTATCTACCTCTTTTTTTCCTTTTCAGCAAAAAAAAACTAGAACTAGTATTCGTTTATATTACTTATGCTGTCGATCACAGCGGCGATGCCAATATCTTAACCATTTTGTGTATGCCTCCTCCCCCCCCACCCCAGACTAAGTAAAGCGAAATCCTTTTATGTAGCGCAAACTGTCTCGCCTTTTTATGCGCGACACAAACATCAACTTCAGGATAACTTGGGGAGTTCCGCTGGTGGATTGTCTGTACCTCCTCGTTAGGTTAGACCCCTCCAAGCAGCTGTCCCCACCCTCAACTCCAGAAGATGATGGGTGGCTCACAAAATTTAACGAAGCTTAACAGCTGATGGGCCAAATCGGCAGTGAAGTAGAGGGTTATATTGTGGAATTTGTTACTTTCCCATTTTAACCCAAAAACTGTGTGGTAAAGCATACCACGTTTTTTGTTCAATTCCAGCGTTCGATAAGTGTAGGCCATTTGGTCGAATGTACGATAAGAGCATATTGCGAAAACACGACATTTTTCTGAAAGTTACTGTTTTAGCATCTGTCGGTGAACAACTGAGAGACAGCCTACCTAAATAGGTAGGATTATACTACAAAGGAATCAGTCAAAGCGTTAAAGCTTTTTCGGGTGAAATTATAACCCACTGTGGATACGATTTTTATCTACTTACTATCCGTATCCGAGTAGGTTCACACAATCATTTGTACTCCAATAAGTGTGCGGATTGCGTAATCGGGTGGCTTTACCTCATGCTGACCACTATATGCGATATCTTTCCTAACTGAGCTGACGCACTTTCATACGGACTCTTGACGGGATGAGGCCCGCTCTGTACGAGCTTTCATTATCAAAGTAAAATGGATGCCTTTGGTAATACTGCGGTGTTCTCATAGTCGCCGCTCAGAAAGTTACTATTTGATCCGATACTTCGGTCCTACTAAGGCCAACGAACTATTGTATAACCCTGTTAACCTGACAACTAATGCTAACCCTAACAACCGCAGTGGATAGAGTTAGGATTACGTTGGCATGTAGTTCGGTTGCGTAGTACACGTTAATCTATCCTTTGTTCCCTGAGTTGGGACGCATAGTACTTTCTTGCGTATTTTTTTATCTACTTACTATGCCTATACTAAACTATGTTTCGGACTAAAAGCAAGAGGGCTTTTTATTGCAGTATTTCGGGTCGAATGCTCCTTTGTCCAAACGTGAACGCGAACTTCCTCGGTCTTCGATAATTACTTCTATAGGTTAAGTAGTACACTGTGAACTCGATGGCCGACTGCTACAGGTCTGTGATTGACATACTTTGTGATCATGTTCAGACATGTTGCAAGAATGGTTCTTACAATGCTTAACTTGGTACGGTCAATTAAAACTCTAACCCCTGCTTCAATTATGCCCATCGCGAAGTTCTCATTGAAAGCAGACTGAACTGGGAATTGACATTTTTCAGCGGTAGCGGTGCGCTCGACTTTTATATTATTGTTCGTTATCTTCAATAATAATTCCTCGACGTTTCTTGTCACGCATTCCCCTATACGGCTGGAACTATTGCGCTTTAAACTACTGCTGATTTTTCGCAGTCTAGGACCTTTGTTAGCAAGCCGTTGCATCTGCCCCCAGAAACCTTTATTATCCTTTCAACGTAACTCGTTTTTCAACCTGATTCTACATTTTTTCTTCCTCCAGACGCAGCAGTCCACTCGCCTGAATGGTCTTTGAGGGAACCATCCTAGTAAGTTTTATATTGTCCAATTGCATATGCTTGATTTCTCCGCCTCCATTTTGAACTCAGGAATTAGTGTTCGCCTAAACCAGTCCTGTGATTTGGCCTGCGCTTTTTGGCATAAAAATGAAGTTTGACGATTACTTTCTAATCTCAATGATCTAACCACAAATATCTCCACAGCATAACAGATAATGCAGTTGTAAGCGGGCCTTTTATTTCGCTAGTCAATTCGCCAACTGGCCATAAAGTATTTCGATCCCCTACTGCAGAGCTGACGATGCCACAAGTGGGAGCTCAGTGCGTTCCCCCGTCTAGTTACTTCCTAACTGAAAATAACAGGGATGAAACTTGATCATACACTCCGCTTCTGCTTGGGAATTAAAGTGAAATTAGGCACCATGAGAAGTCCTTCTGCGTACTACGTTTGTCGCAATTTCGCCTTATCGCTGATGATGTTCCTGCATCAGCCTTCTCCAAAATTTGGAGAAAAGTAGGGTTTATGTGAAAGTAAAATTACCTGTCGCTGCGCACGCCAGTATTATTGTATCGTTCCTCAACTTCATGAACACTGTGCTCTTCCCACGTATTGACGGGCTTGTCACATGTCCTGGATTACACCTAGGCGAACAAACGCTTTCCGGCCACTGAACGTTTTTCGTAAAAAAATGTGTTGGCGTACGTGAAAAGACAGCCAGCCGCTTAAACTTATCTGTTAAGCTTTCTCGTTGATTCACCACTGTTTTGGTAGCAGGACAGTTTTCGGACCTCGGACAGTCAATACGTTGTTTAGGCTCTTTCCCATTCCAATAAAGATAAAACACAGAAACTGTCGAAATTTTTTCTAGCCCTCTCCCCCATCCCCCTACGACAGGAGAGGCGAATGGGAGTGCCTCGCAAGTAATGCCTTGCGCTGAATTCCAGGAGGGGCAAATATTCTCGTTTGCTGCCCTTATTCCTAACCCCAGCCCTAATTTCCCTGGAATTTAGCGCCAAGCCAGCTGTGTTACGGCCAGTTCCTGTTCCCATGTCCCACCTGGGGTGTGATCTAAGCTGTCCCTATCCCAGAAATTTCTGTTTGTTTTTGAATTCATCTTCCTTCCTTTTGTCGTTGATAAAGACAACTACTGTTCAAGTTTCTTGCTTTAATGACAGCCGGTAGCATGGAGATTGCACGCTCTTAAAAAGGCCAGCGATCCTCACTTACGTCTCCTCATCTTACATCTCATCGTCATCTTCGTGTTTCTTTAGCCAGAAACCCAAAGAGCAAAGTGGCTTCTGTCAGGTGTTCCAAAGCAATGTTTGTACCAAATACCTTGGTGGTCATCGGGTCTACGTGTCGCACGTTTTACATCAAACGCTTCTTGAAAAGCAAATTACAAAAAGTGAGTTTTTTATATAGTTTGCATATATCTCAGCAAATCGCTGAGTGGATAGTACGTAATTCGCGAAATCCCTATTTTACAGTTGTACCTCTTGTAGTTGCTACTTCTATTATTTGTACCCTGCTTTTTTGTAATAAGCGGGTACAGTTCTTTCAGTGGTGCGCTTGCGACAACCAGTGCGGCAGTAACTTACGGATGCCTCCGATGGCACTTTTTCCTGTGCTTGCCAGTGACAGGAGACTTGCGCTGCAGCTACGCACTCTCTCTCCCTCTCCCTCTCTTCACTCAACCGCCTGTGCCCGGTTTCACGACAGAGTTAAGAAGACAGGAGGTGGGATCGGGCGCAGGTGGTAGTGCCACAAATGCCACAAATGGGTGGTGCGGCTTGAGCCTCCACCTACGCACGCCACGACGCCCCTCCCCCCATGTTCGGCATTTGTTATGGGAGCGCAACCCCGATAACGCCTGTCGTACCCTGATCCAGCCCCCCGGTCGGTTTAGTACATCTTAACACGCTGCCCGTTTAGGGGGGCGAACGTCCAGTCCCAACAGCCTAATCGCATTCGGGCACATCGCTGCCTTTGTGCAGCACAATTGCCGTCTACTGACCTTACTTCAGCCACTAATCCTAGGGGACTGGCCATTGCACAAACCTATAGGAGGGAAACTGTTGGGGTCAGGTTGTTCGTAAATGACTCACTTGCGCTTCCCTTTTTTCGGGGCCTCGCCACTGAGAATGTCGTTGGTATGCTTATAGTACATGTACGGAGTTGTCTGGAGCAATTCACGGGTAGGCTTCCTGTCGGAAACAACGAAAAATATTCCAAATAGGTGATGAAATGAACAGGCACAGAAACATTTACCTAAGTGCGTGACAAAAGGGAAATGAAGGCTTTCAAGTCACTTCAGCGCTCCTGTGTCCAAGCTCATCAGTACTCACCTGAATGATTCGAACAAGTCACTTATGAAGGGAATAAATAATGAGGTTGATCCTGAGGGACTCTTCTTCCTGACAAATCGGCGCATTCTTAGGCATATAATAAGTTCGGTATGCTTAACTTTTGGAGGTATTCTGGAGACTATCTACGGGTTATGTTTGATTGTAGTAACTCAAAATTTTGTTGCCTGGGTCCCCCGGTGATATATGTAGCACCTGCGTGGAAACCGTTGACTCACTGTAGGTGGCATACAGGATCCGTCTCCGTGATTGGTGGTTCAGCCTACCACTCGATCAAGGAAAAGACGTGTTTTATCTCTGAGGCATGTGTGGCTGGATGATACCTTCCGTCCTCAGCCATCTGTGGTTAGCAGTGTAGGGGCTGTGAGAGGCGAGATTGTGTGGGTAGATTCTGCAAGATCCTTCGCTACTGTGCGGTTGGGCAGTCGTGGTTCTCCCCGCGTGCGCTGAACTAACTGTCCTACGAAGTCATTCAAAATGCCTCCATTTTTGCACGTCATACACCCGAGCGTTCTTACCTCTCGTCGCAGCAACTAGCCGCAACAACCGTCCACCAGCATCGGGTGGGCCTCCATATTGCATCCACCGCCTGGGTGGTCCTGACTTACCCGCGCGGCCGATGAGGGTGGGGGGACGGGAAGAGTGTAAAAAGAAGACGAGGGGACGCTATGATGGTGGTGGGGGGTGCATGCAGCCGACAGTGGTGCCGGGCCTGGAGCGCGCGCGCGCGAGAAAGAATTTGCGTACGGTTGGGCGTGTGCGTTTACGTTTACCCCGCTGGGCGGCTGTTTAGATTCCAGGTGAGCCATCGGTACGTGCACCCACCGGTGCGATACGCGCAATCGCACCCCGAGGGCCAGTCAACTACTCCCGCACGTGCACATGCCTGCATTGACCGGGGTTGGCTAACAGCTTCTGGCAGTGATTAATGCTCAAGGCGTCGTGCACAAACCCGCGAACTTCTTTCTGCACAAAATGAACGCAGCTCTATCTTCGTTATATATAGTCAGCTTGCTTCTTCGGCGCTGCGTATGTGAGATGATTCAGCAATCATTACTAGCGCCGCCGTCAAGTGTGTGGGATGCCGTTTAGTGAATAAGTGCTGTCCTGTGCAGGGGGGCGGGGAGGGAGGGAGGAAATAACCCCCTCAACATTGCAGGTGGCATGATCCGTAGGAAAGGTAAATTAGTGTCGTCATTTTTCATATTACTAATGTGTAGCGATGCTCAAGGCTCCAGTGAAGTGGCCACAAATCTAATGGAGTACATCGGCATGACATGTACGATTATAATGGTCGAGGGGTATGTCTGAAAAGACTAGGGAGGTGGAATGGCTATTTGTGACTAACTGCCTTCGTCGGCTGAATATAATTAAACTCCGGACCATGCAGTGTCTAGCTGAAGTGTTGGTCGAATTGCCACATGAGCCGAGTTTCAAAAGTCCTATCTGCATATGACGTTATATGGCTGGTAATTCTTGCAGTTTTGGGCGCTCATTGTCATGCGACCGATTGTGGGAGCTCCAGCGCCAAATCAGGCATTCATTTTGACTCCTGTAAACAAGTGGACGTCGTTTTATTTGATTTTATACACCTGCAAAAAGCCTTTGAAGCGTATTCATTGGAGGAAAGTAACGCGTGAAACGCTAACTGAAATTCTATAATATGATTCCAACAATAAGGGGTTACGTCAAAGACACTGCAATAGGGGTTGATATGCAGCGTAATCCTGAGAAATTTCATTCACAATAGGATGCTGATCTTGTAATGAGGACCACCTGAGAAATCACACTCGTCAAAATGCCTACTTACTTAGTATTCGTTTTTTGATTAAGTTTTGACATGCTTAGAAATCCACACGTATCCTATAAAGGATATGTGCAAAATCATCCTTGTAGTAAATTTTATTTCAGAAGGTTTTACGTTCCAAAAGACCAACTTGTGGTTTTAAAAGTTGTTCACTTCCTAGGTAATTATAAACCCTACCTGCCGTTTTACTTGCATTTAAGGTTAGCAAATTACGCGCTGTACATCTCCTATTTAAGGCCAATCATACATTCCTTTAGGCCATTGAGAAGACTCTCGTAACACTTTGTGGTCGACACGACCAACATTGAATAATGCAGGGGCAGAATTAATAAATGCGCATGTACGGTGCTACTAGAGTAGTTTGATGGTTTCAAAAAATCGTTTTAGGTGCCATTTGAAAACCGAAAAATTGTCTTTTTTCAAGTTGATACTTTGACAAAGAGGTAAGATACTAAAAAATGAATTAAGAAAAACTTTTATGCAGGCTTTCTATAAAATATGTTTGGCTATGTAAAAGCAACAGAAGTGAATGGGGAAAGATCCGCACAACTTAGGAAGTAATTTTCAGCGAGTGGGATTTCCTTGTGTGGCAGAAAAGAGGCCCCTTAATAAACCGGCATTCTGGCGTGAACGAAACACCTTTGACCTACTACATATGCTAGTTAATATTGCAGCCCTCTCCGCTTAGTGAGGTCATATTTAAGAATTCCAGTAAATGTTACATAAGGTTGACTACCTACTGTATCAGCGCCTTGCACTGAACTTAGTAGTTGTGAGCCTTCTTTCAAGTTTCCTGGGACTTTATGCTGTACCTCAAGATTGTCCTATGTCCTGTTGGGCTATCACATGTAAAGATCAACGTGTTAATTGGCATGAATTGCACCGGAAAAGACCGTCTATGTATCAGAGCTGCTGCATTTCCTGTCTGCGGTTAATGTTTCAAAAAGTCAGCACAAAATTCGATCCATCTGTCCAAACCTTGCATGTACTTGTGGGCTATGCTCCGTTCCTGTAAATGAGTCTATCATTTAGAGTGGTCCTTTAGCGATCATGTTCAAAATACATCCTTTCTTCGAATATAAACTTTGAAGAAGACTTAGTTAACTACCGAATAAATGCAAAAAAGATAATATTTTACCAATGTTTTCTATAGACTATATTTTTATCTACGAGGGAATGGAAAATCAGGGATAAAAATTCATACTACTTAATAGCCATATCTTCGCAAGTATGGTTCTGGAGGCGGCCGGAAAGAAATGCATTCAAAAGCTGCCATCCTGACATGACTAAAATATCTTTGGATTATGTAGTAAGAAAAGCCATATTAAATAACGCTTAAGTCATCCTTTCTAATCGAAAATCTCTTTCAGAACTTAGGTGAACATTTAATGAGATGCGCTACCTAATATAGCTGGACGTCAAGCATGTGAAGCATTTCAGGAATGGTAGTGCGGGAGACGGCGAAGTGACATATGTCACAAATGAGATCGACATACGGCTTTCACAGCTGCTGCATTAAAAGCTACATCAGTTTTTCTCGACCTTAGAACCACAGATTTCTCAGACATCTTTCAGCTTGTACATTCTGCATGTGGTCGCATGGGAACGTTGCTTTTTATTCCAGTGTTGTCTGTGACGGTCAGCCTTGTCCAAGTCGTAGACCAGTTTGGACCGCTAACGACTCTTTGTAGTGTGGGCAAGTGGAGCGGTAGGTTTAAGCTGATGGCGATCCTCGACGTAGTGTCCAAGTTTTTGTTCACAGGGCTTTTGTTGTGCTGTTGGATGGAAAGGTTTTTTGGAGTATTAGCATATCAGATAGCAATAGTGCACTTTCAAGGTTAAAAAGTGCAAAACTTCTCAACTCCTTTCCCTTCTGTTTGTCTTATAGTAATTGCCACAGCCACTGAGCTAAACTGGGACGCTGGCGACGAGGAGTGTCTGGGACGGATGATGGAAGCGACCTGTTATTACAGTTTCCCCATCTGTCTCCCTCCAGCGGAGGCTGCGCCAGCCGCAGCCGTCGCCATGACGAGCAGCGGTGGTGTCATGGTGTGGCCCAGACGCCTATGTCGTGAGGACTGCCACCTCGTCACTCGTGGCGAGTGTAGCAAGGCATACAAGCTTCTTGTCCTCGGGATGAAGCATCAAGGTGAGATGAAGGTTGCGTCACCTGTGTCTCTTCTACATGCACGTGTAAGCGTGTTTTTAGTCTGCGTTTGCGTGCGGGAAATAAGAATAAAGGCGGAAGGAGAGCGAGAGATAATGTCGAAGTCAGTGAACGCGTCTGCAAGTAGGCTCTGATCGTGACACTTCAAAGATCGAGCTAGTGGCTATTTATTTATGCGATTGCAGCCTCCTACGCAGTCTTTTTCTTGAGCATCGTATACAATAGACCTTAGCAAGTCGATTCTCTATAAGATAACGTTCATTGGGAATCTGCGCATTTGCACGTAAAGCAGTCAAGCAAACTAGGGTACCAAGCATAAGCGGACTTCTTTTGTAATCTATTTTTGTATAGCGAGTATTCCGGCTGGTTTAAGCACCCACGCATAGAGCAGCACAGTTTCAAACAAAGGCGTGAATTCAGCACAACGAAACCCAGGCGTTATCCGCCCCGCCATCAGGCGAAGTCTATCCCACGGTTGGGGAATCTGTAGCAATGCAATGCAAAAAACACCAGGTAAAGCTAGTCCACAAGCTGATGGCAACGTTACACACGCAAGTGTTGTATCCCGAACATCGCATCGTTCGCGGACGGCGTTACCCACAGAAGGCTTGGCGGTTAAATTCGCCCCCCACCCTGCGTGCATACGTTAATACGAATTGGCGCCAAAGTGTCATGCGAGCGCGCGCGCCCAGACAGGGGACACAAATTTAAGGAAGACTGCTCTGCGGTGACAAGTACTCACGAGAGAAACCCCGAGTTTCTAGAGGCTATGCGTGAGAGTGACTCATGTGCTAACAGACCGGGGATGCTGACTACAGAGGACCCCTGAGACAAGCGAAAGAGGATGAACCAATAAAGAGCATGACCCCTCACCAAATAATCTGAAAAAACACTTGCCGTCGCAAACCTAAACCATTTTAACGTTAAAAGTATGTACTTGCTTTTTTGACATTCCTCGCCCTTTATTCAGCAGTTTTTGTAAGCAGAGAATACCCAGGCGCCACAAAGGCCAGTCTGTGCCCCCGAAAGAAAGTGACAAGACGACTGGCTTAGCACGTTCTCTCCAGTTGTTGGCATCAACCAACCACGCTCTTATCTCATGATGTACGTAAGTGGGATTAAGAATTCGAGCAATACGTCTGGATCTAGTCGTCGGATAAGTCAATCTGTTTGCGGAATGGTCTATAGATCATCACAGAGAGACGCTCAAAATTCTTATCCAATTTCAATTCTGTCGAATATCTGAATCAAATCACTCGGAGTTGCTTTCTGTACTAGTTGCTATGTAATGACTTTGATCCTTTCCCTAGTCGATGCCCCCAAAGCACCGCACTCGTACTACTGTCATTCAGGGGGCTATCCCTTAGCTCAGACGGAGTTGGGGAGTTTAATGGGTGACAGCGTATTATTTGTTCCTATGTTTGGCATAAGGAGTTCGAACTATCTCCAGTAAAACTGTGTACATGCACATTGATTGCATTTGTGTTGGGACGGAGGGCAAACGAGTGAAAGGGAAAAATAGGCTGAATAGCTATAGGAGAGTAGTTGGTATTCTCAATTACGCGTAGTGGCCAAGCATATGGAAAAAAAGTGGTCAAGTATCATGTTTTGGGATCCGTGGGTTGGATGCTTATGTAGTATAGTCTATACGGTGAACTGGACAGTTTGTGACTACTAATCCCACTCTCATTTCCGTTCGGCACATAAAACCCGCTGGCTGCAGAGAGTGGAGTTGGCCCAAGACAACCTTTCCTACCCGCACTCCAATTCTCATCTTTCTTATACATATTGGTGACTGCGTAACTGGGTTGGACTGTGACCTCGCCATGTTTAAAATATAAAGCTTTAGAACGTTATCCACAACGAAGCTGATGAAGCCAATCTACAGGCAAACTTGCATCGACTCGAGGAATGGTCAAACAACTGGCTCCTCCTATTCAACGCTACCAAGTGCAACATTCTGCGAATCGGCAGAACCAGCACCGTGCATCAGAGATTGTACTACCTGAACCACACACCGCTACCAGAGGTAGAGGCTCAGAAAGATCTAGTAGTGTGGATCACGCCCTCACTGAAGCCATCGTTCCATTGCTCAAAAGTAGCAAAATCGACAATTTCAAGCTTGTGTCTAATTAAGAGGGCATTTGCAAAGTTCGTCAAAGGTTGCTTTAATAAGGTCTTCGGGGTGTTCATGCAAACACAATAGGAAGTTTTCATACAAGCCTGGAGACCTTGGCTGTCAAAGACAACAGCACCCTTCAGAAGGTCCAAAGACGTGCAACCAAGCTTGTTCGAGGTTAAGGTTGCCTGCCTTACGAGACACGATTGTCCAGCCTAGCTCTGTTTCCAGTAGACTGTAGACAGCTACGCCGCAACCTAATACAAACGTTTCCCATGCTGCGGAATCGGGATTGTTACCTTGCATCCGGCGACTTCATTGAGTTGGCCACTACCACTACTTTGAGAGGACATCCTCTCAAAGTACATGTGACTGGGGCAAGACTGGACACAAGAAGATTATTTTGCTCTAACAGAGTGATTAAGGGCTGTAATGCTCTGCCTGCGGACATATAAATGTCCCATCCGTTGGCACTTTTAAACGGAAGTTTGACGGGTACAGCTATATGTACCACCAGGACATCACTAACTCAACTCTCCCTATTTTGAGTAATATTATTTTATATTTTTTCGTCCGATGCCCTGTAGAGTGATGGGGAGATAACCCTTTTTCCAAAGTTCATTATGTATCGGCGTTTGGTAATTTGTTTTGTCATTGAAATCAATAGGGTGTTCAAAGGCGTCACCTAACTTCCCCTTAATAAAACCCAATTGTGTAAGAATGACATGTATGGTCGCCTTAACAAGACACGGGAATAGGAACTGCCCACAATACATGTGGCTTTGCGCCAAATTCCAAGAAACTTGTGTGCAGGATTAAGGTGAGCGTTAGGGTTGAAATTAGGGTTAGGTTTACGTGTGCGGTTTAGGTCGGAGTTGGGTTTAGGGTCATGATACGGCTAAGGGTTAAGGTTTTTATCGTGTTAACTGTGGTGTTTAGGCTTGGGGTAAGGCTAGGGTTAAAATAAGAGATTTAATTTAGTTTTATGTTAAGGTTAGTGTTAGCGTTAAGACATGGTATATTTAGCCGTATTAAACATTAACAGAAGGCCCACCTAGTTTAAGCAGGCGAGGTGGTTCCTATTCCCGTGTCCTGATTAGGCGGTCATATAAGGCATCCGTACTCTGAACTGAATTGAACTGAACTTAACGCGTACACCTCATCTACATCACTACAGAGGACCAGAGCCGTGCGACTGCATACAAGGCTATGCTTACCTCCCGCTCACTTGCTGTTTTCAAAAAGTAAAAATATGCGTGAAAGGAACACTTGTGAGCACTTCAGCTCTTCTCATCCCGAATTGTAATTTCACGCCCCTTTGTCTGCATCTACCCTCCTCTCGATTTTTGTTCTTTAGTGGCTGAGCTTGTGATGAACTGTTCCGACCTGCCCGTCTTCAATCCCTTTGAGCCCCAGGCCTGTCTACGCACCGGATTCCGACCGCCTGTGCCGGACCTTACAGGTAACGCATGAGTGCTCCAACTGTGCCATGTGTGTGATAGTAAGCCTCTGGAGATTTTCACAGTGGAGGCGGGGGTTGCTCCGTGAAACTGCTGGGATCCCACCTCGTCATCACAGCGCTCATCAGCCTGCTTCTGTCGGCACCTGGTTGGCGGTGACTCTTCAGCTGCCTCTGAAATCAGATTCCCTTCCTGGGTCCGCTACGCATGAACTTGACCTAGATGCTCGTTAGAAGTTAGCCTCCTGTGAGGATTGTTCGAACCTGATACCGACGGAGGTAAAAATCCCTGCAAAGTTTGCTATCGTGAGGGGCATTTCGGAAGGAATGTTTAAATGTTCTCGCTATCAGTCAAGGGGGTAATTTTTTCTTTGAAAACTAATGGAGAGGGAAATGATTATTCACTACCGGGGTAGTTGGTCTCATTGTTCATCAATTTAAGGGTAAGTAAAACTTCAGCTTTCATGTACGCCTGTGAGTCATTCAACGATCATTGTACCCGAGAGATTTAACCGGCAAAAACAAGGCAAACTGGGATGTCTATGCATAGCTTTTGTCATCGGCAAATCACAGCCGTGCCCCTTCTCAGTAAGAGTGGAACCCAAAGGGGGAATGCCCAATACAAAACAGCACGTCCGTATTTCATCCTACAATCGAAACCGCCTGTCACATGCCACTCGCAGGTGACACTGAGATTTTACATGCAGAAAATCCTCAAAGGCAGACACCGTGTTCGAAAGCAATTTTTTCTTTAAAGCTGAGCTATGCCGGTGGGCTTACCAGGTTACCGCTCGAGCACTATCAATTTCAGGGATGAATTCAAAACGCTTAGCCTGTTAGTCTTGCACATGCCTATTCCTTCTGAAATCTGGCAACACTGCGTCGACAGCATATTCGTCTTGACTAACAGATCCTTTGGAAGAGAGTTTTCGGCGGGATTTTGGTGCATTGGAAGGAAGCACAAAGTTCATTCTTCATTATCAGATTGTTTAACAGCAAGCGGTTGCCTTACCACTGCTGAACGTTAATTGTCCTTTAGTTCCAAACTCATACCCGCTGACAAAAAGCGGTAGCTGTCGTTCTACACAGAAGAGGCAAGTTTACTGAACAGGAATAGATCTATTGAAAGGCAAACGTGGGTAATATTATAAGCAAAAACGCGGGAGACTGGATTGACCATTGCCAGCTTATATGTTGACGTTACTCAACCGTATCCCAACCTAAACGGGGCTTTGTCCGTATTGGTTGCTCGTTGCGTTCACTTTACCTAGACCTGAACTGCCTCGCAAAGCAGAAATTCTGATTTCCGTCTTGCTGTCAGAAAATATCGGTGAACACAACTCGCCCGTGTCTCTACATTTCTAATTCCACTCAATAGAGGGTGGCCTCGGTAGCTCAAGAAAACGGAGCGTTGTTCTGAGATGCTCAATAGATAACCCACTGCGCCCGGAAACAAATCTCAGGTATGCCAACATCTGCGCATGGGGTAACACTGGTCTTTGACGGCTACTAAGCCTGAAGAGACCATTACAGCATTCAAAATCTTTGTCGGCAACACATCCCTGTAATTATTAGGTTTATAAACCCTAAAACTCTACCAAACGTATCGGGCAGATACTGCAAAACACATGGCGTCTAGTGCGATTTACTCTTCAAACACGATTCTGCATACATATGACAATGTTCTTTACTAAATTAGGAAAAATTCACAAATAATGGCTCGTGACGTTCTTTCCCTGTATAGTTGCTCTAGTTAGCTCCTGGCCTTCTCCTCCTTCCATTCATACGGTTACTCTTATCTTTAAAAAACCTAACGCAAGCTCTCCTGCTTTTGTGCTGTAACTGGCTTTGTTCAAATGCACCCTAACCCCAGAAGTTAACTGTTCTGGTGCTTCTGATGGGTATATCCGATTTTGCTTCAACCTGCTAGTTTCAAACTTATTATCTGGCTTCGTGGCAAATATCCACATCCGGCACGACTTAAAGAGTCCCTTGTTTACCTAAAAGTATCCTAATTGCGCTTGCGTTTACCATTGCGATGCCCCATTTTGTCGAGTATTAGCTGAATCTGTCTGCTTATTGTAGGCTTCTCTAAATATCTTGTGCTTTCAGCTTCGATTATAAAAACCAAATAATTCATCCTTATTTTACCTGTATAACTGCCTTTAAAAAACGCACAAATGGTAATGGTCATTTTTCCCGGTTTATAATGCAAATTTTCTCTTTTGCTCGATTTGTGTAGTCTCTGGTATTTTTGGATAAAGGTTTAACCTCTTGAATGATTTGAGGCGTGCAGTATTGTAGGTTATGGCCGAATTCATTGTAGCGGTCCTGTCGTTAAATGAGTCAAATTTCTGCTGTAATCTAGAGTGATTTAAATTCCTTCATTTCTCCGGTGTAAGGGAAGGAAGCGAGATATAAGCTCAGTGAGCATTCCTTCGTTTGTTTTCTCCCCTGCAGATTTGATAAACAAACCCCAGGGCTCCGGTACCTCGGTGAAAGTTACTGACGCCCTGGGCTTGCAACCAGGAGCTCGAGAGGGGGGCTCACGACCCGAGGACGGTAACAGCGGAGGCGCCAGCACCGCTAGTCAACCACCTGACCTCCTGCCCGTCTTCATAACCTTCGGCGTGCTGGGATTTCTCACTCTCCTTCTCACCTCGGTTTGCTGCTTCTATCGTCGTTCTCACCCCGGTTTCTCAACCTCACACGAACTTTTTGGTGGCGGTGCTACCCTAGGCGGTGGTGCCTCGGGCAATCGCGCAATGGGTAGTCTACGTAGTGGCCAACGCAGTCGAATGGGTGCTCAGGCATTTTGTAGCAAAAAACAGCCCCAGCGTCAGCAACAGTCCCAGCAACAACAAATTGAGATGAATGCCGACATGAAGCAACCAATGATCAAATCAGGCGGTACCTACTCCCCGGACCTTCCGCTCCCGCCTTTCTCCGCTGGCGTCAGTTCAGCCTTCACTGAACCCACCTCCCTTATATCCAATGGAAAGACGGATATCTGTAGCCTGGACCTCAACAGAACCTTAAACGGGGATATTTCTGTTGTGCCAAATGGAACTGGTAGTACAGCGAGTGGTAGCAGTGGGTTAACAGCTGGGCATCAATACCATCAGTACCAGACGCCGCCCTACACGAAGACCTCAGCGAGCATGGCGTCACCCGTTCTTCCGCCCCCAAACTCGCCCCCGCCACCACCACCACCGAGTACTTCACACCCCTCTCATCAGTTGCTTCTAGCGTCAACCCTCGGAAACCCCTGCGGAATGGAAAGTGGAGAACTGAGCAGCCATCGAGCCTTCACGCCAATATCTCCCCTGGACTCCTGCCCTACGAGGGAGGCTGATGGTGCACTTATGGCGGATGATCTGATTTTGCACCAGAACCAAATGAGTATCTTTGCTTCCACCATGAATACAAAGCAAGACCCGGAAAAAGGTGGCTGGGGCCTGCTGTCTGATGATCAAAATCTGCATGCGTACAATTATTCCCTCTCACAAATAAGGTACGTTAGAACAAAAAATGTGGAATGATTAGCGAGTAGCCTGTTATCCTTTAATAACTGAGATATTCGCTTACTTACCTTGCAGCTTTGGACAGCGTATCGGCCAGGGAATATTTGGACCTGTATACATTGGGGAACTTCGTGCTTCCAGCGACTATGAAAATAGCAAACCTACCTCTTTGATCATCAAAACCCTCTCCCCTGGGGCCCCGGCGGCTATGCAAACTGACTTTCGCAGAGAGGCTAAGATCATGGCTGAACTCAACCACCCCAACTTGCTGGGTATCTTTGGGGTGAGCCTTCAGCAACCGCCCTGGTGCATCCTCTATGAGGCGCCTCTCTATGGTGACCTCCATGAGGTTCTACTTGCCTCAAGGCGTCCCCTGTCTAATGACGCTGACTGGTCTTCCCCCACCTGGTCCCGTAGCCTCCGAATGCAACCAAACGGTCTCAGTGACTCTGATCGCCTTCAAATCGCCTCACAGATAGCTGCCGGAATGGAGTACCTGTCACGCAATCACTTTATCCATCGAGACTTGGCTGCTCGTAATATTGTGGTGGGTGAACATCTCCTCTGTAAAATTACTGACCTCGGCCTGGCTCGTGATTCCTACGCGATGGATTATCATCGTGTGCCGGCCGCCAATAACCTTCTTCTACCCATTCGCTGGATGCCCATCGATGCCATCCTCTACAGCCGTTTTACAGTTGAATCCGATATCTGGGCGTTTGGAGTGCTGCTCTGGGAGATATGGACAGATGGAATGCGACCATATCACTCTTACTCGGACGCCGAAGTGATCGATCTCATACAATCTCGCTACCTACTCCCTTGTCCTCCCAATTGTCCTGCCAGTATCTATGCCCTTATGATGGACTGTTGGAACGAAGTCAGTGTTAAACGTCCAATGTTTGATGAGGTCCTTATGCGCTTGTCTGCCTGGCAGCAGGAGCTGATGGTAGACCAGGCCATGACCTCAAGGGATCTTCAGCTGCAAAACTCGTCTACTCCGACGACGACGACGACGACTGCAGTGGCTTGTGTTTGTGAAGTACTGAATTCGTGCAGTCAGTCTGGTGAGTCGGGCAAGACCAACTCTACTGAAGTCTCTGATCGCCCCATCTCACAGCGTATAGTTCCGTACCGATGCCTGTAATGGCAAACTGCACCGCAGCTGGGCAGTCGACTCCCTTTCAGGAGACCCGAGGAGTGGACCTGCACTGTGCAGATGCTGGACAGTGTATAGCACCACAGGAAAGCGAGGGCAGTTCAGGTGCCTTCATCCTGGGTCCAAGACCAATAACGACCGGAGCCAATTGTTCGAGTGCAAAGACTTCAGGCATAGGTTTCTTCTCCCCCACTCCCTCCCACTATGCGGCTGAGGCCACCAGGGTCATTTAAGAGAGATTCACAAAGACGGAGGCTTAGGTCGGCCGACTTCGTTTTCAATTGGCGTTTGTACATAAATATACACACTTGCACACACCTCCACAGTTGGTTGTAAACCAAGACAGCCTTGTAGTGACCACCAGGTGAGATAATCGGAGGTTTGTTATTCCACTCACTGTCAGTGGATTACGTCTGTGTACAGCGTTCTCGGGCACATTTAGGACCGCCTACACGCAGGTGTGCGCGATCACCTCAGCTACCTCGTCCGTTGACGTGTGTTGCTGCTGTTGCCATGGCATATGCAAAGTCCCTGTTCAGCGGATCGATCCGCAGTTTTATCTCTCCTGGACCCTTACCACCCCAGTCCGCCCCCTCCCCATCCCTCACATAGGCGGATTTTGCCTACCTTTCTCCATCTCTTAGGGAGAAGTCAGAAAGAAGGAAGAGTGCAAAGGTCTTGATGTGTACGAACTGCCCTTTTTAATTTACTCGCATAAATGATTTAAGAACAGTGGCTTTGCTCCTGGAGATAATACTTTCCTCACTTATGCGCATTTACGCGGACGTTCCAGGTGCTGGCCGAAGCCCCGGGTTCGGTTGCATTGTCCTCTTGATCATAGTGTGAAGCGGGCATTATAGAATACACCGTGATCTTGATTGTATATGTGCTGATATGGTACCTCCGTCAATGTCGCACTGTTATTCCTTATTGGTTGGGGAGAGGGTTACAATGAGCCCACTTTTATTAAATGTCCAATTTTTCTAGCTCAATAGACCGCTGATGTGATAAATGACAGGAACGGAACTCATTTCGAAAATATTCTGGTCTGGGTGCTGGTGTCGAACTGCTTAGGGAGCGAGAACTTTAGGTTGCCCGTCATTGTATTCGTTTTTGAATTACAAGTGACAGAAGGGTCATGCAATTAACCCAATGAACCCCATGAAATGTCCCCCGTAAAACTCACATGGACCCTTGAATGCGTGAAAAAGGTTGGAAAACGGTTATATGACTCCCCTTCTCCCCGGCATGACATGGAAACAGAAACTGTAAGGATTGCTTCAGGGGAAGTAGAGTTAAGGTGAAGTGAGGGTTGCGACACTAGAATATTTATCCTTCCTGGAATTAGGCGCAAAGCCACCTGTATTATCCGGGGATGGGACGTCCCTATCGCCTTGTTCTACCGCGCGAGCCCAGCAAGCATGTTTTAACGACTTCTGGTAAAGGTAATATTCCTCATACAAGCAGTACTCTGAGTAATTTTGCTGATTTAATTGATCAAACATCTTATATAGGAACACACTTTCGGGTAATAATGCAAGTTTTGGTGCCTTCGCAAAATCGTACACAGGTTTAAGCCGCATATACAGTGTGGGACCTAATGTATTAAATATGCGTCGCTCTCCATTTTTTTGACCCAGACGGTAGGTTGAGAGATAGGCAAACTAGTATCGGCAGAAACAGGTTGCTTACTAGGTAAATATGTGGGTTTGGGGTGGTCGATTGTCTTTATTCTTAATGCTAACACCTGAAGAATAGCAAAAAGTTTCCCCATTTGATATTCCTAAATTGTCCTGATAAAGTCTGTAGATAGGCTCCTTTTCATGAGGTCAAACCTTGAATGGTATTCGAGTTAACACATTCTTATTTTCTGATTTTGAAAGTTTACCATTGTGCGAGTGTTTCGTTATGTCCTTGAATGGAAAACGCCGGATGCTCAGTTCCATGAGATTAGGTTTTTTTGTTCAGTTTGTCCTAAAAGTGATCTGAGAAGCATATTTTCCTTGAAGTTCGACGAACTTTGCTTCCTTTGTCAGAGCTACAGAAGGCGGTTCCAATATGTCTTTTTCAATAAACTCTGTCACACAAGTCCTCTCTAACCTTCTCATGAAGATATTATCTTGGCTTCTTCTGGGTAGGAACCAATAATGACCTCGTCTGGTTGTTTGGAGCTGCAAAATGGCACTTGTAGGTTACACTATGCAGCTAATGGTTTAGCATCTTCTCTCCGTGGACTTATATGTGCCTGAAATCAAGGTGTTCGAATCATAACTTCAGGCGACATTACTTTTCGATGCCTTTATACATTCAAATGTATTTTATCGAAAACATGCTCACAATACCATTTGTTATAAAAATTTGGTAGATAATCACGTCTTTTTCTAATTTTATTCGGGGAAGAAAGCGTATTTTCTGGTTTTAAAAACGTTTTCCAATTCGCGGATAATCTTGATTCCGATCAGACGTTGCATTTGCATTTGGGGTTCAAGTCCACAAACTGTGTGATTTCCGTATAAGGAAAACTACGCAGGATTATATGCCGCTTTGAAGATAATATATGGGCCTCATAAAATTTGCAATGGGTGAGGACTCTAATGTATAATTCATAAGGGACATAAAGAAACGGACAGGTGCGATGCTCATATCTCATAATAAGAAACATTTTATAACAAAAAGCCACCTTTTCTTCGAGTACAATAACTAAAGCAAACGTGACTGTCTACTGAATGAATAACAAAGACGATATTTTAGCATGATTTCTACAAACTATGATAAAATGTATACGCGCACATTGTGCTGGTGGTCAGGAAGGAGTGCATTCAAAAAAAGCATATCCTGATATGTCTGAAAAAAACCACTTAAGCAAACCTTCCTCCAGGGAAATGCACTTCAGGATTTGATTAACACTTTGCGAGATTCTTTTGACCCACTTGTGAAAAACTCGGTGGCCTCGGTGGGATTCGAACCCACGCCAGCAAGGGGATGGCTTTAGTACAGCCAACGCTCTTGCCAACTGAGTTACGAGGCCCCATCGGGAGCCTTGAGATTGGTAAGTTAGGTAAAGTGTGTGAGTTCCGCTGTGGTTTAATACATTTCTGATACAAATTTGACTCAATAAAGTTGTTTTGGAGGGGAAAAACTTTATTATGCAGCATTCTAAAAGAAGCCAGAAGAACATTAATAGAAGAGAAAATGCGATTCCCAGATGGTAAGTCAGAAGAAGAAGAAGAAGAAGAAGAAGAAGAAGAAGAAGAAGAAGAAGAAGAAGAAGAAGAAGAAGAAGAAGAAGAAGAAGAAGAAGAAGAAGAAGAAGAAGAAGAAGCGTTCACTGGGAGAGGTATATTGGCTGTATGATGTTTCGAGTAGTTGTTTCATCTACCCATCTTCAGAGACTGAAGATTCATGCTCGCAGCTCCCGTTATATGCCACTGTTTGTATTATTGCTGACATGTCAATGGCTGTGCACTGTGTCCCACTTGTGTGGTCGCTGCGGCCACCCCGTCCATCGCCTGTTCTGCCGTGTTGGCTTGTGTCCGCCGCCACGTCCTAATCTGGCTTGGTTCAGCCCAGCTGCCGTTGCCCCCGCTGACCCCTTGTGATGCCGCATTGGCCGGTGTCTCACTGTGGGACGCAGCGCACAGCCAGCATTGACAGACCAGTCACAATGCAAACAGTGGCCTATAATGGGTGCTGCAAGCATTAATCTTCAACCTGTGAAGATGAGTAGACGAAACAACTACTCGAAACGTCAGACAAGCAGAAGACAAGGGAGGCTGAAATGGCCATTTAGCCGTCATGAGCTAACCATACCTAAACCCAGGTGCTGTACCACCTGAAGCTAGAGCTCTCGACCTACTGATTAGCAGCCGAATGCTCCAACATTGAGCCACGGGATCGTTGTCTTCCCGGTTTCGATCGGGAATATCAACCTTGTTGAACTGAAGCTCACAGATCGGGTAGATCGAGAGCGAGCCCCAAGACAGAATGGGACGAGTGACTCCCATAACCGATCGGCGAGCGTCCATCCACCAAAGTATTCTTAATGTATTTGTCTGAATGCACCTCTCAAACACTTAGTATATAAGAATGCCAATAAGTTGCAATAAAAATCATCCGAAAACTTTCCCTTGAAATGTTGCATTAATGTGGATTTTTATTTGTAAAATTTAACATGCTCGCAACCGATGTCTTTACTTTGAGAAAAGATTCTTTGATTACTGCTTAGTAAACGGATGATCTGCGTATGTTTTGAAATGAGCTAGTTTCTCCCAGGGCCTGCTTCCAACGGTTTATGGTTTTCATTCATGATGGAGTTTCATATTCCTAGTTTTCTGTGTACGTCTCCATGTGTGTTTTCTTGCTATCACACAACCGCCCATTTGACAGTAACATAACTGTTTGCTTACTAACAACAATTGACTTTCTGCCTCTCCGTTCGTACATTTCGCATTAACAACAAAACACTTTATATGTTACGTTTTACATTTATCGACACTACCGTTTATTTTATATTTAATTTATTCTTTCGGATAACTAAGCCTTTTATGTTTCCTACTGAGTCCTTTATTATTTTTTGAATCTTTTATCATATCCTCGCGTAAATTGACACTATCTTAGAGCTTGTAAGCTTGCAGACACTTCGTTTTGAGTGTACTGCTTGTATCTGGCTAATCCTCTCACGTTATGGAACCGTTTCTTCGCCCAAACGACTATTAACTGTGTTTTTACATATAGATGGTAGGAAGTGAAACCGCCCAAGCGATTTAAGCTAGACGGGCTTAAAGCGGCTGGCTCAATAGGACTCCAGTAGAACTATTTGAACGGGCTACAGTTGGCGGTCGGATATGTTCTTCACTCTGCACACTTAACTTTCCTCTTATTGTGGCAATACCAATTGGTTCATAATCCTTTATAAGATAAACATTATTTCCTGAGTGTAAATGGATTAAATTTGGAAAACAAATGTAATACCCAATTACTCAGCTACCGTTTTTATCGGAAGTTTGTCAGTTGGGCACTTTGATCTTTAAATTTATAACGGCGTCTAACACAACCTCCCCAAGTAACCTATTGACCTGTGTGCGTGTTTGGCAGAGCCGACATCCTTAGGCCAACTGCGAAATTACATAGAATCAATCAAAAATGCTGAAAATCGAGGTTTGATAGCGTATCCCCCAAAAATTCTATCTGTAACTTGCTTCGCACACATGCAGGAGAGCCCGAATTCCCTTTGATGTTAAATACCCAGTAGTCGTGCGTAGAAGATTCTGCGTCAGTTAAGACTGCATTGTTTGGATTTTAACGATCAGACTGCACGTGAGCTCTAACTCCGCCACAGGCCTGCGTCTGTCAAGCAAACAAATTTTGGCACATTTAATTTTGAAATAAGCCACTGTGACCAACTTTCAGCTTTAGACGATTCGGCAACGGAGCATGAGATAAATAGATAGATAGAGAGAACCTGGGATTAATCATTCTCTGTCTTTCCCGCTACCATGGCAACAGTGCGCAGTTAGGCGATAGTGGTTTCAGAAGTCTTGGGCATAACGATTAGAAGAACCCCCACCCGCAGCAGTACAGGTGGTCTCGGGCTAAATTCCGGGCGGGATTAGAGTAAGGATTAGCGTTAGGGCAGGGTTTATGGTTAGAGTGCGAGCTAGGCTAGGGTTGGGGTAGAGAGCCATGCTTATATTTTAGGAGAGGACATGGGAATGATACCCCTTGGAATGTAGCACAAAGCCACCTATAGCATGAGAATACTTATGCTCGTGTCCAACTAAAACGTGACTCCAGTTATCGACGTGTGGGATACCAGTCATTTGATTATAGACAGGTTACAAGTGGCCCTTCTTACTTCAGCTCCCATAACAGCAACTAAAGTGGTTTGCGGTGGATGCGTGTCGAAGAGAGGAGAGCAGACGCAGCGAGAAAACATCCGTTCAAAGTCACCTCTGGTTTTGGCTTAGTCTCACAATCAGCACACGGGGACCAGCATGAGTGTGGTACGCGCAGACGTGGATTCGACACTGTCAACCACTGCCCTCAAATTCCTATTTGACCAAATTGACAGTCTTTTCATTAAAATGCGATGTAAAATAGGAAGAATGTTCGATGGGTTCTGAGAACATATTGCTGCTGTTATCGGTGCACCCGAGGTAGTGAGCTTTCCTTCAAGGGGTGCTTTGGTGGCCCTTCTGATCCTGATTCGCAGGTCAGATGCGTTACCAAAACTGTCGCCAAAAACGAGTTTCCAAAATAAGAGGTCAGGGAGACAGGACTTTAAGTGTGTCTTTATTTTTGACAGAGACGGTGCTGGCATTTGAGTGTAAGCCCCCAAACCGTCGGGAGTAGCTGCAAGTCCAACAACCGCGGGCTTTGCTTGGGAAGCCATCCGTGAAGACAAAATTATCGACTGGCATCACGCTTGTAGATTAGCGCGCACAACGTGACTCATCGCCGACGGCGACTAAAGGTCCAGCGGATACGCACGGTCAACCGAGTACGGAAAACAAGGGGGATGCGGTGGGTTTGAGATGTAGCGGAGACGCATTCCGGAAGGTCGGTGGAGCCTTTAAAAGGTCAGATGAGCTTGAACACAGGCAGCGAGGGCGTATATCGTCGCTGACCACTTCAGACCCGAAAGGCGTTTCAGATGCACTATCTCGGAAGTGGTTGTCTGGTCTTAATGGTCTGCTTCACAAAACATATAGCCATATTATCCTCGAAGGAGTGTGGAACTTATTACACTTAAGCATTTACGTCGCCTGTTATGCGGTTGGACTCCGGAAACGGCATCTTCTTAAAGCCTGCTGCCGATGTACGCAGGTGTTTCTTTGAAGTCTTCTCAAACACCTGCTGCCTTGTTGGACTACATGGTTCGGTTTAGAGTGTTGCGCGTGTGCAACTACGCTTACTCCCTGCGTATTACCCAGAACTGCGCACTTTGGAACCTCTCTAAGATCCATCAAGTTCTGGCGGAATCGGTCTGTAAGTGTGACCGCTGAATTCGCGGTGAGCTTTCTGTCCGCACTTACTGCGGATAAATTGCCCCTTGGTCTCTTTTCAACTGGCTTTCATCTAAAAATTTCTCCCACTCCAACGACCCCTATACGAAGACTAGGTCTAGTATTCACTAGTTGATTCTTATTTGTGGCATGATGCTGCAAACAGTAAATTTTGTTACCCCACCCCCCTTCATTCACAGGTGGGCAGCCGAATTCCTTCATTGAAATACCATACTATCAATTTAACTCCCCAGAAACCCTCCTTCTTAATTTTGGGCTTTTTAAACATCTAAAAACGGCAAGCTAGGGCATAATTCCAAGACTATTTACCGTCCTGTGTATAAAACCACTACGATGTTGCCGATTGGTGACACCCTACCAGCCAAAGCATGTCATACAAACATGCCAGTGAGTCCCTCTAGTCAAGGCCTAATCTGCAAACAAGTTGGCAGCGAAGAAAAAGTCAGCTCATCTCAGCCTTTCAGGTGTGTCGAAGGATAGTTTTCATCTAACTTCAATGCATCCTTATGAAAGTGGACACGGGAAAAGAACTACAACACATCTTTTCTGGTTGTTCTCCCATCTCAACTGTCAACGTACGTCTTAAGAGACAGTGGACTGAGACCGGCAGCTCTGGGAACCGAAACTTCTGATACTAGGTAGACTAGCTAAACGTTGAACTATCCGACAAATAACTGGCACTGACCGCTGCCTTGTACGATTTTTTTTATAAAATCGTTATCCCATGAAATTATAATTTTTATATCGACAGTTTTATTTTAAATCTATCGCGTTTTGTTTTGATTATGTGGGCAATCTGTCTCTTCTGTCCCATTTGACAAAATTCAACTTACGGACCGATAGTGATACATTACACGCAAGTATTAAATGTTACTGAAATACAGACAGTAGCATATTATGATGGCATATAATTTGAAGCATTGGTTGGGTGACTACACTTTGCGCGTTCGTTCCAAACGGTGACCGTCGAGGAAAATGATAGCACACTATCATCCCTCCCATTCACTGTTAACCTTGAACTCTTGCAACCGACGATTTAGCGCATTTCTCTATCAGCAGAATTATCGGGGAGATTACAGTGACGCCTTTACTCAAGTTGTTCTGACACAGTCACAGCTGAGAGTACTTGGAAAATCTCTGGAATATAAAGACTTCGATGTGAAGCAGTTCTTTCCTTTCAGTCTCTGGAGTCAACCAATTTTTTTTTTCTAGACGTAGACCATAGACTTCGGTAGATAAAACACACTGACAAGCACTGAAATCATACGTTTCAGTATGAACTCGAAGTCTTTTGCTATATTTAAAAGTCACGGGGGGTTATGCAGACGCCTTCGAATCCTGATGCCTTCGTTATCATCGCTCAGGGGAAACAGTCTGGAATCGCGAAGATTTGGCATACCCATCTTAAATGATGAGTAGTTCAAAAGTATGAGAATGCGCGATGACGGAACATGGAGTTCGGGCTGCACAACTGTCCCGTAGCCACCATGCGCAAATGAGCCATAAGAACTGCAGACAACTGTACCGGCAGGTTGGTGCCGTTTGCCTTATATTATGCCTCAACTGTTCGTATAAGTGTAACTGTTAGACGGGGCGAAAGTTCGGACTGTGGCACACGAACACAAAGCAGCCCTACGGCGGGACAATCGCCTGCAACCAACTGTCACCAAGACCCTCAAGATGGGTCATTTCTTAATTTCGCGATCATTAAGTTAATCTCGCAGATAGAGGTAAAGACTGTGAACTGGTCGAAGCTTCGATTACGCGATCATTTGACATGTCACTCGCACAAGTGACCGCCGCTAGGTTCTACAGAGGAGATGAGACATTTTTCTATAGCTCTCATCCTTTATGGTGAATTCCAGTGCTAGCTCACTTCTGGTTTGCTCTTCTTGCTTAACTTAAGAATACGGCTATGACTCAGGCACTCATCTCTATTCATAAGAGATTCACATGGAATACGCACTATATCGAACTGATTACTAAAGGCTCATACATGGCGATTTTGTTTTGGAACGCAATCAGTTCTTATTGAACATCTCGCAGTGACCAGCAATAAAACTAGGGCGAACACTGTCAAATACAATCATTCATAATCCAATTGAAGGCCTTGATAACCTTGGGTTCACAACCGGACATTGTTTGAGCCAACTGTTAGGTCAAACGGCCCATCATCAAAGTTAACATCTGGAGTAATGTTCGATTCCATTCATGTCTTTCTAGTCTTTATTGGGATCGCCTGAAATGCAATAAATTTTATCATATACAACTTTCTAGAAATCGGCTGCCTTTAACTCATTTAAAGGGAAAAGGAAAGTCAAAAAGACGACGGACGCCTATTCGGCCAGCAAATTCTTACCCGACTACTTTAGATTATGAATAATACCGTTTATCCACATACTTCTCCGAGTCGGGGAAATACGACCAAGGCAGCCACTGGTATTCAATGAATCTCAAAACACGTCCAGAGAGTTCCTAGCGGATAAAATAATCGTTCAGGCTCTAAGTTATTTCTATTTTGAAAGCCATCTGCTTTGGTTTACAAACAGCAGCCCTGCCTAAGTCTCAGCAACGAGTAATACATAGTCTAATGCTGCGATATATTTTATAAATATGAAATTCCTAATCAAGAACGTATGTAAAAACCTCTGGATAGATGAGACGATCTTTTAAGTTAAATGGCGGCTAGCGCAGTACGGTAATACAGGTCATTGCTATTTTTCAGTTCGAGCATCACACTTGACGATGTCAACCGTATGCCCTGCAGCATCGCGGGCACAGGACGGTGACTTGCGCTCGAATTGTTTTATAATGAGAGCAAACTCTCACAGCATCTGGTTCACGCTCTTCCCCTATTCTCCTGTACGCAGTGGGATAACAGAATAAGGACAACTGGAGACGAGCTCGCGCGTACTGACTGACAAAGCCAAACCTACTGTCTACGACTGCCTCACACGACCTGGTCAGTGCAAAGTGAATCAGTTTTTCGCCTAGACAGGGGGGCGGCTACATAAACAGCCATCGTAACCCGACTTTCGTGTCCTGAGAGGATTCATTTGCTCAATTCACGACTTTTAGCACATTGTCATAGGTTAAATACGCTGAAGTACCATAAGGATGAAGTCCCAATGTGGACCTCACTCCCTCTTTACTCCTCAATGCATCAGTTCGCTGTCCAAGCCGACCAGACTTCTGATGCATGATTTGGGTGCAAGTGGCTGACGGAGCCGGATGGTCCATCTAAGCCTTCCAAAATCAACCTGTGGGGGATAATGGAGCAAGACAACTCACCTGCGAGAATACTTTCTACGCAAAACCGATAATCGTTCCGCCACTGGTACGGTTCTCGCGCACAAACACTTTTCATGAGCGTTTAATATTCGACCCAGCGTTTAAAGAGGTTGCAGCATAATTCCAATATTAATTGTCAATGTTATCGCCCACTCTTTTTAAGGTTAACTGTGCGTTGTGATCGTTTGACTTGATTCCACACTAACCACTAGCATCAAGGTCGAGGAAGTATAGAACCTAGAGTCGGAGGAAAAGTAATTTCTTAAACACATCAGTTATCCTTAAACGCTGCAAAAACTAAAGGCATAACTCATTACTACAAATCCTCAGAGTGAAGAGTTAGGCAGGCAACAGTATTTGGGAAGGGGTACTGGGTCGCCCCCGCTGCAACAGCAGTGGTTTTCCGCTCCTACGGACAATTCAGTTTTATAATTTCCATGAATTCCAGTCTAGAACAAGAGCGAGCCCTAACGTCGCACGCGAAGTTCGATATTTATTAGATAGAACTGTTGGATACCATTCAGGTCACTAACGTGCTCACGCACGCCAAACAGCGCCAGGATTGGTTCTAGGACAGTAACGAAAAACTCCCAGCTACCTGAGAAGCGCAGGCTATGTATATATATATAAATTCCGAGACCCGGGATTATACTGATCTAGGTCAGTATATCTGGTGTATTGCTGTCAGGAAGACGTAGTCATTTGCGATGTCAAGCGAACAGCCGCTGACTTGGCAAAAAGTTAGCCTCGCGAGACTCAAGAGTCACACCAACCGGGCAAGCGTCTAGGAGCACTCATAAAGATCATTTCATACACGGATCTGCCTAACTGGACATCTGAGGACATAGTTCAATGCCAACACAAACAACGCGTCTCCCACATAAAAAAGACCACCGCAGATGGGAGCACCCCTATCACCAGGCCAACGTTCATAACCGACACGGTAGACAGTTTCAAGCTATCCAAATTGCGATTGCGCCCTCGACCTCCGAGGTCACTTACGAACTCATTCCACTAAGGCTGTCAAACCATGAGTCCTGACATACAGCTGTGCAACCAGCTCATTTTCCCAGGACACTCAGTCCTAGGGCCCGTTCGATCATACGATTCTCCACGAAGGTTTTCAGGGTTTTCAAGGTCCATACTCGTCGCACCCAAAGACACGCCTGGGCTGCATACAAGCCCACATCACAACACGCTTCGGGCGTAACACCATGCTATCCTGCAACACACATACAATTAAATTCTCTATCGTAGACACGGCGGGTAAATATGGATCTAACTTACGATGGAACTATGAAATCCAGTGACCAAGTCGTCTGGTGCTCATGAACGAGCCATTCGTCCTCATTAGTCCCTGTTTCCGCTACCACCACCAAAAACTGCATGACAGGCTCAAACGGTCGGCGGGTGCAAGTGGGACAGGAGACAGCACGACCGACGCCAGCGAACCCATCCCCATGGCACACCAGCAAATTCCT
Organism: Schistocephalus solidus; assembly: GCA_017591395.1. Classification (NCBI taxonomy): domain Eukaryota; kingdom Metazoa; phylum Platyhelminthes; class Cestoda; order Diphyllobothriidea; family Diphyllobothriidae; genus Schistocephalus; species Schistocephalus solidus. The sequence goes on from WEDG01000182.1 coordinate 340,130, forward strand.
CACTATGAGAAATATGACGCACCCGGAACCACTATGAAGCGCCAGCTGTCGTAGATTGGAGAGTCGTGAACTGAATATATAATTCGGTTCTTTAACGAATCAAGTCAGGCTGCAATGGCACTTCCTTAATGTGACGCTTATAGAATTCTCAACTATAAGCTATCACAGTTGCCCTCACAGCAGCCTAATATACTCGGAATGGAACCGGGTCATATGGTAATTGCAGACGAGTTGCCTATCTTGGTCAGTCAGTGCAGCCGTCTTTGGCCGCACTGACATGGCCTCTCTATCGGAGCATGATTGACGAAGAAGTAAATGTTGCACAAGGCTGTCTTATTTCATACTAATTCACGTACAAGCCGTCACTGCGCTCCATATGAAGCCTGCCATGGACGTCGTTGCTTTTGACTGTCGAACTGCCGTGAGACGTTGCCCCGAAATTAGTGCGATGCTACGGGAGGCTAAAGGCCCGCTTTATTAAATTTTATTAGATCCTTACGGGAAACAGCGAAAAGGAGGGCGACAATCGAGGACGAAGGCAAATATAAAATGGTGAGCTAACTTTGTCTTAAGTCGAGGCATGTGCCTCCCACTCAGATGGATGAATGAGAACCCGTCAAACTATTTAAAATAATCGAACTCAAAACGAGGGGCATATAGAATCCAATCAAGCAATGCGTACATGTCAGCGGTCTTCTTCACTTGCACTTTAAGAGGCCAATCGGTAAAATATTGTCAGGGTTAACCACGAAGAAGTGGATTTAAATGCGGATTTTTCTAGAATTTGTATAGGCACTCGCTAGGATGTTTTTGCTTTGGATGTTGAGGAAAGAGACTAGCTTAGGCCAACGGAGTCTATCCAAAACAGATGGTTACCAGTTAGGTAACTAGGTGCAACTTTTCTCCAAGTAACGCCTACTGCAAATTGAAAAAAACTCGGTTGAGCCCAACCTTATTACTCGGGTAATCGGCGGCCGAGCTCGTGTATCGAGTTCATGGCTGTCTTAAGTATTGCGCGAGTCACCGCGTAGGCCTCTTGTGTAAGCGTCGAACAAGTTCGGGACGCTATAACAGTCGAGGCCACGTGACATGCTTCTTGTTTATTTGGCCAACGGAATATATGTAGCTTATCACTCGAGCAAAACCAAACCCTTACAGGGCTTCCGATGTGGCTAGAATCTCGCAGACATGGTGGGAGTAGTAAAGAATCTATTAAGAAAGTGAATATCTCTAATCGGAAGGAGGCAGGAGCAGCAAGGCTACACTTAGAGAGTTAGTATGTACATAAAGTGCAAACCGCGATTATTATGAATTTATAGGTTTGGATTGCGGAAGATGCCCGCTTGTTCTTTAATCCGCCTTTCGTACTCCTTTCGATTTTGGATATACATAGTGTACGCCTCTGCTTGTGCAGGGTCTTTCGGGTTGGGATGATCTAGTAAGTCCTGTATGCCTAAAAGAATCTGATTGACAGGTAAACACAAGAAAGAGACGGACCTGTTTGATTGTAACCGCGGGTCTCCAGTGTTTCTCTTCGTCCAAAAGAGATAAGCAGACGGTCCCCGAGGGAAACACGTTTGGATGGAACAATGGCGGCTCAAATTTACACTTAGGAGGGGTGGTAGGATACTCTGGTTTAAAATACATACGCAAATGAAACAAGCCACCCTCCCATAAGGTCTAAAAAGTCGTGAGAGAAAACTTTCGTACCCCTTTCTTTCCCGGAATGCTGCAGTCCCAAACCATTAGGTCCAAAGTCCCGTCAGCATTTTTGGTTGGTTTTGCAACAAAGCCCTTCAGAATATTAACAAAAAATAGTTGTTACGAATGGATGATCCTTCCGCCAAGCCTTCCGTTCCTCAGCCAGACGCTTCAGAGAAATTCCATCAGCCTCGCTATAATCGCCCATCTCGGAACTTTAAAACAACTAAGGGTGAAACCTTCCCGCCCCAACTCCTCAAGTTGCGCAAGGAACTCAAGGCCAGAAATCTATTCGGTTCCCAAATTGATCTATGCCCTTTCTGCTGACTGTCGCATTACTTATAACCAAAGCAGAAAAGCAGAACTTAATTGATTCATTACAATGGGAGACAAAAGGCCCTTTTATTTTTTGTTCTCTCACTTCTCATAAAGTGTATATTTTCCCGTCTAACATGCAGTTTATGACTTTGTGCTTTCAGGATTTGCAAATGCCCTTTTATTTTCCATGGCAATTTCCCATATTTCCTTGCTTGCTTTGAATGTCTGCTATTCACTGCTTTTTTATAAACTCTGTATTTTTCCTACTTCTGCTTCTTGCCCGCACACTAACTTTCCCTTCCTATATGTATATCAAAATTTATCATGTCTATTTGGGTATAACAGCATAAGCGAGCCATGGTAAATAGGTTCTTACTGCTAGCCCACCTTGTCGAAGAGGTTCTGAAATCGATATTTCTGAAGGTTAGACGATTACCTTCCCTGCTAGTACCTGCCCCGTATATCCCCATAAAGTCCCCAGGGTATCAAGGGGATTTTAAGAGGTGGATGACGGGACTGGGGACGGGGCCTTGTGCAAAAATCTCCGCATTGCCCTGTCCAACTAAAAGGGTGCAGCACGATGCCTCCTATTTCGCATTTTTACCCCAGCCCACATTTATGATACCTTTTAATTTCCTTTCATCTTTCTCAGTTCTTTCAGTCGGTTTTTACGAGAGAACCCAATCTAACCGCTGATAACTAGAGTGTGGAAGAGATCCCGAAAATTGTATCCGAGCTCATAACAGAACCTATTATTCTGCAGGGACTACTGAAACTGGATTAAACCAAATCGCCATGTCCTGGCGTAATGCTGGCAAAATTTCTGAAAGAGTTGGCCGTAGAGGCATTTTCGAACAACTCTGCCACCGAATTTTCCTTTTTATAAATACTGATGAGCGTAACATGCAGCTCAGGAATACGCTCTGCTTTTTTTAACTCAATGCAAGATCAGTTGTAAATAAGATGGCTAAGCTTAGAACAGTAGCCTTTGAGCTTGGTCCAGATGGGCTGTGCATCACTGAATCCTGGGCTCACTCTCTTACTTCTGACTCGACGCTTGCTATAGATAATTTCAATACCTAACGACAAGACCGTGCTGAAAAACGTGGCGGTGGTTGCCTTCTTAATATAAGAATTTAGAATTTATATTTGGTAAGCACCGGGAAGGCACTGTCTAAGCAAACATTAGTAACGAAATAAAGTTATGACAATTTTCGCAGATAAAATGTACAAATACATATCTTGTACTGCTATGTCAACAGTTAGCAATGTTTAAAAATTAGTGGTGAACTAGAAATAAATAGGCAGTGAAAAAACTCCTACCATAAAAATGGAGGCAGAGTTCAATAGGCCTTCATTTTTGAATAGAAGGTAGGAGAAAAAAACTGCTTAGCAAAAAATGGTCAGGTGGTAGAGTAGGGTAGGGTAATACTGAAGTAGCCGTTCATAATGAGATATTGAAACGTCGAGGTGATTCGTTCTTGATCACTTAGGCGTATGAAACAAAATCTCACGAAAATGCGTCAATGAACTTAAGTCCTCAGCATCTTAGGATCCATAATTGAATTCTGATGATGGTTAGTATCCAAAGAAACGGTAGCATTTTAGACTGTGGACCACCGAATGTGAACGTCCGAATGACGTCATCGTTTGGAGTACTGGTGATATAAGGAGACATCATAGTTCATGGGCGACTCGAGGTAGTGAAAATATAGTTTCAAGAGGGTCACTTAAATTCCCAATGGTCCTTTCTCCGATTCATGGGGAAAGCTACTGGGAAAAGATGAGGAAAATGAAAGGTTAATAGAATCAGTGTTAAGATAAATGTGCAGTCTTCGCTTGAATGCAGATAGACTAGTTAACGACCGTATTTCAATTGGCAAGTTATTCCAAAGAAAACTATACCTAGAAGCAAAGAAAAGAGAGCGTTTACACGTGGAGGATGCAGGGGAGGTATAATTAATGTAGAATTTCTTAGGTTGTCAGGAAGACTAACGGGGGTAATGACAGAAAGTTTGGGGAGAGTTGAGCTATTATTTAGTCGGAAAAAGGAGACAAAAAGCCTGCTTCAAGTCTCCTGACCCAAAAGAAATTTTAGCCTCATTAGCTGGCATCTTGTTGAGTAGGAAGTAGTTAAAAGAGTCGGATATAGGAGTTTTTTGTGAAATGTCTTTGGACATTTTCAATTTTTGAACGGCTAGATTCGTTCATTAAACCGAAGAAAGAACAGCAAAATTCAAGAATCGGAAGTACAAACATACGATAAAGTCTTAATTTGATTTCAGGGATGTAGAAATTATAAGAAATAAAGCCGCAAATCCGAGCAGCTTTGGCCATAATTCTGTCGGCATGAGGCGAAAGATCTAATTTATTGGTGTAGCTTAAGCCCAAGTCCTTGATGGAGGAACATTCAATCATAGGGCAACCTTCAAAGATAAGAGGTTGCGGCAGCCTTACAGGCCGAAAACTCATGTAGCGACACTTAGTAGGTGAGAACTCCATTAGCCATGTGGAGCTCCAGGCCGAAAGAGCGTCTTAGTCTGAGTGAATTTGTTCTAGGCACCGTTCGGTCGTAGAGTTAGAGAAGGAATACACGCATTTGAGGTCATCAGCATAAATAAAAGATTGAGAATGTTTAACTATCGATGAAATATCATTTATATACAGTAAGAACAACAAAGGACCTAATACGGTACCTTGAAGGACACCACTAACAATAGGGGTAGCACTTGAGTATGAGGAACCTACTAAAAACTTTTTGTTTTTCGATCATTGAGGTTTGATCTAATAAAGTCAGTAAGGGGACTACGAAATCCTATAGCTTCTAGTTTAGCTAGAAGTCGTTTATGAGGCACTTTATCGAATGCCTTACTAAGATCAAAATAGATAACAACTACAGATAGATTATCATTACGAAGAGAAGTTAGTAGATTTAGAAAAGACATGTGGCAGGTTTCACAAGAGCGGTCTGGTAAGAAGCCGTGTTGGGTAAATTTGATAATTTTATTGCTTAAGCAAAAAAAATCGGTGATTTGTTTTTGCAATAAGTTTTTCGAAGAGTTTAGCAAGAGAGGGCGTTTTATTAACACCGCGATAGTTATGAATGTCCGAGCGGGAACCAGATTTAAAAACTGGTATTATAATAGAAGTTTTCCAATAATCGGGGAAGAAACCATTTTCGAGAAATACTGAGAATAACTTGCTTAGTAAAGGTGGAAAATCCCTTAACCGTTTAATAAGTGAGTTTGGAATGTTATCAGTTCCAAATGAATGTGAATTTTTTAGGTGAGCTATTTTCTTTTTGAATACATGAAGGCGAGAAATTAATAGTTGTTAGAAGCGAATTTGAAAGCAGAGGAATTGTGGGAGTGGGGCTAGAATCAGTGGTAAAGTGGTTGGCAAAAAAAACGAATTTAACAATTCAGCTTTGCCCAAATCGTCTGTAACAAATTTTTTGCTACAGTCGAGTTAGGGCGGAGTTACATTCAGACGCTTAGCCGATGACCGAAAATGGAAGATTTGAGCAACAGATTTGGATGAATTGGCATCACTTAGTGCCCGAGACTCCCTATTCTTATCTCTTGCGAGCCTTATTTTAGATGCTAATTCAAATATTTGTGCAATCCTTAAATGAACTGACAAAGAGCTTTTAGATTAATCTTTAAGTTTTTTTCGTTATTTTTTAAGTCTGTTCTGGAGAAAATGCGGAACAGTAGAAGAAGCTGTATTTGAACTAAAAATCTTAAACGGGATAAAGGCCTGGATTTTTTCTGTGAGGCTCTGCAATAGCTCACGGAAAAAGTTTGGATCGTTAATCGAGAATATGCTATGCCAATCTAGAGTGCTGACGAAATTATTTATTGTTTCATGGTTTATGTTAGCAAAGTCGAGGTTATTGCATTTAACCTCAGGCTTCGGAAGAAGTGGGACTGGAAAACAACAGTGAATTATTGCGTGATCACTTGGGAAAAGATCATGATGGAAATTCATAAAGAGAGGGTGGACATCGTTTGTAAAAATTAAATCTAAAATGTTGTCATTTCTAGTAACTGAGCTGACCAGTTGGGACATGTTTGAAAAGTTAACAGTATCGACAAATTTCTGATGTTTAGGCGGAGAGGAATTTGCCTGCCAGTCAATGTCTGGCAGATTGAAATCGTCTACGATTATTTTGATATCAAATTGAGTGTCTGCAACTTTTTCAAATAGTTCACAGAGCTCGCTTTCATTGCCAAAATAACACGGAGGATTATAGACACAGCCAATTATCGCTTTTTTATTGTGCGGGAGGATGACTGAAGCAAAGCATACATTTCCAGAAAATGGCGAAATGCTCAGCTGAAAAGGGAAATGTACAAAGGATGACTTAATATAAAGGAGGCAACCACCGCCACGTTTTTCAGCGCGGTCTTGTCGGTACAAATTGAAATGATCTATAGCAAGCGTTGAGTCAGAAATAAGAGAGTGAGCCAAGGATTCAGTGATGCACAGCACATCCGGATCAAGCTCAAATGCTACTGTTCTAAGCTCAACCATCTTATTTACAACTGATCTCGCATTGAGTGAAACTAAGCTGAGCGTATTCCTGAGCTGCAGGTTACGCTCATCAGTTTTTATTAAAAAGGAAAATTTGGTGGCGGAGAAGAAAACTGGAAAGAAGAAATGAAAGGTGGGAAACAAAATCGCTCTGGTCTACAATTTGTCAAAATGTTATTGTTAAGAGAACTGAGATTATTGTACAACGGCATATTTGGATGAAAACCTTGGAAGGGAAGGCTATATTGTGGCGTTTGAAATATAGGGGTGGCATAGAAATGAGATTTTGAGGGAAGTTAGCATAAATTGGCGGAAAACGTGCATTTGAAAAAGGAATAAATGATTTTGAAAAACTGGTAACATAATTAGAAGCGTTAATTATTTGGGGATTTCGGACACTCTTTGGGTTGGGAAAGATTCTAACGTTAGCGTTCGCAGCTGTCGTAGATGCTGAAGGGTTAGCAGGTTTCCGATTGGTAATGACATTACTGATTTTAATGCCTGGATTAGCCAATGATTCAGATTTACTGGGAGTTTTCTTAGGGTTAGTAGATTTTGCAGCTATAGCAGGCATGGTTTGCTTGGGATGAGAAAGAAGTGGTTTTGACACAATTTCACTCAAACCAGGAACAAGGTTAACGGGTGAAGATTCAGCTGGAATCAAAATTCCTGTCGATCCGCAGGGCCGTGGGCGTGCATTAGCTACAGGACAAACCTCTGAGATAACTTTTGGTATTGAAGGTGTAGACGAAGGCTTCTTGTTTGCTAAGGAGGGTGAAACCCGACGTTCCATTGGGGTTTTATCCCTACAAATAAAAAACTTATTTTTTTCAAATATTTGTACATTTCCCTTTACAGCTGAGCATTTCGTCCTTTCCTCTTTGTCACTTCATTTAAGGATTGCACAAATATTTGAATTAGCATCTAAAATTAGACTCGCAAGAGATAAGCATAGGGAGTCTAGAGGCACTAAGTGATGCCAATTCATCCAAATCTGTTGCTCAAATCTTCCATGTTCGGTCATCGGCTAAGCGTCTGAATGTAACTCCGCCCTTACTCGACTGTAACAAAAAATTTGTTACAGACGATTTGGGCAAAGCTGAATTGTTAAATTCGTTTTTTTTGCCAACCACTTTACCACTGATTCTAGCCCCACTCCCACAATTCCTCTGCTTTCAAATTCGCTTCTAACAACTATTAATTTCTCGCCTTCATGTATTCAAAAAGAAAAAGCTCACCTAAAAAATTCACATTCATTTGGAACTGATAACATTCCAAACTCACTTATTAAACGGTTAAGGGATTTTCCACCTTTACTAAGCAAGTTATTCTCAGTATTTCTCGAAAATGGTTTCTTCCCCGATTATTGGAAAACTTCTATTATAATACCAGTTTTTAAATCTGGTTCCCGCTCGGACATTCATAACTATCGCGGTGTTAATAAAACGCCCTCTCTTGCTAAACTCTTCGAAAAACTTATTGCAAAACAAATCACCGATTTTTGCTTAAGCAATAAAATTATCAAATTTACCCAACACGGCTTCTTACCAGACCGCTCTTGTGAAACCTGCCACATGTCTTTTCTAAATCTACTAACTTCTCTTCGTAATGATAATCTATCTGTAGTTGTTATCTATTTTGATCTTAGTAAGGCATTCGATAAAGTGCCTCATAAACGACTTCTAGCTAAACTAGAAGCTATAGGATTTCGTAGTCCCCTTACTGACTTTATTAGATCAAACCTCAATGATCGAAAACAAAAAGTTTTAGTAGGTTCCTCATACTCAAGTGCTACCCCTATTGTTAGTGGTGTCCTTCAAGGTACCGTATTAGGTCCTTTGTTGTTCTTACTGTATATAAATGATATTTCATCGATAGTTAAACATTCTCAATCTTTTTATTTATGCTGATGACCCTCAAATGCGTGTATTCCTTCTCTAACTCTACGACCGAACGGTGCCTAGAACAAATTCACTCAGACTAAGACGCTCTTTCGGCCTGGAGCTCCACATGGCTAATGGAGTTCTCACCTACTAAGTGTCGCTACATGAGTTTTCGGCCTGTAAGGCTGCCGCAACCTCTTATCTTTGAAGGTTGCCCTATGATTGAATGTTCCTCCATCAAGGACTTGGGCTTAAGCTACACCAATAAATTAGATCTTTCGCCTCATGCCGACAGAATTATGGCCAAAGCTGCTCGGATTTGCGGCTTTATTTCTTATAATTTCTACATCCCTGAAATCAAATTAAGACTTTATCGTATGTTTGTACTTCCGATTCTTGAATTTTGCTGTTCTTTCTTCGGTTTAATGAACGAATCTAGCCGTTCAAAAATTGAAAATGTCCAAAGACATTTCACAAAAAACTCCTATATCCGACTCTTTTAACTACTTCCTACTCAACAAGATGCCAGCTAATGAGGCTAAAATTTCTTTGGGTCAGGAGACTTGAAGCAGGCTTTTGTCTCCTTTTCCGACTAAATAATAGCTCAACTCTCCCCAAACTTTCTGTCATTACCCCCGTTAGTCTTCCTGACAACCTAAGAAATTCTACATTAATTATACCTCCCCCTGCATCCTCCACGTGTAAACGCTCTCTTTTCTTTGCTTCTAGGTATAGTTTTCTTTGGAATAACTTGCCAATTGAAATTAGGGTTCGTTAACTAGTCTATCTGCATTCAAGCGAAGACTGCACATTTATCTTAACACTGATTCTATTAACTTTCATTTTCCTCATCTTTTTCCCCAGTAGCTTTCCCCATGAATCGGAGAAAGGACCATTGGGAATGTAAGTGATCCTCTTGAAACTATATTTTCACTACCTCGAGTCGCCCATGAACTAGGATGTCTCCTTATATCACCAGTACTCCAAACGATGACGTCATTCGGACGTTCACATTCGGTGGTCCACAGTCTAAAAATGCTACCGTTTCTTTTGGATACTAACCATCATCAGAATTCAATTATGGATCCTAAGATGCTGAGGACTTAAGTTCATTGACGCATTTTCGTGAGATTGTGTTTCATACGCCTAAGTGATCAAGAACGAATCACCCTCGACGTTTCAATATCTCATTATGAACTGCTACTTCAGTATTACCCTACCCTACTCTACCACCTGACCATTTTTTTGCTAAGCAGTTTTTTCTCCCACTTTCATTCAAAAATGAAGGCCTATTGAACTCTGCCTCCATTTTTTTATGGTAGGAGTTTTTTCACTGCCTATTTATTTCTAGTTCACCACTAATTTTTAAACATTGCTAACTGTTGACATAGCAGTACAAGATATGTATTTGTACATTTTATCTGCGAAAATTGTCATTACTTTATTTCGTTACTAATGTTTGCTTAGACAGTGCCTTCCCGGTGCTTACCAAATATAAATTCTAAATTCTAAATGTATGCCTTTCTTTAGTCATCCTCCTGCACAATAAAAAATGGTAATTAGCTGTGTCTTTAATCCTCTGTGTTATTCTGGCAATGTAAAAGATCTTGTGAACTATTTGAAAAAGTTGCAGACTCAATTTGATGGCAAAATAATCGTAGGCCATTTTAGTCTGCCTGACACAGACTGGCAGGCAAATTCCTCTCCGCCAAAACTTCAGAAATTGATCAATATCATTACCTTTTTAAACATGTCCCAACTGGTCAGTTCAGTGACAAGAAATGACAGCATTTTACATATAATTTTTACAAATGATGTCCACCCTCTCTTTATGTATTTTCATTGTGATCTATTTACATGTGATCACGCACTGATTCACTGTTGTTTTCCAGTCTCCCTTCTTACAAAGCCTGAGGTTAAATGAAATAACCTCGACTTTGCTTACAAAAACCATGAATTATTAAATAATTTCGTAAGCACTCTAGATTGGTATAGCATATTTTCAATCAATGATCCAAACTTTTTCCATGAGCTATTGTGGATCCTCACAGAAAAGAAACCAGGCGTTTATCCCGTTTAAGATTTTTAATTCAAATACAGCTTATTCTACTGTTCCCCATTTTCGCCGAAACATACTTAATAAATAACGAAAGCAAATTAGAGATCCATCTGAAAGCTCTTTGTCATTTCACTTAAGGATTGCACGAATATTTGAATTAGCTTGGAAAATTATGCTTTTACGAGATAAGCATAGGGAGTCTCGGGCACTAAGTGATGTCAAGTCATCTGAATCTGTTTTTCAAATGTTCCATGTTCGGTCATCGGCTAAGCGTCTGTATAACGTCCATCTTCCTTCCGTCACTAGGATGTCGACTCTCACCTTCGATATTAGGCGTTGGTACAGGGGATGACGCTTCACAGTCCAATAGTGCAGGCTCTGTAAGAGATTCATCCGTCTCGGATTTTTCTTGCTTTTGTGATTCATTCATATCAAGACTCATAGAAGTAGATAATGTTGAGGGAAGATGATTGTTTATTCACGAGAATACGTAATTGATGAAATGTAGAAAACTAATAATGATAAACGGTATCAGAGAAAGGATTCGATAACGATAGATAATACAAAGGTTCGACTTCACCGAATCAGAAGACTTTACAGAGAGAAGGGGATATCGTCGGATGATTGATCCTTCGAAGGATGTAGGTCGTTGAACTGTGGGGACTCGACTACCGCCACGGCCGCTGAGATGGTGATCGAAAAGGAAAAATCGAAAGTGAAAGTAAAGTTTAAACATCCCGCCAGTCTCTGACCGTCCTGTCCGGTTCAGTACCCCCCTCATAAGTTTGAGCACTGTCCTCAGTGCTTACGCCGGCGGTAGGTGCTAGTATAACTACTTCAACAGCTACAGGGGGAACTTGGTCGCTGGGTAATATAGGCAGCGTATCAAATGAACATGCGGGGAGTCGACCGCGGTATGGTTTGAGCTTAGAAAATTGGGCTGTAAATGGGGTCGCCTGGGGTTGTACCGCATCCCTAAGCAGGAAGTTGGTAGGGGGAAAAGTGTCTAAAATGACGAAGGGGCCTCGCCAGGGATGGTGAAACTTAGATGCTGTGCCACGGGGTGGTATAGGGTTGAAATGTAAGACTAAGTCGCCCGTTTGGAAGGTTTGTCCGGAACATTTACGGTCGTGGTTCGTCTTTTGATGTGTCGCGGCGGTTTGTATCGAGGACCGGGCGGCGTTATGAGCCTGTCGGATAACTTGACGTAGGCGTGTGCCGTATTCTGTGGTTAACATTGGGTCGGCGGTTTGTAGAGGATGAGTTAGATCACTTGGAAGGCGTAAGTCGCGGCCTGTGTTCAAGAAATGTGGTGTAAAGCCGGTAGTGGAGTGTATTGAACCGCGGTAAGCCAGTAAACAGAATGGAAGGTGGATATCCCAATCGTGTTCATGATCTTCTTGTATGAAAGCTAGTAGCGTGTTTTGAGTGTACGATTGGTTCTCTCGACTAACCCGTTTCCTTCTGGATGGTAGGGGGTTGTGCGAGTTTTGTGGACGTCTAGTAGTTGACAGACTTCTCTAAATAGCCGGGAGTCGAAATTAGAACCGCAATCGGAGTGGAATGCAAGGGGTGCACCCCAACGGCTAACCCATTCGCGGGTTATGGCATTTGCCACGGATTGAGCGTCTTGGTGCAACAAAGGTATTGCTTCGACCCATTTAGTGAAATAGTCTATCATGACTAATATGTACTCGTGACCCCATACTGATATTGGCAAAGGTCCGATAATGTCCAGGCCGACACGTTCACCTGGGAAGCCAGTTATCATCGGTTGCATGGGTGCTCTTGGGAATGGGATAGGGGATTTGAATGTAGCACAAGTGTTGCAGGATTGACAAAATTGCGAAACAGACGACCGAAGTTGTGGCCACCAGAACCGCGTACGGGCTGCCAGTTCTGTCTGTTTCTGTCCTCTGTGTCCTAACTCTTTGTGGAGGTTTGTCAGTACACTTTCCACAAGCGAACCTTGTACTACGGGACGTAACCGGTTTGTGTGCTGTTCGCGGTAGAAAAGGATGTCGTGTTCTAGTGTAAGGTTGGCCCAATGATTCAAGAGGAGTCTTGCGCCTTGGCTGGAACCGAGCATCTCTTGTGAATTTGGCTTATTCTTGCCCTGTAGGATATGCTGGTATATGACAGACGTGTCGTGGTCTGTCTGTTGTGCTGAAGACCAGATATCTCGCGTCTGTTCGTCGACATTGATTGCGTTCACTATGGGCTCTGGAGATTCATCGTTGGTTGGTGGGGTAGTGAGCTCTAGGCGGGACAAAGCGTCTGCATTTGTGTGTTTTGAACCTGGGCGGTATTGGCATTCAAAGTCGAAGTCTTGTAGGATTTCCTGCCAACGAGCTAACTGGTCCAGTGGATCTTTGAATGACTGTAGCCATTTGAGTGCCCTGTGATCGGTGCGTAGTAGGAAACGTTTGCCTCTGAGGAAGTGTTGAAAATGTTGAATGAACGTTACTATAGCCAGCAATTCCCGTCGGAACGTGCAGTAGTTTCGTTGCGTCTTCGATAGCGTGTGACTGGCGAAACAGATGGGGTGTTCTAAACCATGATTATCTGTCTGGGAGAGGACGGCTCCCATTGCGAAACCACTAGCGTCAGTGTCTAGTATGAAAGGTGGAGCGTCGGTTTCTGTGTTAGGTAGTGTTAGGACTGGTGCTGAACAGAGTGCTGATTTCAGTGTACGGAAAGCCTCGTCGCATTCGGAGGTCCACTTAAATGTTCTGCCTTTCTCTGTCAATTTATGAAGGGGTGAGGTTATACCTGAGAAATTGCGGATGAATCGGCGGTAGTATGACGCTAAACCGACGAAGCTCCTCACCTGAGTCTGGTTCAGTGGTTTTGGCCAGTTTTTGAATTTGGTTTTATCTTTTTCGGGGATTGTAGAAATCTGTCCAGGTGATACCCGATAGCCCAGGAAGCTAACTTCTGGTCTTAAAAACACGCATTTGCTAGGGTTCAGTGTCAGGCCCGCATCTCTGAGGGCTGTGAGGACACGTTTTAGGTTAGCGTTGTGTTCGCGTATAGTCCAGCCGAAAATGATTATGTCGTCTAAATAGATGAGACAAGTGTGGGGAATAGGTGCCGGAGGGCTTGTTGCATGAGGCGTTGGAACGTTGCGGCAGCGTTACATAAACCAAAAGGGAGTGTCTGGAACTCAAAAAGGCCTTGGGGTACTGTGAACGCGGTTTTGTGTCGATCCTTGGGGTCTATTTCAACCTGCCAGTATCCGGACTTGAGATCTAAGGTTGAAAACCATCTTGCGTTGCCTAGGGCGTCTAGTGTATCATCGATACGGGGTAGCGGGAAAGAGTCACGCACGGTAACCGCGTTTAGCCGCCGGTAGTCAACGCACAATCGCAGTTTACCGTCTTTCTTGGGGACGAGGGCAATAGGTGATGCCCATGGCGAAGATGAAGGGCGGATAATGTCTGTGTTCAATAGTTCGTCTAACAGCTTTTCGACCTCGGCTTTATAATGGATGGGAATGCGGCGGGGTGGTTGCCACAGTGGTTTGGCGGAACCCGTATCAATCACATGACGCGTTAAATTTGTGCGTCCGATCTCTGAAGGTGCCCAGGCAAACAATTCAGGGAATTCTTGTAGAATAGACCTGAGTTCTGTCTTCTGGTGGGGATCTACATCGGGAATTTGAGATAATAGTTCGTCAATATTTGTTGGTTGGAATTTTACTGCTGCAATCACCGCTTCATATATCTGATCGGTGTTCGTCTCTGTCGATGTATTCGTACGGGTTGGTGTAGTTCTTAGGCTTAACTTCCGATCTTTGACATGTATGATGCAGTCGGCTGTGGCGAGGAAATCGCCCCCTAGTATGAAATCCCAATCGAGGTTGGGGGCGACTAAGAAGTCGTGTCGGATCGTTGTAGAGCCGAGCCGCACCGACAACTGTATCTTTCCTGTGATTGTCATCGGTGTGTTATTGGCCGTCTTAGGGTTCGGTCTATTGTAAGGTTTGATTTCTGTCGTGTATATGTCTGGAGGGACAATAGAGGTATTTACGACTGAAACATTAGCTCCTGTATCGATAAGTGCGCGTTTTTTACATCCCGCATGGTAAATATCTACGGTAAGTGGTTTAAATATGGAGGTAATCTGTGTGCACGAAGGGATAACATAGCTAGACTTACAGTTGGAGTTGTGGCCGCAGCGACGGGCTCCGGATCCGAAGGCAGCACAATACTGACAACCCGGGCGGTAGTTCGGGAACCGGACTGGTAGTTGACGTGCTTGTCGTGCTGGTACGTCCGGTCGAGTGTTGCGGGTCTGGCCAGGTATGGTCTGTATGTCTGCGTGCTTCTGAAAAATCGTCATATCTCCGGCATTGACGGATTGCTGCCGCCAGATTTGGTGGTGGGTGTAAGACGAAAATTTTTGTGGTCGTGCGATCGAGGAGGCCCTGTCACAAAGTGGTGTAGTATGAGTTCGTCCCGATTGACCTGTGGTAGCGTGGGGAAAGCAAGGGATGCTAAACGACCGAGTTCTCGGGCGAAGTCGTCTACCGATTGGTTTGGCATCTGGCGGAGGTTCGCAAAACATTGATTGGCGGTACCCGGACTTAACTGATCGTCGAAGAGGGTGGACAGCAGAGCAGTTGCCATAGGAAATGGGGTGTTAATGTTAATTCCTGCAGTAAGGGCAAGTTTACGGGTTGGAGGGGAGAGGAATTTTAGCATATAATGGGTGTGGTTGGTTGGAGGGACATCGGCGAGGAATAAGGAGAGTTCAATCAGCCAGTCCTGAAGGTTTTGGCCCGGTTGGTAAGCATCGGGGGCTAGAAGTGGGTCAGGGCAGTTGTCTGTCATAGTTGTAGGAGGGTTCTGAGTGTAGGGGATCTGGGGCTGTAAAAGAGGTGAGTACGGGTTGACACCGGCTGCCACCAATATAAAGTCCTTCTTCCTTCCGTCACTAGGATGTCGACTCTCACCTTCGATATTAGGCGTTGGTACAGGGGATGACGCTTCACAGTCCAATAGTGCAGGCTCTGTAAGAGATTCATCCGTCTCGGATTTTTCTTGCTTTGTGATTCATTCATATCAAGACTCATAGAAGTAGATAATGTTGAGGGAAGATGATTGTTTATTCACGAGAATACGTAATTGATGAAATGTAGAAAACTAATAATGATAAACGGTATCAGAGAAAGGATTCGATAACGATAGATAATACAAAGGTTCGACTTCACCGAATCAGAAGACTTTACAGAGAGAAGGGGATATCGTCGGATGATTGATCCTTCGAAGGATGTAGGTCGTTGAACTGCGGGGACTCGACTACCGCCACGGCCGCTGAGATGGTGATCGAAAAGGAAAATCGAAAGTGAAAGTAAAGTTTAAACATCCCGCCAGTCTCTGACCGTCCTGTCCGGTTCATCTGAACGTAACTCTGCCTTTAATCGACTAAAACAAAATTCGTTACAAAGGATTTGGGTAAAACAGAATTGTTAAATTCGTTTTTTGCCAACCACTTTACCGCTGAAACTAGCCTCACTCCCTCAATTCCTCTTATTTAAAATTCAAATTCATTTCTAACGACCATTGATTTCTCGCCTTCACGTATTCAAAAAGAAATAGCTCACCTAAATAATTCACATTCGGTTGGAACTGATAATATTCCAAACTCACTTGCGATGGAATATGAACCGGTTCCGACGTTTCAGGCATCCTCATTGAATTTTATCAGCACCATTTATTTCTCCGTAGAACTAATTTGTAAGCAAATACTTCGTCTAAAAAACTCGCACTCTTCTGGGACTGACGGTATTCCAAACTCAGTTATGAAGAGAGTGCAGAGCTTCCCCCGATCGCTTAGCCATATATTCTCAGTTTATCTTCGAAACGGATTCTTTCGTGACTCATGGAAGACATCTACTATTTTTCTGTCTTCAAGTTGGGATCTCGTTCGGACGTAAATAATTATCGAGGCGTTCACAAAACCCCGGCTCTAGCAGTCAGCTTGCTGTATCAGAATTGGTGGATTCCATACGTTGCAGTAGGCTGGGCGGGTAACTTGACCCGAGTGTGATTGATCTCACGGCTCCCGATGGGGCCTCGTAGCTCAGTTGACTAGAGCGTTGGCTGTACTAAAGCCTTCCCCTTGCTGACGTGGATTTGAATTCCACCGAGGCCACCGAGTTTTTCACAAGTGGGTCAAAGGAATTAATCAAATCTGTCAAAATCCTCCACTGGTGGTTATAAACAGTGGCTCTGAATGCTATATTATCTCTCACCTGACAAGGCGCGTTCAGAACCCTCATACGTTGTCAGCAACATCACAATACTATCCCATTGCATCTTGCTATTAATTTTTAGTGAAGCAGTTTTTTCTCCTATATTTTTTTTATTTGGTCGCTCGCCGTACTCCGCCTCCGATTTAACCGTAGGAGTTTTATTAACTGCTTATTTCTAGTTCATCGTATATTTCGAAGATTGTTGACTTTTGTTTTAAAAATGGCAAATCGTCCTGAATCGGATATGCCTACCATACTATTCATTTCTGCTGTTCATATGGCTGCTCAGATAGTGCAGCAATTATCCCCTTTATTTTTATTTACACCGCGATACTAATTTTGTAATGGTGGGGCCCTCTGGGCCTTAAACTGCTAGGAGATTTTCCACCTCTACTAAGCAAATTAATCACAGTTTTTCTTGAAAACGGTTTCTTTCCTGATTATTGGAAAACTTCTATTATAATATCAGATTTTAAATCTGGTTCCCGATCTGACATTCATAACTATCGCGGTGTTCATAAAACACCCTCTCTAACTAAACTCTTCGAAAAACTAATTGCAAAACAAATCACGGATTTTTGCATAAGTAATCAAATTATCAACTTTTCCCAACACGGCTTTTACCGGACCGCTCTTGTGAAACCTGCCACATGTCCATTCTAAATCTACTTACATCTCTTCGTAATGATAATCTATCTGTAGTTGTTATCTATTTTGATCTCAGAAAGGTATTCGATAAAGTGCCTGATATACGACTTCTAGCTAAACTTGAAGCTATAGGATTTCGAAATCCCCTTACCGACTTTATTAGATCACACCTATATGATCGAAAACAATTAGTTTTAGTGGGGTCCTCATACTCAAGTGCTACCCCGATTGTGAGTGGTGTCCTTGAAAGTACCGTATTAGGTCCTTTGTTGTTCTTACTGTATATAAATTATCTCTCATTGATAGTTTAACATTCTCAATATTTTAATTATGCTGATGACCTCAAATGCGTGTATTCCTTCTCTAACTCTACGACCGAACGATGCCTAGAACAAATTCATTCGGACTTAGACGCGTGGACTTTCGGCGTGGAGCTTCACATGGCTAATGGAGTTCTCACCTTCTAAGTGTCGCTTCATGAGTTTTAGGCCTGTAAGGCTGCCACAACCTGTTATTTTTAAAGGTTGCTCTATGACTGAATGTTCTTCCGTAAAGGAATTGGGCTTAACCATACCAATAAATTTGATCTTTCGCCTCATGCTGATAGAATTATGGCCCAAGCTACTCAGATTTGCGGCTTTATTTCCTATAATTTCTACCTGCTTTAAATTAAATTAAGACTTAATCGTATGTTTGTACTTCCCATTCTTGAATTTTGCTGTCCCTTCTTCGGTTAAAGGAACAAATCTAGCCGTTCAACAATTGAAAATGTCCGCAGACATTTCACAAAAAACTCCTGTTCCCGACTCTTTCAACTACTTCCTACTCAACAAGATGCCAGCTAACGAAGCTAAAATTTCTTTGGGCCAGGAGTCTGGATACAGGCTTTTGTCTCCTTTTCCGACTAAATAATAGCTTAACTCTCCCCAATCTTTCTCTCATTATCCCCATACGTCTTCCTTATAACCTAAGAAATTCTGCACTAATTATACCTCCCCCTGCATCCTCCACTTGTAAACGCTCTCGATTTTTTGCTTCTAGGTATAACTTTCTTTGGAATAACTTGCCAATTTAAATTAGGTCGTTATCCAGTCTATCTGCTTTCAAGCGAAGACTGCACATTAATCTTAACACCGATTCTATTAACCTTTTATTTTCATCATCTTTTCCCAGTAGCTTTCCCATGTCTCGGAGAAAGGACCATCAGGAATTTAAGTGACCCTCTTGAAACCGTATTTTCGCTACCTCGAGTCGCCCATGAACCATGATGTCTCCTTATATCACCAGTCATCCAAACGAAGAAGTCATTCCGACGTTCACATTCGGTGGTCTACCGTCTAAAATGCTGCCGTTTCTTTGGCATCCTAAGACGCTAAGGCCTCAAGCTCACTGACGCATTTTCAAGAGATGTTGTTTCATACGCCTACGTGATCAAGAACGAACCATCTCGACGTTTCATAATCTTATACTGAAATTCTGCTGCAGTATTTCCCTACTCTACCACCTGACCTTATTTTCCTAAGCATTTTTTAATCCTACCTTCTATTCGAAAATGAAGGCCTATTGAACTCTGCCTCCATTTTTAAGTAGGAGTTTTTTCACTGCCTATCTTTCTAGTTCACTATTAATCTCAAAACATTGCTAACTGTTGACCTAGCAGGACATGTTCTGTCTACATGATTAAGTATTTTTTTCATGTTATCTGCACACATTGTAATAACTTTATTTCTTTTCTAATGTTTGTTTAGACAGTGCTTTGCCGATGATATCCAACTATGAATTCTTCTGTGGGGGATGTTGATAGAAGGTATGAACTCCAGTCTAGTGATCTGGTATAGCTATTCATTGAGTCCTAGTCAAGTTTACGAGTATTTATGTGACTGCTGTTAGAATCGTGTTCTATGTTTAGTGGAAGCATGGATATTATTTTTTTGTTATCACTATCAAACCTTTTGCTGTCATAATGCGTACACATAGGCAAACTATCATTGGCAAAAATAACTTCGAGTATGTTGGTTACTCGGGGGGGGGGTTATCAATTATTTGATTCTAGTTGTGAAATGCAATGAAAGATAACAGTTCGTCATGTTTGGTTGGGGCTGAGTGCTCAATCCAGTTAATTTCTGGGTCGTTTAATTGACCTATAATTATCTTATATTCACTGATTATGCTTTATATATTGTCCTTTAAGTGGTAAAGGTCAGTGTCATCATTACTACATTCAGAAGAGAGTAGAGACATCAACTTAATATATTTTTGCGGTTCTGAGATTTTATCGTGACAAAACAAGTTTATAAAGTGAAAGACTTAATTGGAACATCAACAGCAATTTTTTAAAGTGTAGATTTGATGCAGATCAAACCTCCTTCACTTCGTATATTTAGGCGGTCTTGTCATCAAATTCTAAAGCGCACTCACGGCCTCTGACAAATCTGGTAGATTAGAATGAGGTCACCACGTAGTTGTCTGTAATTAAGAGGCAACAAGTCAAGTTCCGCCAATCTGGTTTCGTAAGGCATATGACCAAGATTCTTGACCATCTCTGTAGCATTCGCCTGTACTCATTCCAGTCGGTGATAATCCTTCTTAAACCACGGACGCCAGGCCTGAACAGCATATTCCAAGTATGATCGAATGAACGCTTCATATATCCTTCCAAATAGAGCCTTATCAAGTTATAGAGGGAAGGCGGGTCTTCGAATTATGCTTTTGAATGAGGATGCGATGTGTTTCCTGTAATCTAGCCAGCTTTGATTTCATATTTGTTGTATTCTTTAGCCCTTAGGGAAATTTATAATTTGATTGGAAGACAAAAGGAGGGGTACTGGAGTACGAAATAACACTTTGCAAGTAGTTCCCGAACCGATGTGCAATGTTTCCGCCCTTGTTTGAGCAATTTTCTTCTGGGTAAATATCTCAAAATAAACCCCGTGCATGACATTGCTGCATCAATCGAGAAAGTGCTGGCCCCTGCACGTAGGGTGGAAGGTGTGGTTTTGGCTTCCATATTTTAGAACAGCAGAATGGGAACAGACGTCAAATTAACCTTACATTCTTTGAAGATCGTTTGAAATTCATCAATCCAAACAAATATTTGACTTTTCTCCGCAAGTCTTTGTATTATTCTGGGTATGTCGGCGAAATTTTGTATGTGTCTTTCGTCGTACAATAAGCCTCCAATTGCTTATACCACTTCCGAAAAGGATAAGGGAACTTGCCAGGATAAAATAGTATGTCTACTCCAAGGTTACTTGGGCGCCGCTGGCGACAACCTCGTTTTCCACATAGTTGAGCTTTTCTCGTATAAAATGACATATTTAAGGATTGCTTTGGAGCCCAGCATATCATCGCCTTACCAGTATAGCTTTAGGATTGTCATGAGTTATTCAATGGTATTATCAAATCAAGGCGAATATAATATTGTCAGAAGTATAAATAGGCTAGGTGTACTTGCATTTACCAGTGTCATTTGACATGTTCTTGTGAATTTCTACGTTGATGGTCCCAAATTCCAACGGGCCTTTTATAATGTAACTGCAAGCTATCGGCAGTCTGTTTGTGTGACTTCCTCTTACCAACAACTACATTCGATATCTGATGTACAAACTCATTGAGGATCATATAAGCGCACAAAATGAATTCAATATATGATCTTAAAATGGACCACGCTTTGTAACCGCACTAGGTCCACCATTTGCGGCACACAAATTTCATTTGTCACATTCTTTGGAAGCTAGGGTGACGGGATAAAAATAATATTATTCCGTTGGTCAAATAACACCTAAGGCGAGTGTTGTATAGTTTAGATTATTGAATTTCTGAAATTGCGCGGTCATCTGAGAGTGTACTTGTGAAGTGCGTCTTACCGAGCCCGGAAAGAGGAAGTGACGAAATTATCTGCGGGAACTAGGACTACTTCTGCAAGATGGCAATATAAATGAACAGAAATACGAGATAAGCAACATTTTTTACAGTCCTGATCGTGTGCGTTTGAATTTGGGTAAAATAATGTCCGAATTTCTTTGGGAATCCGGAAGCAAGCATGTAATCCTGAATAGACTACAGGCTTGTCGAAATATGTGGTATTTGTTTGCAAGCTAGGTGTAGTTTGTTTAGACTGAAGGTTAACATGTGACAGTCAAGGATATGAGATCGACTATAAACGCACACTAAGTTCGTTTAGTCTACAGGAGATGTCAGGAGGATATGAGAAGCAATATATTCGGCACACAGGGCAGGTTACCACGAGATGGCTGTTTGCTTGTGGAGCAGAAGAAAACGCCCGTTCAGGAGCGTGTCAGCCGCAGTGTGATGTTTATGCGTTGGTCTGGTGCATACTGGAGTACCTGTCGGAGTGTTGGGCAGGGGATTGGTTAGATCAAGAGCTGATTTTGGGAGGCTTTGGTGCAAGGGCACATGGGTGACAAAGCATGTTGGCTGACGCGCGCAGGATAGCCACAGGGGTGGATGCTGCTATGATTAGGCTCAGGTTAAGCTCATGGTCTGGTCGGGCGTTGGCGGTGCGTCCGCGATTAAGCACGACTGTTACGGCTGCTGACTGAGAAAATGGATGCCAAAGAAGGAGGCACGAGATGTGGCTGTTACAACTATCCTCCCCCCAAATGCCAAATGAATCGAAGGCGTTGATATCCTAGCCATCAACAAATATGTGGGGTCATTGTACACGACGAGCGGATTTGGTGAGGCGAACAGGAAGTGGGTTGTCGCCAGTAGGTAGTTGCGATGGCATCGTCTGCGGCTGGACGCTGGTTTGGAATCGATTTCGGTTCAGCGTCCTCAACGTATACCTGTTTTACACGGCCAATACTCACTATTTCAGCCTTGCCGTTGCAATCGATGAAAAAATTCTTGTTCGATCGTCGAACAACTTTGTAATGCTAGTCATAAGGAGGTTGGAGTGGGCGGTGGATAGCATCATGTTGGACTAGAAGGAAGTCGCATGTGTCCAGGCCGGGAGGGATGAATAAATTGGTCAATTTAACTGTAGGTGGAGTGACGCGAAGATTGCGCATGACAATGTGTAGTCGCTCCAAATAATCACTAGGATCCAAATACGTAAGTGCATTTGATGGAGGCACCAACTAACCAGGCAGTCAAAGAGGAGTTCCGAAAATAAGATCGGCTGCAGTGCAACCTATATCCACCTTGCGACTAGAACTGATGGACAACATTACTAGAGATAGGTTATCGGACCATAGGGAAGGATCGAGCTGGGCCATGAGGGCTGTCTTCAGCTGTCGATGGAAACGTTCCACAAGGCCATTTGCTCGGGGATGAAAGGCCGTCGTTAGAATCCGGTTGGTGCCGAGAAGTGAAGTGTGCTCGCGAAACACCATGGACTCGAATTGGGATCCACGATCGGTAGTGACAGTCGGAGGAACGCCAAAATGGGATAACCAGTGCATCAGAATGTCTTTGCAACGGTTTCAGCACTGATGCCCGGAATGAGTGCAGCAACTGGCAACCAATTTAACCTATTCACATAAGTCCGGAAGTAGGTATAACCGTTAGAATGTGGGAGAGGACCTCCTATGTCAAGATGAATATGGCTGAAACGCGCATCAGGTGTGGCAAAGGTGCCAACCGGGAAAGCGGTATGCCATGGAGAAATCAATGGTGCTGATAACGTTGAATGAAGATGCTTGAAACGTCGGAAGCGGTTCAGCTTTCATCGTAAGATGATTTGCAAAGAATGCACTTAACAATGCTGCCTTTTCAGAGTCTTCGAAAACGACGTTCTTAGCTTCATTTAGCAATGGAAGTATTTCATAACCTCGTTTAGAGAAGGATCGACGGTGGAACAGTTGAGCAACAGATTTTGCAGAATTTGGCTCGTGGAGTGAGCAAGATTCCCTATGTCACTCGCATGCAAGACGAATCTTAGAGGCAAATTCAAAAATCTCAGCAACCCTTCGATGAACAGATAACGAGCTAGTATATTGATCTTTTAACTGCTTCCTCAATTTCTTTAATTTTGGCAAAAGAAAGTGAGGGACGGGGGATTCCGGAGCGTAGGGCTTGACAATTTAGGTTGGCACAAATTCCAGGATGTAATTTGAAACGACTGACATGAAGTCAGAAAGACTTGCTGCATCGTTCATGGAGGAGAGATGCTGCCAGTCCAATGAGTCCCAAAAGTTGTTCATTAAGCTAATATCTGTGAGCTCAAAAACATGATAGGTACAGACAATGCCTTGCCGGTGCTAAGCAAATATAAATTATAAAAAACCGCGCTTTTGGGGTCCTCATTTTCAGCTGAGTCCCCTATTCTAAGCGGTGTCCTTCAAGGCACCGTGCTAAGTCCTCTTTTGTTTTTGCTTTGCATTAATGATCTTTCATCTGCAGTTAAACAGTCGTAGTCTTTTATTTATGCGGGCGATATAAAATGCGCATAAACCTTCTCTAAATCTTCGACCCAACGATTTGCATCAGACCAGATGCACGACGCCGATTTTCAGTTCAGTTTAGTGTATTTAAAGGAAATAAAATCAAGCCTTTAATCTCCATATTTGTCACATAAAAATCACAAGTATAAAAAGCAATGTAAAGAGGTTACAGTCAAGCGACTGAAGGCAGAGTAACGTAGTACACGGTTATTTTTAGGGTTAAGTAGTCGCATATTCCTTGTGTTGCTGCACAATATGTGTGTCAGACCGATGTTTGAATGCCTGCACAGACTGGGGCTTTACAAACACCCCAGGAAGGTTATTCCACAATTCCACGACGCGGTTGAAGAAAAAAATACTATCTCACATCCTATCTTCCTAGGGGCACACGTACTTACATTGGATGAACTGGGAACTTAGTCATAGTGGTAAGCTGAAAAAATTAATCACACAGGAGGGTAAAATCAAAACCACACACGATACGGAAGGTTTTAATCAAGTCTCCGCGCAACTGCTTATAACTCACAGGATAGAGAGGAAGGTTAATTAGGCGGATCTCATATGGCGGTTCACCTTGACCTCTTGCTAATTTTGTGGCTCGCCGCTGCACCATTTCGAACAAATTGTAATACCACTGGCCCCTGTCATCAGGCTTGGATCACGCATTCAAGATGTGGCCTCATACACGTACCAAAGACTTTGGACCAGCAGTCTTTATCGAAAACATTAAATGTCCACTTGATAGCATACAGGATTAAAATGGCTGATTAAGCCGCCTTGCAACATTGCGTAGAAGACTTCAGGTTGTCTGCCATCCATCGCCGAGATCCTTTTGTGTTTCTGATTCTCGGAGCAGCATGACGTTCAGATAGTATGGTCGCATATTGGTGACCTACTTTGGATTTCCCAGACGTAGCAGGGTTTATTTGCTTGAGTTGAAGGACAAGAGCCGTCTGCAGGCGCAGTGCTCATAGTAGGCCTACGATCACCAGCTGCTAATGAAAACACTTGAAGTTCTTCTCACGCAACATATATTTATTCCAACTAGGGCGCGTGGTGTAAAACGTGGTAGCTGTTTAGATCACCTCTTCAATAACTATCCAAGCAGTATAGACAAGGTAAACTGCCTACCTCCACTTGGTTGAATTGATCATATTGAACATTAATGGGAGTAGGGTTTATATTCTGTACCATCTGCAATAAATGAAGCAATACCCAATATATGGCAAAGAGACTTTTACCAAGTGAGAGGTGGGGCATCGTGAATCGACTGGGATCTTCTCTTCTCCGGGCACGTCACTGAGGGCTGAAATTTATTTAAGGAGTGGTTGTTGAATCTAATAAAATGTCGCTGTCCGTTAGCAAAACTAAGGATATCCAACCAACCACAATGGCTAACACGAGAAATAAAAAAGAGAGATTAAAAGGAAAGGAAGGATTTGGGAGAAATTTTGCCGATCCAAAGAAAATGTAGCCTTTCAAGCATACAAAATTCATAGGAACAATGCTAAAGGCTTACTTTTTAAAAGACGACAGGATTACGAGTGGAATTTTCTCCATCGAGCATGTAACAATCCGAATTGCTCTACAGCTATTTACATAATAGCACAAATAACAGGAACCCGATTCCAGCTATGAGAAACAAAGACGGTTTCGAGATACCATAAATAAAAAAACAAAGCAAAACAATTTTCTCAGTTCTTTAACTCGGTTTTCACCAGAGAATTAGTTTTCATTCCCTCTAGATACCAACCCATGTGGGCGCCAATATTCACAATATACTCTTTCGAGTAGAGGTGTTTTTGGAGAACTAAAAGTTTGAAGGCATGTAAATTCCCCGACCCCAATGAGATTCTAACAAAGCTGCTC
>WEDG01000183.1:0-75766 GCA_017591395.1 Schistocephalus solidus
GAGAGGACGCAGGCGGCTGGCGCGGCCGGGTCCCCTTAAGTCCTAGCCGCCCCTAGGCATGCCACCACACCTCCATGTTCGGCATTTGTTATGGGAGCGCAACCCGAATAACGCCTGCCGTGCCCTAATGTGGCCCCCATGTTGGTCCAACGCATCTACCACGTGGCTTATTTAGGGGGCACACACACACTCACGACGACACGACAGTTCGACCGTCGTAGTCCGACGATGTCCACCGTATGCTACATGGGAAAATGGAGCAGGGACGGTGACTTGCGCGTGATTTAGTTTAAAGTGATAGTAGACTTGCGCTGCATCTACCGCATTCCTCCTCCTCCCACCTGAGCCCGGTGTCAAGACAGAGTCAAGAAGACCGGCGGCGGAGAGGACGCAGGTGGCTGGCGCGGCTGGGTCCCATAAGTCCTAGCCGCCCCTAAGCGCGCCACCACACCTCCATGTTCGGCATTTGTTATGGGAGCGCAACCCGAATAACGCATGCCGTGCCCTGATGTGGGTTCCCCGTGTTGGTCCAACGCATCTACCACGTGGCCCGCTATTTAGGGGCACAACACACATACAATAATACCACACGACGACAGTTCGACCGTCGTAGTCCGGACGATGTCCACCGCATGGTCATGGGGAAAGTTGAGCAGGGACGGCGGTGGATTTAGCTTTAAAAGCGGTGACTTGCGCGTGATTTAGTTTTAAAGTGATAGTAGACTTGCGCTGCATCTACCGCACTCTCTTCTCCTCCCCCTCCTATGCCCGGTGTCAATACAGAGTCAAGAAGACCGGAGATGGGAGAGGGCGCAGGTGGCTGGCGCGGCCGGAGCCGCCCCTGGGCGTGCCACCACAACCCCCCATGTTCGGCATTTGTTAAGGGAGCGTAACCCTAACATGGGACACACACACCTAGAATGCGAACATTCGCCCCAATTTTAACGAGCTTCAGTGCTGACTCGCTCAAAAGAAACCAAGAAGCCGCACAGCCACTAGTATAAGTAATAGATGCAGATGCGCTTGTTGGCCGTCATCAGCCAATCATATACAACAGAATGTGGTGCTCCACCCGAGGCTCGAACCCATGACCTGTTGATTAGAAGTTAGAATGTTGGAATTCTTCTCAAAGATTACGATGCTAGTCATCAAAAAATTACCGGTAGCACTGAGGTACTGTGCATGCTCCATTCAGCAATGAATAGGCACATTTAAGTCGCTACATTGCTGACAAAAGCTCGGCTAGAAGGCAGATATCTATATTCTGTATTTCATGGCAAACAGTACGTTTACAAATACGCCGTGTTAGTGACATTTGACAATCCAATCAGAAAGTAAAGCGTAGCTTAATTTTCTTCGATATGTTAATCCGTCGAAAGCCCCGAGGAGAACCATTCTCCGGAAGAGGGCATGGTGGTGATACGTGCATGCGTGATCTACGCTGAATCTATCTCGCTACCTGTCCCCACGCGCACCATGATCCTGTGATTGGGGCACGGCGTGAGCTTATGAGCTAAAAAGATATGTGTTGACTCTTGTGTGCAGCCCACGTGATAAACTCAACGCCACACGAACCATTAGTCTAAATTATGATAAGTTCAGAGATCCCATAAGGAAGGGCACAAAGTAGGTAAAACTAAGGGGCCCTTACAGCCTGACCCTCAGACCTCAGTTGTACAAAACTATGCGTCAGATCTCAAAATTCCAAGCAACAACTATAGGCATGTTGTGATTGGTCAAACACATGTCTGGTGTTTGCCGTGTGGAAACTAAGTGGTGAACCCGGCCGAAAACGAAGAGCTTCTCTTCTTTTTCTATCATGAGTCATGCATTTCAAGCAGACTGTAGACGAGATTGGCCATAGTAAGACTGATGTGACCTGAATCTTCCGGGTATAACGCATCCAAAACTAAGGCACAAACGTCGAAGACACTGAAAAACACAAAGAAATTCCTCATTCATAACTGCATACTTACCCAGAAGCTCCCGCTCTTGAGTCACTGTGTCAAGAAACATGTCCTCCCAGAATTGCATATTTGCCCAGAGTTTAGACTCAGTGGAATTCAGCAGTGCCTCCTCGAAAAGGTATGTCCACCCGACGGAATTCTTAGCGCTTTTTGAACTCAACCCAACGTTGTTAACCACTGCCGCAAATGTTGGATCCTCCACGTCTCCGCCCATGGCCTTGACGGCTGTGTCCGGATTACCGTCGCTAAGGCTTTTTGCGCCATAGATACCGAAGATATTTGAGCGCAGAGCAGGGACCGATATATAGGGAGGAATTTCGCCCATGACATTTTTTGGCTCAGTAGCTGTTTGCAAGAGTCGCCCCTTGTAGTACCTGGATTGAGAAAATTTTCTAACAGTGGCAAAGGAAAACCTAAAACGAAGTCCCGAATAATTGCAAATTGACGAGCTACGGTCGTAACCAGAAATATTGCCCAGACAGAACATTCATTCAGATTTAAATAGGTAAAGGTTAGGGGAAGCAGAAATGGATTACAATGAGTGACCGGATTTTTCTTCTTACCGAGGTTGTAAGACGATCCAACAAGGTGCTGTTAATAGTAGGCTGACTCGGCCCGAGTGTGAATAGCCGTAGAAGTAAATATAATGTGGAAAGTAGACGCATTAAACTATTTTTTGGCTAAGTAGTCCTGAGCACATTTCCTGGCTATATTGACAGAATGAAATCTGGGGATTATTGGCGAGTGCAACGAGCTCTTAACGTGAAAACGTTTTATCGAAAATGAGTGGGGATGAAATTCACCTACCTAAAACCACGTGAACGGCTACTCTTGAAAGGTGGGAAAAGGACAATGTCCTCTACCATTTTCATCGAAATGCCTTCTGGCGTCCCCAAGGAAGCCGCTTGATGCGAATCTGGTCCTCCAACCTCACAACCGGCAGGGGATTTGCGAGACTGAATCCTTTTAGGTAGCAAGGAGGGTGATGGGGTATGAGAGGACCCTAGTTGTAGTACAGTGAACAAAAGAAGATCTAAGCAAGCAGGCTTAAGAAAGTAAATCGCCCTTGGGCACGTTGAATGCACAAATCGGCAGCTATTCAAGTGCGGAAAAGATCACATAATGTGGAGGGCGGTCTGCAAACAGGCGACATTCGAGCGAGGCAGAAAAAAAGGCAAATTAAAATTGATCGATGACTACAGACAAATACAGAAACACCATGTATGGACTTTCAGGATGCGCCTAGTGAAGGTTACAGCTAGCCTGACGTTCTGCTCTACGAATGACGATGCCTATAAAGTACATATAAATGCCTGCAAATGCCAGTGTGTTGTGGATGACGCCTGTGAGAAGCTGACAGAACAGTTCGTATAATAAGGTTCAACAAGTCGAAAATGGAAAAGTCGCCTAAGGTTTGCAACCGAATTGCCAGAAAAAGAGGGAAACTACAATGGCAAAAAAGGGAGATCTCGTAAAATGAAAGCAATTTGTGCAAAAATCTACGCAGACAAAAACAAACAAAGTGTTCAAACTCTTCTAGTGCATGCAAACATTAGAGACAACAGTGTTGAGGGTGAGTGATCGGGGTCATCTGACGAAACGTGACAACAGTGATTAGCGTCCTATGAAAGGCAGAGGTTTGATGGTTGGGAAACCTCCTACGGTAGTTACTGACCATGAGGAGTGGCCCGAGCAAGAGTTAACGCATAAATATTGCACCCGTCAAGGGATTCAAAGCCTTGGTTTAGTGAAATAAAGGCGGGCGAGGTCTGTAGGGGACAGATGGATCGGGGGGCTCGTGATTGGGATGAATAAACCCCGAGTACGTTAGTACTGGTGCGATGGGAGAGATGGCGAATGGTCGCTAGAGAGAGGTAGGCTCTCTCAGAAATCTGACCCGAGTGTGTATTCCTAAAGGCCTCAGAGAGACGAGCCTGTAGCTTCTGTGACAGTTCCACAAGGTCAGGCAGATCACGAGATTGAAAGCGAAGAGAGAGGATGCAATTCCATGCATGCAAATCGAGGGGTTTAAAATCCGTGTCATTGGTCCTCACAGTCCCTTGACCGGAGGCTAGAATTATAATGCCAAGAAAGGTTTAGAGATGTCGATAGTAAGGACTTGCTATCAGTGGATGTATAAATAAGGGCGACTACAGTTATGATAAGGAAGGGGAAGAGAAGGGGCAGGAAGACGACTAAAGGGGACGAGGATGATAGTAGAAACTGTGCGGATAATCCAGCCACCAACCCAGTAAGCGAAGTGCTGCACTTACTCTCTTGTCCGTCATTGTGTTCTCGCCTGGAAGCCTCAGAGTCTGCCTGAAAAAGAGAACAACAAAAGAGGGAAGGTCTTGGGCAAGTACGTGCAATAATAAGCCTAACTTAGTGTCTGGAACACATAGAAGGATGAGGCGCTTTTCGATAGAAATGAAAATATGAGTTCCTGGAAGAAGTGGGGAAGAAGGGGACGCGATTATTAGAACAATGGTTCCATTAGGAAAAGTGATATACCAGCGCCCGGGAGTCCGATATTTACAACTTCCATCAGTCGAGTAAAACCCTCGAGGGAGAACGGGCTCCAAATAGCAATAGACATTGCACAGCCGACTAGGTCTGCTGCTATTCATAAATTCGATCAATCAAGATATACAAGCTGTAACGTCGAACAGTACAGGAAGCAGGGAGGAGTTAGCATACGGAGGTGTCCCACAACTGGCATGCTGCGATTCATTTAAAAATAACTGACTAGAAAGACCCATTTGTTTGTGCCTCATCAAATAGATGAGAGAGTATAGATGACAACTGTCAAACTAAGTGCCGTTTCAGCTGCCACGCCAGCAAAGTCAAATGAATTGGTTTAAAAGGGGATGCATATATAGGGTACCCCAAAAGGTGTTGCAATGTTACACTAAACAAAGCGAGACAGGCGCATTAGAAATGCGAGACGGGGGTCGCTGTGCCAGATCGCATATACGGTTAGTCTAACCTGGATATACGATGAGAGCGAGAGGATATGCGCCACTCCCCTCTGAATATCTTCCTAAAAAGTGTTCTTGTAATGCATTAACAAAGAATGTAGCGTAAACACGAATTTTTCCTCCTTAAATGCTTTATAAGTAAAGGTTTCTCCACCGAAAAGACACCTTCTACCACCATTATCACATTAGAGCCAGCCATAAACCCTACTTCCAGGAGGGCACACCTATGTGTGTCGAACCAGGAAATATAATGTAGCCAATGCTGAGTGTGCAATACATGCAATACCCTGTGTCTTCTTCTCTCAACTTAATAAATCGGGTGCGCTTTCCAACTACTGCGATGCATTAAAAACTGCCGTTGAAAGATATCCAACTGATAGGATAAAGGAGAAATACGTAGTAATGAGGACGAAATCGGAACTGGCATTTGATCTGGCATTATGTTTGCATTAGGAGTTAGTAATAGTGGGCAGTTAAAGGAGGGTACGAGTTTAACTATCCTCACTACAGCTCAAAGCACGTACATGTCACCACTACGACTGTTGAGTAGTGCTTAGATTGACAATCAATTGAGATGCACAAAATGCATGAGAACACAGATTACAAATTTTGCAATAGTAACCAGATAAGAACACATAGGGTCTCGACTTCCTCAGCAGAATGGCGGACCCTATGTGGACGGTGGGGTCGAGTGACCATCATTCATCCTACCTCGTTAAAAACTCTGGTCTCTACTGTTGTCTACTTTCTGGCAGTCTAGGTCAATAACGGGCGTCTCGGCTAAAGAACGCCTGCAGAACCCATCCAACCCATCCTTATTTCACAGATAACGATAACGATCGCTTGAGTGATAAAACGGTGAGATGAGGCATTTTATTAGCTCCCTCATGGTCGTCTGCAGACGAGTGATGATAAAAAAGATAAAAGCGAAAACTGTAAACGAAGTTTACCCATGGAGAGGAGGCAGGTGACGATTTGGGTATTCGGAATTCGCCGGTGCTGGAGGCAGATGAGGGTTTTTCAGAGGTGCCCCAGAGGCGCGACTTCGTGGTAAAGGGAGTAACTGGCCCAGACATGGTGACGTCCCCCTGGATTTTGGGTGTACTGCCAATGCCCCTGTTCCGAGTAGGTAAGATGTAGTAGTGTGTGTGGGCCGATTCGAGCAACAAAAAACTACTGGAAATGCCGCCACGCGTGAGACGCCCCCTCTCTGCCTGAGAGGAGAATAGACCCGAAAAAGCGCTCGCAAGACCAACAGGGGAGATAATGTCGCCGCGCGAGTCGATGAAGGTGCTACCTATCGGTTTGCTGCTAGCTTGAAGACCATTCGCGATATGATTGAAAAGCCACAGGAAGGACTTGAAGTGATCCCACGAGCTGAAACACTAGTTGAAATCAAGACGAAAGTGTTGTATAGTCTTGAAAACGCTTGATAGTTTGTACTGACGCTACCAGATCAAGAATGGTAATGCAAGTTGATATTGAATAATAATGAAAGGCTACTTTTTTGGTTGACAAGTGAGAAAACACATTATTATAGGCAATATTATAGATCGCGTATTGCCTACTTCTCAGACAGAGGGCTCTGGAACTTCAAAGCTTTAATTAAATAGGGACATGCTAGACGATAAATGAGGAGGGTCGTGAAGTTCTTCATCAAGAAAACTGGCAGGATTTATACAGCATAGGACTTAGTGACATAATTCCTGCAATACATTATAATGTTTTGCCTGAAGCAAATGTGATGTTTTTAATAAATAAATGTGTATCCAAAAAGAGTGGAGAAGCACAAACACTATTCCGCCATCTCGAGTGAGATGCAGTAAGCCCACGCCTAGAAGGCTTCTGAGCTGGGCTGTTATGAAGTAAAACATTCGAGCCTTCGTCTCGTAAAAACGTTTTCAAACAGTTATTGCATGGATTATGCATGTGGTGAGGGTTTGAAATGTCTGAAGTTAGCATGCTCCGTTTTATAAATGGAATAGGTCAAAAAAGGTGCTTGCCGATGTATTGTAAACTTATTGCAAACTATGAACTGAGAGGTATGGAAAATTATGGCCAATAATGACCAAAAAATGCAGAATTTAAAGGCAAATGAGATGAGAAATAATATTGAGCAATGACATAGATAACTTACTGGTACCAATAAATTTTGTGAAAGTTTATCAAATGCATCCCTTTGCTCCAAAACAAAGGAAAAAAATAAGGTGCATTTAGAAAATTACATTTATAGTAGCGAAAATTGACATTAAAAAATGCAAAAAACAATTGGACGAGCACAAGTTAGCTTTAGATAAATTCTCGTCAGGCCTTTACATCTATATCACTGTGCCACGAAGTCAAATACGCGGGTAAGTAGAACAAATCGTACGGCTGTCAGGGTGATCGTCAGAAGGATGGCGGCCGCCGGGACAGTTAATTAGATGCAGGCGACTAAATTGGTGGCTTTCGGCCACGGTAATTGCAATAGTGACACAGTGAGATAAATGTAAAGGCCTGACGAGAATTTATCGAAAGTTAACTTATGCTCGCCAAAATGTCTTTTGAAAATCGCATTTGTACATGAAATCAATGCCAAAGCGTCAAGGTCACTGTTAACTAAATACAGTCAGTTAAGGGTCCAGATTAATTATCGGTACAAAAGAGTGAAGGTTTACAGTTGAAAAGCTGTTGCAAAATCCATTGGTACCAGTAAAGTATGTTGACTATGTCTGTTTTAAATTCGTATAGGATATAAGGCTTTAAACCAAAAGAACCGTAATTCGCTAAAAGAGATTATAGGGCAGAAATTAGTCTCAGTAGAGAGCATATCTTGTGAAAAAGAAGAACGCTCGTAATAATGTGAAAGTTTCTCGCTTGGCGTACTGTGAATGGGAAAGGAAATGAGGTACACGGGCTTCGCAAAAACCCCTTCCAAAAGCATCTTACATCAGTAAGGAAGCAGTAAAAAAACATAACTCGAGGGATAAGTTCCAATAATTTCCTTGCTGTCAGACCCTTCACGAGCTGATAAATCTTTCCTACCCACCCAAGGAAACTCCTCCACTTGCTCACACGAACCTGAAAAATGGTTAACACGAATTATGAGTTGGATTCATTCTTCATTTGTGTGAAGTTTAAGTCAGTGAGCAAGGTCTCCAAATGTCAACCAAATTTAGAAGTGTTTCCGATTAGGAGAAATTACTTAATTAGGACTGTAATATTGATAATCTTGGAGCAAAACACAAAGATACTTAGGTCATGTTAGGATTCCGATATTTTGAATGCATATCCTTACAGCCACATGCCAAATCTGCACTTCGAAAACATACTCAACATATGCCTTCTTATACTCATCTGGTAGCGAATCGAGTTATGCGTGAAGGACCGGTACCACTTGCTCTCAAAAGGTCCGCAGTGATGAGATTTTTAAGGTTTGGAAAAGCCCGTTAAAATAGCATCGCACATCCATCGGACACGTTTAGAGGTCCCGTATGGTATCTTCCGAACATAACAAATAGAAAGTAGACATTGGTTGCTGTCAGAGTAGTGTAAGAGAAGATATTTTCGTAGTATTTAATAAAAGATGTTTGAATTTATAAAGGCACAGAAAAACAATAGAAACAAGCATACCGAATCAGTGCTAATTTCCACAGGTTGCCGAAAAGAAAATAGATTCAAAAGCGGGCATCATAACATGACTAAAATATCTTGGGATTATGCAGCGCGATTATCAAAATTACAACCCTACTTAAATAATCCATGCTAATGGTAAACGCATCTCATAGTTTCGGTGTACATTTCATGACATTGGTCACTGAATTAAACAGACAGACAGACAAGATACATTCTACTACTAGAATTAAACAGAGATGTCAGGAGCGTTTTCAGCTCACGACAGTTCGATCGTCCATTTCGACGAGGTCCACCGCATGCTCCACACCAGGTGGTGCAGGGATGGTGACTTGCGCGTGAATTAGTTTTAAGTGATAGTAGCCTTGCACTGCAACTACCGCACTCTCTCCTCCTCTCCCACCTGAGCCCAGTGTCAAGAAAAAGTCAAGAAGACCGAAGATGGGAGAGGGCGCAGGTGGCTGGCGCGGCTGGAGCCCCCTCTCGGTGTACCACCACACCTGGCTCGGATCCCACGGAGTGGGAGTGCCATAAAGGCCATATTAAGAAGGAGCCATTGCAGCCTGACTCTCAGTCCACCAGTCAGCCGCTCCACACAAAACACACATTGGGCTGACCACGCGGTCCGAGTTATCCCGTCAGTTGGCAACCTTCCAAACCACGGCTTTAGCGCACCGTGATAGTTTCAAGCACGTGAGATCGCTTATAGTGAGTAAAATGTGCGGAGCTGTTGACCTCACTCTCTCCCCCACTCCCACAATCAGACCACCATCCGAGCCAGTCAGTTGTCTGATGTGGGAGTGGGCGCATTGGCTGACGGGTCGGCGTACCCGTCTTCGCACGCCACAGCACGACCTGGCCCCCATAACGCACACACCAGGATTCACTAAATCAGGGGATATGGAGGAGCCATCGCCGTCTGACTCCCAGTCCACTGGTCAGCCACTCGACACACACAACACATACACTGGGCCGACGGCGTGGTCTATTGTAAACGTCAGATTTGCAGCCTTCCAAGCCACGGTTTCTAGGAAACCGTGATTTTATCAGATACATTATGATGATTGTGAGGATGTTGTCTATGTATTAGTGTGCATGGTGTGTGCTGATGTGGCTTAGCCACCGGTGGTTTTACGACCGCGTATTTTGCGATATGCGAGCCGCGGCCGGCTGCAGAAGACGAGATACCCAGCATTTGTAAAGGGCACCTTTTCTAGCCCCTTCCTCCGCGAGGAGGCAATCAGTGCTGTCCCTAAATAGGGCTGCTCGGACATCCCAGATGGCTGCCGAACTCCACTATGGGTCACGGTTTTGTTTCAGTGGGAGAACGACCCGAGTTAGCCTGAGCCGCCTCTGGGGTTGCTGTCGCCCCCACAGTATAACTTTAAGAGAGGGAGGAGGTGGGACGTTCGGGAGTCAGGCCTACCAGGTGTGGAGGCACACACAACACCAGAGACCCTCACCTGGTTTAGCTCGCTGGTCGTGACGGTTGCCCGGGCTGTGGCCGCTGGGAAGAACCCAACTTCGAGGAGCCACAGATGAGAGTTGGGTACCAGTTAGATGCGGCCACAGGAGCATTCACCACCTGTACAAGACAAATGCAGCGACCAAATGCTATCTGTGTGGTGCTACCTCTAACTAGTACCCCTACACGCCGTGTTTTCACATACTGACTGACATATAGGTGGAAAGGAGGAGAGGGGAGAGTAAAATAGTAGAAGTATTAATTCCTTTAGCTTTTCTGCAAGAAAAGCCCCGAATAAGACACTATGCGACGATTACATGGTGTTTTTCTTACACAGAAAGCTGCTAAGCCTGGCGCCATCCGTCCTGCACGAGTTCAATCAAAAAGATTCGCTGATGGCGGGACTAGAAAATGAGGCCCAAAGCACAGCGGGACGAGTGAGCCCCGTAACGCGATCAGTGAACGCTTCTCTTCCACACCCAAAAATATCCTTTCCTTGGTAGGGCATGGGGATTTTCACCGCTCCGCCGGTAGCCTTCAGTATTACAGGGGGTTCCGATTTCTGTGTCCTAACTTAAAGCCTAGCTCTATCATTTACAGTAACCCCAACTCTCCTAGCGCTTACCCTAAAATTAACACTAAACATCATAAACATAAACCTAACCCAAGCTCTAACTCTCACTAAAATTCAGGATAAAGTCATCTGTAATATTGGGGTCAATATTCCCGTGTCCAACCTAATAACAAATCCACTCTAATTCAAATTTTATATTGAAGGAAAAGGCGGATTAAGTTTTAAAAAATTATTTGTTTCCCGAACACATTTAAGCCCGATCTGGCATTGAATTTGCTTGTAAGGTTTTGAGTCTATAAGCTACATATTTTCCACGTAAGGGAAATCATACACTCCGCTAAGCCATTCGGAAGATACCATATAAAGACTCTAAAATTTAGCAATAGATGTGAACCATGCTGTACACTTCATAAATAGCATTAATACATTGACAGATGCAATTCTTTTTGAATGAACATTTCAGAGTCCAAAAATATCTCACAAAAACGAAATTTTTCAAACCGAAAGATACCCTTCCTTCGAGTAGAACGTTTAAAGAAGACATGATTTTCCAGGAGATGCGTGCAAAAGGCGGTTACTTCGGCTCGTTTTCTATAAAGTACGTTTAAATTTATAAGGGTCTCGAAAATCAATGGTGCAAATTCAAAATACATCAGTAATCGGTTTTTATAGTTTACTTATTGCCGACCATAGAAAAGAAGTCGATTTAAAAACCGAATTTCTGGCGTGACACAATGCTGCAAGATTATCAATATTACGGCCCTACTTAAGTAGCTTTTCCTAATTGAAAACGCATTTCATAATTTCGTTTAACAGTTCATGAGATTGGTGGAGAAATAAATACATTAAGCACCTGGAATCCAAACTAAAGATCTGCTCCAACCCCCTTGACACACCAGTGGGCTTTGACGAACCGATCCCAGTCAAGATAAGCAGAACGCTAAGCTAAATATCAGGAAGCGGTGCACTGCACACCGGTAAAAGTGGGAGACAGACTCACAACTTCCTCTACAACGCTCTCCTCATCGTCCTGTTTCTGCAGTATACTTGCGAAATTGTCAAAGGCCAACGCAAGAGCCATGTTCCGGTAGATTTCTTCCTCCAGAAGCTTCTGAAGACGACGCCGAGAAAACATGCCCGGGAGGTTGCCTTTGCGTATGGCAATGATTGACTCTGAAATGAATCGTTGATTTTCTGTCCTGATGAAAACCAAGAAAATAATAACTTAAGCGAACAGTGACAGTAGGTGATGCGTTGAAAGAGGCCATGTGTTTTTACAGTGAGCTACCATTGAAATTTACTTACCTAGCGATTTCGAGTCGACGGTTGCGTACCTCTGGATCCATCAGTTCTTCCTGTATCTTAGAAGCTGTAGATAAAATAGGAATAAAAAGATAGCAGTGAGTAGGAATACAACAGTATACACAGTTGTATCTGCCCGCAGTGAGGAAGTTACACCGTAGTAGTCGATTCATTATCTTCGAAAACATATCAAACGATAAATGTAATCTCAGACAGCTGACAGCTCAGACGACATCTACCGTGTGTACCATGGAGAGGGTACAGCATCGACGACTTGTGCGTGGATTAGTTTATAATTATGCAGAGCGGAGCGGCACCTACTGCATTTTCCCTTCCCTCACCTACGAGGCTCCGATGGCAGTTCACTGTCAAGACGACCGGAGGTGGGCCCAGGCTCCGTGGCTGGCAAAGATAAACAGCCACCACAGTTTATGAGGGTTTCACTGATATGTGGAGGGATGCCTACTTAAGCATCGAACGGGATCGGGGCAACATCACAACGGCGTCGGGCATATAAGTTGTGATGAAGGATGAAAACAACCAGCTGGTCTCCATTGATGTTCTCGACTTCCGCAAAAAAATTTAATGGCCTAAAAACTAAAGTCCTCATGAAAATACGACAGTGCTGAGTTTTAACAACAACCACCGAACAAACCATAAGAGCAGTTGCATAAGGTCGAAACATTATCATGATGAGACGAACTACAGTGAATCAAAAGGCACGCCTGCCGAATTACAATACCTTCGACAAGGGGCTTAGTGCGAATGACTACTCACGGAACGTCGTCAACAAGCGCATGCGCAAAAGACATAAGTGAGCAAGCTACATCAGCTCTTAATTATTGCAAGCGATAACGTAGGTAAAAAAGTGTATTGGAGGCCGACAGCGCCCATTCACAAAAATTGAAGTTGACGTCGCAAACAGACCATAGACAACGATCAGGCGAAAAGTAATGAGATTGAACAAACCATTGCCGCGACGGAAACGTCCGCAGTATTTTAGCGAATTGGGTGCAGTTGCGGGCAAACGAATATTACACTTCACATAGGATGGTTAAACAAGCAGCAGCAGTGAGGAAGAATGGCACCAGATCTCGTGTCGTGACTCATTCCATGGGACCTGGCGACACCTGCAAGTTCGAGGATGCCGCAATACTCATGAGAGATGAAAATCATGTGAGCCATGCTTTATTCATGATTCTCCGACCCTAACTCGATTGACAAGCCCAGTGCGCCCCCACGTCCATATTTTGCACGGTTTTCCTGGACAAGGTTAAGACGAAAACCGCTTCCGGCGACGGTATCAGCCAACAAACTCAGCGAGTCAGTATTATGTCACTAATCCACAAAGATAATGAAAAAATGATCCAATAAAAATTAACTAAAAGGTTCCCTGACTAACTCAACAAAGGCGGAGAAATACAGTCCGTACCTAAAGAGCATCCTAGGCGGTTTTTCGATGTTCCTCTGAACACAGGCGCTATCTGTGCGTGGTCAGGACTGCAGTAGACAAATAAGTATTTATTACTGCATACCCCACCTTTCCCTGCAATGTCCCAGGGCTTATTGTTAGTCAGGTTCTTCCTCAGCCCACGCAGTTTGAGGTATGATATAAATAAAATATGAAATATAGCAAGAAAACGTTTTGCTTGCTGTCCTTAATGCTGGCATCACAACCGCTCATAAGCTAAAGCACTTTGGGAGCACATACCATCAATGAACCAACTGCTGATTATTGCGCCAAGGCTAGCCATTGCACCAGAGGGGTGTGGTTGTCTCTGACGTGTTGGAGAGCTTTCGCGTCTCAGAGGGGTCCTTGAGGCAGATTCTGATATGTGACTCTAAAGGCAGCAACAAGTTTGTTTAAGTAGTTCTCGAAAAGCAAGAAGTAACAAACACGTAGCAGACAGTGGAGGAATTCAAAAAGTCTTTATAAAATAGACAGGTCAAACACTGTAAGTGAATGGCAACGTCAGTGTTATACTGTCAGGGCCTCTGCAAGGCTAATAGATAAAAGAAGCTTCCATCAGAGCATACTTAATAAATGCAGCACAGTTTCAATCATCAAAATTCCAACACGGTTCGTTTTATTTCAACGGCGAAAGGTTTGAGAAACTTTAACGTAAATAAAAGTAAGTATGGCAAGAGTTACTACTTCTTAATCGCATTTTGTGCCAGGGAACAATTAAAGAATGCTGATAACTTGGGCGACCTCAGGAAGTACGTTTTTACCGATTTACGGGTTAAACACCGAAACTTTTCCAGCATCGGAGGTAATGACAAAACTGAACTACAAACTATTTACTGTAGTCATCGGCTATAGTTGCGGATCGCTCGTCCAGAGGCTAGCCACGGAAACTTATTGCAGACGAGCGGAAGATGCGGACAGTTGTCGGCCTCCATTATTGCACACTATTGTGCGGACGCTTAGCCTCGTCACAGAGCCATATCACGCCTGCTCCTAGCTACGGGATAGCAGCTATTTCCACTAATCGCTAAGACCATCGACCGGAGAAACGAGGAGTTATAGTTCGCTTGACTACGTCGGAAAAAAGTTTTAACTCTAGAAGCAAACAGAGGAAGCTCTCAAAAGTAAACAAATCTTTAAATTTTATCTTTTCAATACTCATTTCAAAATGGAGGAGAAATGCTAGTTTTTATTCCCGGGTGTTCTTTCATGCAAACAGGATCCTAAACACGATCGTGTATAGGAAGATAACACACACCCACAGAACCCCGAGTCACTGCAGTAATCAGTTTCTACATCAAGAACAAAAAGAGTTAACACATACGAATGCGTCAGCTTCGATGCAGGAACCGCGCCAAAAGAATGGCCTCGGCAGATGAGGGTGATAAGTCCACTCCAGAGAGTGAGTGCAACCCGCATCCGACTCCTTCGCACAATACGAGACATTATCATACCCATTATCTTACCATGGTGGGACGACCTTAGACGGAAGAAGGAACCGCTGTTGGCAAAGTTATGCAGCCTGCATGCATACGCCACACCCGACCTCGGGGGGTGGGGAGGGGGGAAACAAAATTGTGGTGCGTCTTCTGATCATCGTCAGAGGGATGGCGGCCGCCGGGACAGGTAATTAGATACTAATAATAATTGTATTTAATGCCGGTTTACAAGCAAAATCAGACGAAATATGCTGTGGGGATCAGGCTAGCAGTGATGCGGAGAAATAAAAATAGCTTCCCTCCTACGGAGTGTACATTAAGGCAGACCACAATCGAAACTTCCTGAAGACCGAAGTCGGTACTCACACAATTATGCATTTATATCTCTGGATAAGACATCGATCGAAACCTTATCACTTTGTCCTAAGGACTGCTGCCTATGTCAGAACCAGCCAACTAGAGCTAGAAGCACAGTTCTAGAACCACTAGAATCAAACCGACTACCTTCAGTCAGTTTCGGCAGAGAGCGTACAACATCTTAAGTCTAAGTTAATTAATCTCTCTTATCAATACTTGAACAATGGTCAGAAATGTCGAGGCTTGTTAATAAAGTCACACATAGAGAAATTAAAACGTCTCCGGCAAAACAGAGATATCCTCCTAACGAAGGCGGATAAGTGAGCTGGCATTGTTTTAATGGACAGAAAAGATTATGCTATGAAAATGCAATCAATTCTGTCGGACAAGGAAAACTGTAGAAATTCAGAAAGAGAGAAAGATCGTACGGATGAGGTTGAAACACAACTAACTGAACGTTTTAAAAGACTCCAAACGGAGGGTTCGTAATTGAACATGATCTAGAGCGTCTCCGCTCCGTCGGCACGCATATACATCAACTATACAGCTTACCAAGGATTCAATAAGACGGCATACCCGTTCGCCCCATCCTGGATATGAGGAACTCACTGTAGCATGCAAGAGCAAAATGGCTAGCAGACAAACTTAAGCCCGTACAGTATCGGCTAGCGCCACATAGCTACCGAGATACATTTGAATTCGCTGACTGCGTGAAAGACTTAGACCTGAATGGCAGGGTGCTGTTTTCATTGGATGTCTCGTCTCTTTTTACGAACGCGCCGGTTACAGAAACAGTCCAGTACATCTGTGGTTTCATTGCCTCTAATTAGCAGGATATGGGAATGTCAGTGAATGCGTTCAAGGAATTGTTACTAAGATGTACCTTGAACGTGTAGTTCCTATTTGACAACATCCTGTACAGACAGTTGGACGGACTAACTTTAGGCTCGCCCCTTGGTCCGCTTCTGGAGAATATATTCACAGGTAAGCTGGAAGCTTTAGCGCTTCGCCGCCAGATAATCAGTCTGAAATATTATGGGCACAACGTAGATGATATATTCGCGATTGCATCTGAACAAAAGGATATTTCAGCTCTAATGGATACCATAAATCAGGCGCACGCGTCAATCCAATTTACACTGGAACAAGAACAGTCCAGATCGCTCCCTTTTTTGGACGTACTTCTGATTAGGTCTGGCGGGAGTATTCGGCGTAGTTTCTCTCACAAGAAGACGTGGTCCGGACAATATATAAACTTCGTGAGTTTCGTACGGCTAAAATTTAGTGCGCTGTTTGACACAAAGGGTAAAAAGGATCTGCTCGACCGATAGCGTTGAAGGAGAGCTTAAGGTTTTAGAAAGCAACTTTCGACAGAACGGATATCCAAGTCGTGTTACTGTTAAGAACATGACTGAAAAACCTCCAAAGCCCTCCTTTCTAACGGCGAGCAAGAAAATAGTTTTTGAATGTATCACCCTATCTGTAACTGTCTCTGATAATGAGATCGAGAGAGAATCCGAACCACCATGTTCAAGTGATAACCTCTCCTTCCTCTGAAAATACTTTTCATCAGGGTCCCATTTCAAAGTGACGCAGCAAGTGAACTTTTAAGCAAGCGCCTAAGTCAAGCTGTATCAAAAACCTCTCCAGCAACTGACACCCATGTACTGTTCTCGGCTACTTAAATACTACATGGAGAGGGTAAAGACAAACTGCCAGCACAGACGACTTCTATGTGCATCTATTCATTTACCTGCTCCTGTGGGGTAGAATATATTGGTCGCACGAGCTGGCATTTGTCTAAAAGGATAAGAAAACACCTTCCAACATGGTTAGCAAAGGGTGAAATGAAGACCATAAGCAGCTCTATTCTCGCGCATGTGGCAAATACGGATCAGAGCGTAGATGCCAGAGATGCCTTCCGGGTGATTTAAAAGGCACCCTCAAATTATTTATAATTCCTTGGACAGAGTCTGCTGGCTACGGTAGAAGCAGTTGCAATCAGGATACGTAAACCGGGCCTGTGAGCCCAAAAGAACTCTGTACAGGCGCCGCAATTACCATGGCCGAAAGCCACCAATTCAGTCGCCTGCATCTACTTACCTGTCCCGGCGGCCGCCATTCCTCTGACGATGATCAGAAAACGGACCGCAATTTTGTTCCCCCCCCCCCTCCACCGCCCTGACAACCGTACGATTTGTTCTACTTACCCGCATATTTGACTTAGTGACACAGTGATAGTAATTTAAAGGCCTGACGAGAATTTACCGAAAGCTGATATATGCTCGCTAAATTGTCTTTTGGAAGAATATATTGCACAAGAGAAACCCCTTCACATAAGATACACACAACACTGCTACATTTTTAGTACATATGGATTTGAAAGTCAAAACATTCTATGTAAATAATAATGAATTATAACTACTTGAAGGAAAACGGTCGAAGGACGTTAGGTTAGAGAAGCTAAAAATCGCATTAAAAGTGGTCCTTTAGTTACGCGCCGCGTAAAATTACCCTGGTTGGTAAAAGTGTATTGGAAATAAACTATGCAAAGTAGGGCGAAGGGATGCTTACCGGACTCACCATTGGTCGGAGAAGAGAGAGGGGCTGACTGAGCGCGTAGAGAGACCACTTAAGCTGGTACTGCTTGCCGGAAAGGACGGACGAAATGGAACTCTGAAGGAGGGCCTATTGATTGTTGGGGAGTTTGGCCGATTATCTGCAGGAGAACGCCTT
Source organism: Schistocephalus solidus (assembly GCA_017591395.1). NCBI lineage: Eukaryota > Metazoa > Platyhelminthes > Cestoda > Diphyllobothriidea > Diphyllobothriidae > Schistocephalus > Schistocephalus solidus. The sequence continues at coordinate 17,899 of WEDG01000183.1, forward strand.
GACACCTCCCCGAGTTCATTGCTAGTGATATTTGGAGACTTTAATGTTTCACGATCCAAATCACTTTCAGAGAAAATATGCAAGGAGTAGAATAGTGCATAGTCAGTCAAAATATCCTAAACGGTTGATGGTTCGATCAAGGGTCGACTACGATGTCCCTTTTAGTAGCAAAATAGTTGAAAACTTGAGGTAGTTGAAAGAACGTGTGGTTTGGGATAAGAATAAGTTACTGTTTTAGCAATCGAGGCGAAAAGACGTTCGAACTTAAGACGGAACGATCATGAGCTGGGGTGTCTTAGTGCTCATTCATAGCATAAGAAAGCAATCAACCCGTTGATCGCATGGCTAGTCCTAAAATGGATGCTAAGTTCCCTCGAAAGCAAAAAGGGAAAGGTACAGGACGTTCTCTCATTTGTATCATCCTTATAGGACCGCAACTAGGCATACATTCATGGCTGAGAACGATCAGAGGAATTTTAAGCGTTTGCTTATATTTTCGAGGTGGGTATTAAGTGAGAATCGTAGATTTAGCGGGTACCACTGTCTGTTATATGGCGTCTTTATAACGCAATATTGACGGATAAAATCGCGCTTTTCGGTCAATTAGTTCACATACCCGGGGGCAACGTTCAGCAGAGTTTGTCATGGTAAGTAACGCGGCAATTTACACCTTCCCAACTTAAGCTGATAATAAACGCATCAAAAGCGCCAGTCGAAAACTTGGAATGCAAATGCCCGAACAGACCAAACACCCGGCGTTATCCGACTTCACGTATGACTGCTCATTTCGAAGATGGGACACACAAGGCTGACATGCATAAGGTAAGTCTCACACATAAAGCTGTAGATTTGATACCGCCGGCCATGCGATCTAGCCGAAATAAACGTATATAATCGTTACAAAAATAACAGCGTGCAATTGGACTACAGTCGGAAGAAATTCCGGAAGAGTGATTCAAGACGGATGGCGGTTTGGAAAGTAAGATGCGTAGGGGGAAAATAAAAATGATTCAGAAAGTCCATCGAGAATTCTTAATAATCACGAGCGATTCGCTCAATCAAGGTGGACAATCCTACCTGCAAAGACAATTTGTGTGAAGATAAGAGTCGCAGTTCCTTAAGTTTTCCTCTGGCGTTTATTTTACTTTTGCACAATATTGAGTTCAGATACTTGACTGAAAAGGATGAATTCCGAAGTTCAAAATAGAAAAAGAAACCATAGTCGAAGGCGTACCTGTTTAGAGTATCTCTCTACAAGAGGCAAAACAAAAAAGAATCAGAAAAAATAGTAAAAACCAAAAATATTGTTCTAATTTACTAATAATATCAAAAATGCAGTAATTTATAAGAAGGCACACAATCAGCCGTCCCAAAAAATAACCGAAATCAGGCCTACAGGGTAATATGAACGATTACTAGCTAGGAAATTAAATCGAAAAAATTCTAGACGCATAAAAGTCAGGTGAATAACTTAAAAAAATTCATTTATGCGTTTACAAATCCTTATAGATGTTAATAGCATCATGTTTTTAAATACATAGGGAATTTGTAGTTGACAGCGTACGAATATGAGAAAAACAAACACTAACGAGGTTATCGTGAGTACCTGTCAGTTACAAAAGGCGCGGCTGATGTGTAGGTGAGGTGTGCGCCGTTCAACCACCTGTTGTGTGAAATCCTGGTGCTTGTGTTTGGGGGGCCAGATCGTGTACGTAGTGCGCGTGTACGACGTCATCAGCAGCAGACCTGCTCGGAAGGTGGTTTGATTGTGAGGGTGGGGAAGAGAGTGAGTTCGACGGCTCAGCGCATGCTCCTCACTATAAACAATCTGCCGCGCTGAAACTATCACGGTGCGCTAAAAGCTGTGGCTTAGAAGGTTGCCAACTGACGGGAACACTCGAACCGTGTGGTCAGCCCAATGTGTGTTTTGTGAGTAGTGACTGACTGGCGAACCGAGAGTCAGGCTGAAATGGCTCCTTCTTAATGTGGCCTTTATGGCACTCCCACTCCGTGGGATCCAAGCCAGGTGTGATGGTACGCCCAGGGGCGGCTCCGGTCGCGTCAGCCACCTACGCTCTCTCAAATCTTCGGTCTTCTTGACTCCGTCATGACACCGAGCATAGGTAAGGGAGCAGGAGATAGTGCGGTAGATGCAGCGCAAGTCTACTATCACTTTAAACTAAATCATGCGCAAGGCGCCAAGCCTGCACCTCCCTTCCGTGTAGCATACGGTGGACATTGTCGGACTACGACAGTCGAACTGGGCCATGCAGCAGATTTCCAGCGGTAAATCACCGGGATCCGACGAAATCCAATCGGAAGTCTACAAGTACGATGGGACCCGGCTGATGGCCGAAATCACAACACTCTTCCAGGAGATGTGGCGCCAAGGACAAGTTCCTCAGGGTTCCAAAGACGCGACCATCCTCCATCTCTACAAACGGAAGGGGAACCGGAAACTCTGTGATAATCAGAGGCATCTCGATGCTCAACATCGCCGGGAAGATCTTCGCCCGTATCCTTCTCAATCGCCTGAACGGTCACCTAGAGCAGGGCCTGCTCCCGGAAAGCCAATGTGGCTTCCGCCGACACCGCGGAACAACCGATATGATCTTTGCCGCCCGCCAGCTACAAGAGAAGTGCTAGGAGATGCGAACTCACCTATACAATACCTTCGTGGATCTGACGAAAGCCTTTGACACGGTGAATCGCGACAGACTGTGGAATGTCATGCAGAAATTCGGCTGTCCTGAGCGGTTCACGCACATGGTGCGTCAGCTTCATGACGGGATGACGGCGCTCGTCACTGACAACGGGACGGTATCCGAAGCATTCACAGTGACCACCGGAGTGAAGCAGGGCTGCGTAATGGCTCCCACCTTGTTCAGACTCATGTTCTCAGCTATGCTGATGGACTCCTACCGTGATGAACTGCCTGGGATCCGCATTGCCTTTAGAACTGATGGAAACCTTCTCAACAGTCGGTGAATGCAGGCTTCAACGCATGTGTCTACGACTACAGTCCATGACTTGCTCTTCGCGGACGACTGCGCCCTTAACACCGTGACGGAGGAGGACATTCAAAGGAGCGTGGACCTCTTCACCGCAGGCTGCGCCGATTTTGGATTAACAATCAGTACAGCCAAAAGGGTTGTCATGCACCAGCCGCCACCTAGCGCGGAATACAATGCTTCCCGAATCAATTTCAACGGTGCTCAACTCAAAACGTGGAAACCTTCGCTTATCTAGGAAGCACGCTGTCACGCAACACGAGAATCGATGACGAGGTTGCCCATCGGATCTCCAAAGCTAGTCAGGCCTTCGGCCGGCTGCAGGCCTCCATGTGGAATCGCCACGGTATTCACCTGAACACCAAACTGAAGATGTACAAGGCCGTCGTCTTGACGACACTCCTTAACGGAGGGGAGACCTGAACCGTCTACTCGAACCAAGCCAGGAAGCTTAATCACTTCCATCTCAGCTGCCTCCGCAGAATACTGAAGCTGAGATGGAAAGACAGGATCCCGGACACGGAAGTCCTGGAGCGGACCGGAATCCTCAGCATCCACGCCATGCTGAGGCAAGTGCAACTGCGATGGAGCGGAAACCTGGTAAGTATGGGCGACGAGCGACTACCCAAACGAATTTTCTACGGAGATGTCGTTACGGGTGCTCGCCGACAGCGAGGTCAAAAACGACGCTACAAGGACACGTTGAAGAAATCGCTGAAGCAACTGCAAATCAACACGGCTACCTAGGAGGACCTCGCTCAGGAGAGACCAGCATGGAGAAGATCCGTGAAGACATGTTCAGCAATATATGAGGCCAACCCGATCGCCACCGCCAAGGCCAAAGAGCGGTCCGAAACTCACCAGCACCCCGGCCCTGCCAACATGCCCGCGCTGTCAACGCATCTTCTGCGCGTGAATCGGCCTGGTTGGACATCTTTGGACGCAATGCACCAGCAGTCCGACAATTCCAACTTCTACGTCAAATTCTGCCAAACCTTCTGGCATCAATTCCATTACTACCACAATCATAGAGACCACATCCCAATACTCATAGCCTGTTACCCACACCATCGCCTTCGCCTTCCCTACCACCACCACCATCAGCGATGGGGACTCTCTCCTAAACTGTCCTCAATGCGACCGCTCATTCACCTCACGCATTGGCCTGGTCGGTCACTTGCGAATCCATCGTATAGAGACTGGTTAGCCAGAGCCTGGAGCACCAAACCACAACAGAGATCGCCGCCTCCACTGCCCTTACTGCCCTCGCGCATTCACTCATCACATGGGCCTATTCGGTCACATGCGCATCCATGACAGCGGAATTCACCGCAATGCCGACAACACCGATACAACATGCACACCCTCCGCTCCTGACATTCATACCGCCATTGCCACTCCTACTACCATGAATGACATCCCCCCGGCCTCTCCCGATTTCTCCTACCCACACTACGCCCGCAAATTCAACTCACGCATCGGCCTGATCGGTCACTTGCAAATCCATCGCACGGAGGATGGTGAACCAGTGCCTGGGGCTCCGACATACAGTCGCCGCGCCCGCCTTCACTGCTCCCGCACATTTACGCACCGCATGGGCCTATTAGGACACATGCACCTCCACGACAACCTGCGGTAAACCACAGGAGGCTAAGCAACATCAGCGCACACCATGTACATTAATACATAGACAACACCCTCACAATCATCATAATGCACCTGATAAAATCATGGTTTCCTAGAAACCGTGGATTGGAAGGCTGCCAAATTGACGCTTACACCAGTTTACGCCATCGGCCCAGTGTATGTGTTGTGTGTTTCGAGGGGTTGACCAGTAAACTGGGAGTCAGACGGCGATGGCTCCTCCATATCCCCTGAGTAAGTAAATCCTGATGTGTGCGTTATGGGGGCCAGGTCGTGATGTGGCGTGCGAAGACGGGTACGCCGACCCGTCAGCCAATGCGCCCACTCCTACATCAGCCAAGTGACTGGCTCGGATGGTGGTCTGATTGTTGGAGTGGGGGAGAGAGTGAGGTCAACAGCTCCGCTTGAAACTATCACGGTTCGCTAAAAGCCGTGGCTTGGAAGGTTGCCAACTGACGGGATAACTCGGACCGCGTGGTCAGCCCAATGTGTGTTTTGTGTGGAGTGGCTGACTGGTGGACTGAGAGTCAGGCTGCATTGGCTCCTTCTTAATGTGGCCTTTATGGAACTCCCACTCCGTGGGATCCGAGCCAGGTGTGGTGGTACACCGAGAGGGGGCTCCGGCCACGCCAGCCACCTGCGCCCTCTCCCATCTTCGGTCTTCTTGACTCTTTCTTGACACTGGGCTCAGGTGGGAGAAGAGGAGAGAGTGCGATAGTTGCAGTGCAAGGCTACTATCACTTAAAACTAATTCACGCGCAAGTAACCATCCCTGCACCACCTCGTGTGGAGCATAGGGTGGACATCTTCGAAATCGACGGTCGAACTGTCGTGATGTGTAAGGGGTACTAGTTATGGGCAGCACCACACAGATGGTTGGTCGCTGCATTTGTCTTGAACAGGTGGTGAATGCTCCTGTGGCCGCCTCTAACTGGTACCCAACTCTCACCTGTGGCTCCTCGAAGTTGGGTTCTTCCCAGCGGCCACAGCCCGGGCAACCGTCACGACCGGCGAGCTAAACTAGGTGAGGGTCTCTGGTGTTGTGTGTGCCTCCACACCCGGGAGGCCTTACCCCCGAACGTCCCACCTCCACCCTCGCAAAAAGTCCTACGGTGGGGGCGATAGCAACCCCGTAGGCGGCCCAGGCTAACTCGGGTCGCTCTCCCACTAAAACAAAACCGTGACCCATAGGGGAGTTTGGCCGCCGTCGACAAGGAGGACAAGTGAGACGTTACCGGGGCACTCTGAAAACTTCCTTTAAGCAACTGCAGATAAACTCAGCGATCTAAGAATCCAACCGTATAATCACCGCCAAAGCCAAACGCTGGATGTCCTCGTTGGCCAGGGATTTCGGTGGCCTGAAAACCAAAGTGTTCAGAAAAGCAACAAATACGTCGCAAGTACAGTAACCTTCCAATATATCACAAACGCAGTTGCATAAGGGCGTTATACTACAGCGTCGAGACGCACTGCAACGAAACGGAAGACAAGGTTGCTCGGGTAAAATATATTCGACGGGTACTGAGAGTGAATGGCTACCCGCCCAACTTTGTCAACCAATGCATACGCAAACGACAAGAGACAAAATCCAACCGGTCGTAAATGTTGGCGACGTTCTCCGTACGTATCTGACGTCATTTACGTGATCTGGCGTTGTCTGGCATCTTTTACGTGATCTGTTGTAGTTGTGGAAAACTTAACTAGGTTGGAGAAACCGGGAGAGTACTCCGGACGCGAATGGCCAAGCATGCAGCTGCGGTGACGAGGAAAGACGCAGAAGAGATGGTAACTGCGTGAGCCACCAGCTGCTAGTCATGGTTCTCAGGCCCGCGGTCCATCAACAAGCTCAATGACCTTAAGTTCCCATATTCTGTGCTGAGACATTGCCTGAGCAGGGGAAACGGTCACGTGGGAAGGGTGTGGGCAACCAACACCTTCAATGATATTGAGTCAAATGGCTGGGTTATCACGCCAACGTCCACCATGGGTGATGAAAGTACGGCAGTTAACGACTCGGACGTGGACTTTGAACATAAATGGTAAGTACGGTGGGACAGTGAAGTCTTCACAGCCTTATGCAAAAGGATTTTTAATCGATGTCAGAGCGGAACAGCTGCCTTCTCAGCTCAGGGTCATCGTCTCAACAGTTGATCCATAGTGGTAGTTGCTACACCGACCAACCCACTAATCCTGAAAAACAAACACAATTTGTCTTTATTAGCGCCAAACACCCACCCGGCACGGAGGAGGCGACATAAGATGGCGCGGGGAATTTGTCTCTGGTGAAGGCTCCGGGATTACGTGGACTGTGGGGGGTGTAAAGTAGTCCCTCAATCTGGCCGGAAGCGGTTGGCCAGCCTGCAGATCCTCATAGGCCTCTGCGGAACTGGTTGAAGTTGCCGTCCATAAAGCTGGTCGCTCAAAGGCCGAGTCAACGAAGTTCGGACTGGGGCGTTTTTCTAAGGCGAAATCGGAGTAGATAGTTGTAAGGGCTGTGTATTTTATTACCTACATGACTGGTCATAAGAATTACCTTGGATAACGAACACTAAGAGGGGGTTAATTTGAAAGAAATGCAAATCTTTCGATTAACCGGGAAGAGGTGTTTGTTTTATCGCTGTTTGCTGTGTGGATCAGGAGGAAACAGAAGGGGAAAATTCGAATCAATGGAAGTGAATACAAAAGATCAGTAGGGGAATGATGATGACTTCTGAGAGGGTCGTAAGGAATATAAGTTTGGTTGCTCTTAGGAGTGAATCGACTTTCAAGGATTCCAGCATTGTCTTTCTTGCCATAATGTGTGCAAATGCAAGGGCAGCCAAGGAACATATTTATTAGACTTAATAACTACAGTCAGTGGGCTCAATAACAGCAAAAGCAAGAAGTGTGTTCGAGATCCGTTGGTCCGGAACAAAAACAATCAGGGATTGCATGTAAAAAGGCTCGGTGAACCCAGTCATATCGTGCCCTGGAAGAAAGGTCCACTCATTTAGCCTGATGGTGGGATAAATGAAACATGCCCGTGATTGAGATGGTTGCAGGCCTTGTGGGTGATTGCACGGCGAAGGCTGCAATCGGCTGTAGATTACATTTGAAACCGTTCAACTTTAAAAGTGACTCACTTTCGAATCAAACGGGAGTCCCTGGGACTAGGATATGGATGGCTCATGTTGGTAAATGATTAGGAATGACCACTTAAGTCCCACTTACCTTTCTCAGTAGCACTCCTTAACATATTTTGTGTCGTGGGTTTAGTGTTTATCGTCTTTTGAGAGCACAGTCTTCACTATTTAGTTGAAAAATACAGATTCATGTCATCTAGAGATTTTTGTCCTTAGGCCGAGATAATCACAAATTGTGACAACGATCGAGCAGCTATTAGAATCAAATGGCCTGATACGCACGATGGCTTCCCTGGCATTCCCTATAAGAACCGGTGTCAACTAGCAGTAAGTAGGCCTATTAGATGGGCTACAAACAGCAAGATATGTGCAACGCCAGCCTTAAGCTTCTCACGGACTCCATTGTTTTCCAACGGCAGGATAAGGTCAGTGTGTCTGAGCACATGATAGGGTGTTTAGTAAATTAAGGCACCGAAGCAAACAAGCATAATTTCGGCGATGGTCGCGTCCATGAGATAAACGAATGTAGACTGAAACGCATACGTTGTTGCCAAAAGTGCAGACATCAGCTTGGGAATTGCAACATCACGGATGCAGAATGCACAGAGGCTACATCCCGAGGTAAGCACTGCAGTCAGCTTTTCATAAGTAGCATCACATTTCCGGGGCAGCGGGAAACATACTAAGACACATACTAGAGACCGGTTAGCAAACTTAAAAGTGTACAAACGCGACGGCGGCTGGAATGATCGGGGAGGGGGGGGAGGAAATTGACGGGACCTGTCGCGTGATTCAGATTCATAGTGCAAAGAAGACGGTTTGTATGTGTTACGATTTCATTCTTAAATCCAACAATAAATTTGGTTTCTGCTTTCATCTCGACTCAAAGCTGCTCTGATGGATATACGTCAACCAGGTGGAGGAGCATATGTGAAAACACCTCGAGAGGCATAAGCACTTCGCCAATTACAAAGAACATGCAGCCTTGGTGTATTGGGAGAAGCCGGTATTAAAACTCGTTTAAGAAACGAATAAAATAAATGCCCTCTTAAAATAAAGTCTAGTATTAGAGAAAATGTGATTCCAAGGTGGTTGTGCGCTGTCCCCACCGGCGACACGAGGGGGGCACAGCGCAAAGCCAGTGTTGACAGGCCAGGAGCAATGCGAACAGTGGCATATAATGGGAGGTGCGAGCATGACTCTCCAGTCTCTGAAGGTGGGTAGACGAAACAACTATGCGAAACCTCAGAAAACCAATATACCTCTCTTGGTGAACGCTCCTTCTTCCAAAGCTTTGTATTTAGTTTTTTCCACTTCTTTAACCATAAGCACACCTCCATCTTTGCACTGATAGCTTGGACCTCACCCTTCAAACGTGTGACAAAGTGACTAACGAGTGCCACCTACGTTACGTTACTGATGCATGAGTAAGGGACGAAAGAGTAAGGCTGACGCGGCTCAGAATCAGCTCTTCATTTCACAGTAGGAACAATAAAACGTGCTTTCAAACTATTACGGCGCGGTAAGTCGAAGCTAAGATGGTAAATAACTTGAGGGATTACTCGGCCCTATTAAAGACTGGCGATCAGGCTGAAGGTGTTCTGCCCTAATACGACTTTTATGGCGCTCTCACCTACGTGAGCTCCGAATTGCCTATAGAACGAAGATTGATACGTGTGGAGTCCGGAGGCAATTTGACTGCGACAACCGTAAACGGGAAATTTAGTTTTATCACTCACTGCACTCATGCTGACACCATCTGAACACGGTTGGTGATGGGAGAGGGAAGGCGCAGTGTAAGCTCACTTCTCGTAAGAAAAAAATTACGAACAAGGCACTGTAGAACCGACTTTGTAGGTCAATGCGGGACGTTGTTGCGTGCGGCAGTCAAACTACCGCATGGTTGTTGGGAACGCTACTGCTCGTTTTGTGAAAAAAAGGAATACAGAAAACGACATCTATTTTGCGGTCGTTAACTGGGCTGCATGCAGGGTTACCCAATGTCACTTGGCTCAAGTCATCGGAATATAGGAACACGAATTTAGATGCGAGGTGAGAAACGCATAAATCGTGTTTGAAATTAAATGAAAGTAAGCTATGTAGCAGTCAACATAGTTTCAAGGCTAAGCTTCCACATTTTTGAGCGGCAGAAAGACACAATAAAGCATCATAATAAGCAAGCTATTTGCTGACACATTCGTAGAAATAACCTCGAGTGAAGATGCGCATGTTGCGGCTGGTGAAGAGGAAGTTCGGGTTTCAGTGTGGCAATTTCCACTCGATTAACCTTGTTTAACAATTATAAAAACAATCTACTAAAAGTCACGTTAACGATGTCGACGGCGAGTTTATAGGCGTGATAAGAAGGCCATCTCTCGGCGCGCCTGTCATTTCCTATCCTGCATGACAATCCGAATTTTAAACGCTCAAGCAAAACACAGGTTCCTCTGAGTGCCTGCTATTTCAGTTTCACTGTCACCATCCGTTTTAGTTTTGATTGTTTGGTAATTTGAAGACATTGTGGCCTGGTAAACCTCTAATGATATTAAATGCCTCCACTACAGAAGCAAACCCGTTCGAGTTCTTCTGACCGAAATTGCGGAAACGGATGTGAAATTGGCTAGTTGCCAAAAATGAGATTTCTCTTACGGCAGTCCATTTAGAGAACCCAACCGTAAGTAGCAGGAATTACAACTAAGACAAGGATTTTAAGCCATTAGTGAGAAAATTCGTCACACGGATGCTCTCACGCCGAAAATGGAATAGAAACAGCATTCCTTTTGTGGTAGAGAATAAGAAAAAAAAACAGAATACAGCACTCACCAGCAGATCTGAGAGTATGGCAGTTCGCGATTTCTTTGCTTGTACTACTTGCGTCGGTATCGGACTGGGTATCTCCAAGGCTGCCACTGAGATCTGGAAGGAAAGTACGTCATAAATAATCCTTACATGATGAATCTTTTTAACTATAAGAAAATAAGCAGAAACTCACATGAAGGCGAAACTCGTATAATTTTTTAAAAACATTTACATTTGCTCGTCAAACAGGAGCTTGGTAATTTTGAAAAAATATGCTTTTCATAGCAAAGATCGCAAAACAGAGGTCACAATTGACGACCTTTTGGTAGTACCTGATATAAACGTGTGAAATCAGGAAAGGTGGTCATTTAGACCCGAATGTTATAGACTGACCTTCAGCCCCTAACGTAATGCACGCACCCTTTTGGTGCTTTCTAATTATCAGTGGCTGAGGACTGTGCCTGACGTGAGAGAGGTAGGCTTCTTAATCGTGTAATATGTGACCGAAAAATATGACCTGAACGAAATCATACAAAGTACACCAAAGTTAACGAAATATGCACCTACGTTTTCAGATGCACTGATTACTGACTTTCATGGACACAACTGCAATAAAATGGTGGCATGTGGTTATTTTTCGAGAAACGCTGCACCCACCGGTGAAAGTCACACGCAGAAATCAATAACTTAGATAGTATTCGTTTCCATAAATTTTGTGATTGAAGAAATATAATCATATCCCTTATGAAAGACGCGCAAAAGGCACACTTATGCACGGTTTATGGTAAAATTGCGTCCTATTTAAATTAAAGATACTACGAATTGATGGCTTTGGACCTTCTGTATTTAGAAACCCCGAGGCATGATAGGGTGCAGACATTATTATTGTGGGATTCTAGCAACTGCAATATCCATATAAAAAGCCGTAATTGAACGAAAGTAAGAGCCAACATAATAAGAAGTGATGAATTGTCCTCAGAGAGAGCATGCAGCATGTAATCTAGAAGGCTGTAAACATGAAAAGGCTGTTTGAGTTTAAAAATGCACGGCGATTATTACATTTGTTTTCAGAGAAAAAACATCTTTCTTTAAAGCACGTAATTTAAATAAGACAGTTTTCCACAAAAAAGAGCCTTATCATGCATCTTACTGTTTTTCCTAGGAGGTTCATTGACTTAATTCCGTCATAGAAAAGGACAGTTCGACAGTCGTTCCCGACTATGTACACCATGTGTCCCACAGAGTGGTGGGCTCACGGACAGCGATGTGCACGATAATAAGTTTTTAGTAATAGTAGACTTGCGAGACATCTACCGCACTACCCTTTTCCTCACCACCCGAGGCCCGGTGTCTTGAGAGAACCCAGGCGACCGGAGGCGAGATGACAGTTCGACCGTCGATTTCGACGAGGTACACCGTATTCTCCACACCGGGTGGTGCAGGGACGGTGACTTGCGTGTGAATTAGTTTTAAGTGATAGTAGCCTTGCGCTGGAGCTACCGCACTCTCTCCTCCTCCCCAACCTGAGCCCGGTGTCAAGAAAGAGTCAAGAAGACCGAAGATGGGAGAGGGCGCAGGTGGCTGGCGCGGCTGGAGCCCCTCTCGGTGTACCACCACACCTGGCTCGGATCCCACGGAGTGGGAGTGCCATAAAGGCCACATTAAGAAGGAGCCATTGCAGTCTGACTATCAGTCCACCAGTCAGCCACTCCACACAAAACACACATTGGGCTGACCACGCGGTCCGAGTTATCCCGTCAGTTGGCAACCTTCCAAGCCACGGCTTTTAGCGCACCGTGATAGTTTCAAGCACGTGAGATCACTTATAGTGAGGAAAATGCGCTAAGCTGTTGACCTCACTCTCTCCCCCACCCCCACAATCAGACCACCATCCGAGCCAGTCAGTTGTCTGATGTGGGAGTGGGCGCATTGGCTGACGGGTCGGCGTACCCGTCTTCGCACGCCACAGCACGACCTGGCCCCCATAATGCACACACCAGAATTCACAAAATCAGGGGATATGGAGGAAAATGGCGTGAACCCGCGCCTAGGCGCGCCACCACACGCTCTTTTCCGCAGACAAAGGACCAGGATTTTACTGAACCAGAAAGGGAGGACGGCCCATATCCTAGCTGAGTGGCCATAGAGGCAGTATTAGGAAGGAGTCATTGCAACCCGACTCTCAGTGGGCTGACTACGAGGTCCGAGTTATCTTGTCAGTTGGTAGCCTTCCAAACCACGGCTTTTAGTGCATCGTGATGGATTAAAGCGCATCGGCTTGTTTAGAGTAAGGAGCATGTGCTGAGACGGTCGACCTAACGCTCTCTTCACTCTACCAAGCACCAGTCGATAGACCGAGCCGGTCTATCAACTGAAGTTAAGAGGTGGCGCAATGGCCAGCTGAGCTAGAAAGACCACCTGCGCGTGCCACACACTGGACCTGACCCCAACACGACACCACGATTTCGCACAATAGGGATTAGCTGCTTGGATCTCACAAAGAGAGAGGGGATTCGTTAGGAGGGAGCCACAGAGCACGATTCCAAATTGTGTGCCAGGTGCCGATTCCTTGCTTATGGTGGATAATGAGAGGCGGGTTTGTAGGTTGTATATGTGCTGGTGAGAAGATATTTGGCGATAGGGCTCTCAAGGGTGTTTTACCGCAAGCCATAAAAATATAAGGAAGCAGGCAATTTAATTAAGGATCCCTCGTTCCTAAGTGTGAGTTACAGAGGTAGTTCAAAGCTTCTTGACGAAAAATAGCATGTTAACATCTTTAAATTTAGTCTTGCTCCATGAGAGTCAGTAGCGGGGGTCCACAAAAGTAACAGTTTACACTTGCGAGTACTTTAAAAAAACTAAATTCACGTTTCATGTGTTAAAAAGGGAAGGGGCATAAAAAGGTAGGCGTTGCGTTTTTAACAAAAAAAGCACAGCACTAGTACTGATAGGCAGGAGCACACCCGTTGGAAGGGCAAAATCGTCAGCAGGGTGGTTAAACACAATGGGAGAGGTGTATAACTTAGTTCTGGTCAAGAAGTGCACACCTAATACCTGTAAAGAGAAAATTCATCCGTTCGGAATCATGGTGAAAGAGTCCGGCATAATAAGAGAAGCTGGATGAGCTTCAAACACAGAAAAAGTGTTCCTTAGCCTTCATGGTATGGTTTTACATTTTCTTATTGAGCATTATGGTAATAACAAAGGAATATTCATAACAGAATCAGGAACAAGACATACGGTACAGTAACCTATATATCCAGAAGCATATTTATCATAGAAAACAGACTGCGGGAAAACACAGTCACCGTTCCGGAAGACATTCCCTTTCTTCCAGTGATCGTGTCTCCTTCGCGAATACTTTCTGGAACTCGGCTTTTCGCTTAATTAGCGTGATGTAAGTCTTTGTCTTTTTTTCTAGCATTCAAGCTCTTAGGTCGACCGTGAGATAAAGGCACTATAGCCAAGATTTGGGCGAGGTAACTGGACGCTGTCTTCTTAATTTCATCGGAAAGCAATGCGCTAACATGGAGTAAATTCTGTAGACTCTATACGGAATTTGCGAATTTTGAGCGAAAATTCATCGGATTCAGCGGGATAACAGAGGAAAATTCATGAGCTGCCAACATGCAGTCAGCAGTATAAACCCGTTGCATGATTCACCACACTGACACTTCCATGTTGGCAAAACGATAAAGTGGTGGACCTCCGCATTCACTTCTAGGTGAACAGCTAGGTGGTAGGTTACCCTGGTTAGCATCATATCGTTTGCGAATGGTTTTCGTGTCTTTTCCATTGCTTTTTCCCGTTTAAAAGAGGTCTGTTGTTGGACTGGACCAAAACGATGGCTTAATTATCCCATGGCATGCGTTCATCGGGCTGCACTTAGTCCGTGCGAGCCCTTAACTTGTGTCATACATGTGAATCGTACGCGTTAGACGGAGGTCCATGTCATGTCAGCCACTGTGCCCAACCTGAATAGACAGTTCGACCGTCGTATACGACCGGGTCCATCATGTGCTTCACAGCACGTTGGCGCAGTGACGGTGAATTGCGCGTGCATTATTTTTAAGTGACAGCGAACTTTCGCTGCATCTCCCGCTCCCCTCTTCCATCACCCACCTGTGTGCGATGTCAGGACAGAGTCAAGAAGAGCGGAGGCGGGATCAGGTGAAGTGGCTGGCGCCGCGTGAGCCTGCACCTACACGCTTCACCACGCCTCACTCCCCCTCCCCATGTGCGGCATATGATATGGGAGCGCATTCCGAATAACGCCTGCCATGCCCTGATCTAGCCCCCGTGTTAGTCCAGTATTTAAGCGACGCGGCCCAACCTAATTATTAGATGACCGACAGGCTTGGCCAGGCCTCTGGAACGTGGAAAAGGGCGTGAGATCAATGCCGAGGAGTTTTTCCTAACCGTGACACCGTGTAAGCCTTACTAAAATAAATCTAGCGCACTTGAAATTATCATGACGAGTTAGAAGTAGTGGATGGGAATGCTCGTAAGGGTAACTCCGTCACATACCGAGATTGTTGATCAGACTGTGACGGTCCTAACTTCATGTGGCCTTAAAGTAAATTTTTGTTCTTCAAAGCCTGTTTTGTTTGCAGGTGAGGGCCAGTATAAATGTAGCACGCGTGGATGAAATTAACGGTTTTGAAGAGAGAAGAGAGAGAGAGGCCGTTGACGCCATCGTTTGTTGCGGCACGCCCATGTCCGTTTAAGAGTCCCAAAAGTCATATTTTCGATCACAGGCTGTATGCATATTTTTGCTTTTAATGCAGACGACGCGTAAAACTCTCTTCCCTAGGCTGTCTGAAATACTACGGGCTGCTGAGCTGTGTGTGTGGAAAATGGGCGGTAACTCGATATATTTGACCACCAGTATGCCGACTTTGTCTCAAATGATGCAGTCAGCACTCGCTGCGATTACATTGCAAAAATATCCCAGGCCGTTCAAGTAAAAAGAACTTAAGTTGTTTGGGAACGTTCTTCGTTATCCACCTGAATAGCTCCGTTTTGCTGCCATCGACCCGGCATCGTTACCCATTTGGAGGTGCCGAGGGGGGGGGGGGGGGGGGGGGGGGGGAGAGGGCCAACTCAAAATATGGCTCGACACAGTTGGTGGAGTAGGTGGTTCACGGATCTTCGGTATTCGGTCTCCGTCGCTGACGAAGAGAATAGGACGAACTGTCCAGATCTGCTGTCGCAAATCACCACGTGTGGAGAGGTACAAGTACTCGCACCAAGTACGAGCAAGCCAGTAGTGCTGAGATCTATTTCCTAAAAAGCGATTTTCACCCAACGATTATTTCTCAAGCAGAAGGACTAAGGTCGTAAGCTCTCTGAAGGGACGGCTAGGAATCGCGACATGCAAGTCCTGTTCTGATATCGATAGGTGTTTTTTGGCAGATATTAATAAGTTAACTGAGGCAAATGTGACAGCGTAGTTAGTGTTTTTACTGTCGCATGCTGGAATTATACCGATGTTGCTGAGTTTTTCACAAACTGGTCAGTTGAATTGAGATTTTTATTATTTGGTCGACACTTTGGGGTTGATGACACACTGATCGACTGAATAAATTTTCCCGACATACCAACCACTTACGACGTTTTTAAGGACGCACACGCCCAATGCTATGTAAGGAGGAAGTATACGGGTGAAAGACCACCCACCCCAGCTGTTCACGTGTATACCTTTGTCGTCAACTACAGGCTTGCTTGTCTAACCTCGTGCTAAAGAACAAGAGCGGAGAGCATAGTGGGCACCGGTTTGGTGCTTGGAGGACATATATCCTGCCGCATCAGATACGAACTAACGTCCGAAGCCGAAAAGGTTAAGGGGGACATAACACGTGCTGGAAGGAATAAAAGTGTTTTTTTGCCCCGTGTTGCAAGTTGGGCAATTCACTGCCGATACAAGTGCTATTTCGGCTCATTTTTCCGAAAAGGATATTTTTTTACTGTTGAGCACAAAGGAACGCTATCTCCTCTCTTTCTCTTCAGTCGCGTAAAAAAAACCGATGCGCCGAAGTAAAAAAAACAGTCCTTCATGTTGGAATCATCTGCGTTTGGGAAAGTAATATTTCAATGAGGTTAGAGAACTAGTAATTCACGGCTTCAGGCAAAGCGTGTACCCAGACCCGGAAAACATGAGGTCTAAATCCGAAGCATTGGGTTCTTACAGAAACCAAGGCAGTGCGCTGAAGACTGTGGTCCCTCTTAGTAAATTTAAGGATATCCTTAGAACAAACTTTGAAGCCTATTTAAGGTACCAGGAAACCAGTTAAACTTCGAAAAGCTACAGTGCCAACGACTACAGTATAGCTGTCGTGGGCCATGAAAACAACATTGTAAACTATTGGTACCTGGCTTCGTCGGGAGTAAAAGTACAGCTTTCACTTCGATCCAATAAACTTATACCAGAGCAGACTGCCCAGAGAGTAGAGTCAAAAATGGGGTCAGCTCGAGTTTGGTGAGGATTTTCACTCTGATATTGTAATTTTTCTTAAAAAATGTAACTCGGGTAGGCATAGGGGGTAATCGACTTGTTCTACACTAACACGTGCCTCTGGCTACGATCTGTAAAAACAGGCCGTCAACAATAATGTTTCACCACGAGGCACTGCCTCAGTCGAGGTATAAAATTGTTAAGTAGTCATACGACATGTTAGAAATGGGTGCCAAGTATACAATGCGCCGTTGTTAGACGCAAGAA
This sequence comes from Schistocephalus solidus, assembly GCA_017591395.1. Lineage (NCBI taxonomy): Eukaryota > Metazoa > Platyhelminthes > Cestoda > Diphyllobothriidea > Diphyllobothriidae > Schistocephalus > Schistocephalus solidus. Next base: position 35,196 of record WEDG01000183.1, read on the forward strand.
TCTACGCAGCATATGGCATAGTTTTTCTGTGCCTTCGTCATCATGGATAGGAGACCGGGTTTGCGCAAGTTTTAAAAACCCCAAGGCAGATTTACTCCATGCCGACCTAACTCGCTCGTTATCTAGGTAGCTGTGGCTGGGCAAATGCACCTTCAAAAAACAACGAAAATGGAAAACATAGTGCGTTTAAACATGGGAAAAGGGGCCTAGATTCAGTTAGTATCCGGGCTATCGAATGCAATTAGACCAGAAATGGTCATTTTAGGTGCAGTCGTTCTTTTGCTTACACTACTCGATTATCGATTGCTCGTCGCCAAGTGATGGCCGGCAAGAACACTGGTTTGCAGTCCTCAGACAAAACCAGGTCGATCATGCTCCCTGCCACAATACAGATAATTCGGCAAATGCCATTTCCAGGGAAATTCCTAGTACCGATGGTTTTTGACCGGGCGGTAGCGCATCTAATGTAGTGATCAAGGAGCCCGTCTTCGAGCCCTATGTTCTCCCAGAGTATGACTAGCTGACAATAGCAAGTAGACTAGAAACAGCCATTCCAGTCTGCCTTGTATTGTCCGAAAAATTTGTCGAAAACACCTACATTTTTTCGCAGCCCTTCGTCCCACATTTTATCAACTCATTACACACAGTGTGTAAGGCATGGTCGATACTAGCGAAGATGCTGGAACCGTATAGATGCGTCTAATTTTGTTGCTAATACACCGTCCACTCGGAAGTCTACTGAGTTCAGCCGTCGCCATGAAGTACGACTGTTCCTGTAGTTTTTGACAAAAAGGAAGAATTTTTACTCGTATGGGGCAGTTGTTAATTTCACTGCTGCAGTTTTTTGTAAAAAAAACCTGTGGATTTCGGTTGTCCGATAATTTCCTTCTTTCATTATTCAATAGAAATAAAGGCAGTGGTCAGCTGCGGTTCAAATAGTTCACTTCTAGACAACGTGCGCGATGTAGTAGATCCCTTCCCTTGAAGTGCGATACAGTATAAAGATTGCAAAAGATATACGGTCACAGAAAGTAAAGATTTGAAGTTGAGGCATCTTCTAAGACGTTCAACCGAGTAACGAGCCTGTAGCAAACTTGCACACTGTGACCTTCGGTCCAGTTAAAGAACATGATAAAAGAGTGCCACTCAGACCATTTAATACCTACGATCACTAGAAGAAGATGCGATGGGCATAAAATATTTCATATGTCGTCGTTGAGAAAGTGCTATCAGGTTATGCGCCGCCGTCGTTCGCCCAGCCAGAGGCGTTGAGTAAGCTTGCGCCGTCGCCGACACATAAGTGACCAGAAAGTGACAAGACGGTAACACAGACAGCACAGTAAAAGCTGCAGTCCCTATTCTTCTCTCAGCTGTTTGGTCCATTTCGTTCACTCCGAACCCAAGGAGTGGCGACAGCAAATTTGGTTTTATGGGAAAGTTATCCGACTGGTCCCTAAAAACAGCCCGGGTTTAAAAACATGCTGCTTCAAGTACACTAGAAGAAAGATAATGGGGTTAGATACACAAGTTAATTGAAGGCGAAAGTGCATTTTAGGGCAATTTTTCATTTTAGTTTACCCTCATAAATTTGTAAATGCGCCTTCAAGTGTTTATGAAGCTAACATCGAGGGACATGTAGGAAAGGATATCATGCAAACACGTATGATATTGTTTCGGGAGATAACCGACTTAAAATTGCGCGACTATTGTAAATATATCCAAGACTTAACCGACAAAAATCAACTATGTGAAAGTGTAACTTACCCGTAGATATTTCGGATGCACTGCATGCAGCCCTTTCCACGATCCCAGAAGTGGAGGAAATCGTAAGACCGAGTTGGTCAGACGTAGCATGAGCAGAAGCCAGAGTAGAGTTTCGAACAACTGTGGACCTCTCCTTCGATTTGCTCAAAGGGATGGAACCCGCAGTGACATTAATTAGCTCAAGGGCCGGTTTCAGAATGCCATGCTCAAATTTTTCAGTCCAGAGAGAAAACTCGACAGGTTGGAGTTGATCACTGAACCAGTGATCTTTATCGCTGATTTCGCTAACCGCATAGACATCACTTTCAATTCGACGGTAGACCTCATTTTCTGGAAAGAGGGACCACTCAGCAAAGTACTCAACAGCCTATAAGAAAAAAAAACACGTATGCGAAAGGAAAGGGGCAGCCACTACTAAATGAGGTGATAAATGAGCCATAGTAAGATTCAGACACAAGGACCCTATCCCGTAGTTTTTTCAAGATGTACTACATACCTGTGTTTTGGCCACGACGATAGTAAATGGCGAGGGCTCCGGTCTTGACTTCATAAAACGTTCGTACTGAAAGGCGACCACTGGCCTCGGGTACATGCGCACGGTGCGCGTAAACTCAGTTAAGCCGCCCAGAATATTGGGTGATCGGAAGAAGAGGACCTGCGGCGATGAGCGTAGATTGGGCAGAAAGAAAGACCAAGAGAGGGCAAAATTCAGAAGGCATTTCGGCGTATTTTAACTGTCGTTAGCGCGTTCTAATCAGTGAAAATTCCAGTAACATTCGAGTATGTGAAAATAAAAAAAAGGGCTGACGACATGAACCGTGTGCTACTTGGTTTAACCTTTCGGACTTTTCCAGAAGTTTAGTGTCAGAGATGACATCAGTGACGAAGCAAACGATACAAACAAAACAGGGCAATTAATGCACGACCATTTTACGAGTATGAAGATCACAACGAATGGTTCTGTGGACTGGTGGTATGTTAATATGTCCGCTGCCTGAAGTTCTTAACAATATTTGAGGTTTCAGTCGATTCAGAGATAGGCTTGCTCCAAGCCAGAAAACTTTTCGCCACGGTTGTTAAATTGAAGTTGCGTCCTGTCTCGAGGGCGTAGACAACGATTTGAGAGAATTGCTCCCCCTCCTGACGATCACGTGCCTCAATAGTTTCTGCTGCTACAGGGGTTTTTTCATCTGCGCGCATTTCGTTCGAAGTCCTTTAATGTTTGGCTCGTATGGGGATTAGAAAAATTTCGCAACTAAATTATAACTGGTTGCTCAATTGCCTCAATTCTCTTCAAAGCCAGCGTCGAAAATTGAAAAATAGTCAATCTAAAGTCCAGGAAACAGTAAATAGTGCAAGTACTACTTAGAGAAGGTTCATCAAGCAACAGCTGGTGCTGTCTTACACCCAAAGGTGCAGGACGCTAAAATAGACATCAGCAGCAAGTAGGATTAAATAAAAAATTGGAACATGAATGTTGGCCCATCAGAATATTCAGGGAATTTTCATTCGAGGTCGGAAATTGTGGTAGTTTCGAGAATCCATGTAATTCACATCTTGTGGCGAATAGGAACTGTTGAGAACCGTCTCCAGCAGAAATCCGTATCTATAATTTGGACGGGGAATATCACGCCTGTTAGAGCAGGCCTCGATGCGTAATGATTTCAGGCGAATCGCACCGAGGATCGGATACAATTTCTCCCCGAATGATGCAGACCGCATACAACTTTCGAGCCATTGAATTTTTTTATGTATAGCATTCAGGTCGACAATGGAGCCGGATCTAGGGCTGCAAAACGGAGCATATGTGCTGGGAAACGAAGAATGTGCCCTAAACGCAGACGTCATCTTTCCGTGACGGCCTGGAATATCCAAATTGCAGCGAAAGTGGACTGCCCCATTTCAAACGAAGTCAGTACACTTCATTTGAACGATGTTTAGCAAGACACGACGATCAAATACCTCCTGTCTTCCCTCATGTTCCACCCGCAAGACCCAGCATTCACAACCGTGTGAGAGGACTGAGCAGAGGCATGTACCTCGCGCGGTGTCTTCCGCATGCAAGAATTGCAGGTCGAAAACACTGTTCCTCTTGGCGTTTGTGAATAAACTGATCGATCAGCGATCTCCTGTGACCACACTCTGTAGGTAATAAAAAATTGAATCTAGAACGGCAATATCGCCTGGCGCCTTGGTATCAATTCGAAAATAGCAGACAAATAAATAGCCCAGTTCATAAGAATGTGTGACACGGTGTAACGTAATCGAACGTCGGACTATATATCGAACGGTTTTTTATATAATAATCCGCGCAGTCACCAAACGATAGTAGGTCCTGAGGATTTTTGACGGCACACCGGACAGTTCCATTGTCCGCCACAAGCATTGGCCTGTTTGACGTTTTTTAGCTGCTAAACTGAGTAAAGGCCGCTGATTATGTTAAAAATAATGTTGACGGCACTTGGAGCACAAGGGGAAACAATAGCAAACGAACAAATAAAATGGGCGGAAAGGCTGAGAGCAGGCAAGGACAAGCACTGACATTGTTTAAATATTTGCACAGCAAAATACGACTACGGCAGAGTGCCTTTTCCAGAGCATACCATAGCTACTCTGATGGCAACGTTGATAGAATCCTGGTTGGCATCATAGGACAGAGGATCAAATCCCTCATGAAAGTCCGATGGGTCTGGGCTCCAGGGTTTGAAGTCATTCCGGTCCAAAGTACCATCCAGAGCATCCATGGCCTAGGAAAAAATGATTAACAATCATCAAATGCGTCTGTTCTCCACGTATTGTGAACAGATGCAGAATTAAGATCTTTCCAATTTCCCTGCGTACACGCAAGTGAAAATTGAAGCAAATTTTCAAAATCTCTGCAAATGCGGTCACTTCAGAAGGTGCCAGTGGAATCGGTAAATTGGATAGTTGGAAGAAATCACCTCATTTCTGAGGTTACAGAAAAGTGAGCTAATTGGCGGAAGGAGAGCAAAGCAGGAGACGCCCACGTGAATAAACGAGATAACGATGCGTGGGGGAGGGAAAAATCATCAAAACTCCGCTGAAAGCAGACAAAAGGCCACGTCAAGAGACAAGCGAAATGAGAAACGGCGAGGACAGGAACCGCAAATCAGGTGCTAGCCAAATTTACGAAAAGAATGAATGCTATAAGCATGAAAGCAGCAAACAAATACAACTCGGAGGACCCGGGAATCGAAATGTCGCGACGGAATCGTGTCCGATAAAAATTTAAAGTGGGTGACGACTTATATGACTAGGCAAGGTTGTTAAAGTTGCAATGACCTGTGAAAGATCAGCTGTTGTGGAACACATACAATAAACGTCACGGCAGCGTATTTTCAATGCATAGACAATTTTCAAGAGAGCTGATGAAACCAGCTACTGTCCGAGATGTACCAAGAGGAGGTGCATTATAATGATTGCAATCCGAGATGTTGTACGTAATTGAGTCCGGGGCCAATTGCACGGCAGTCAATAGCTACAGTAGCTGAGCTATCTCACGAAGTGTTGACTTAAATTGTGGAATGTTTTCGATTATAAAGGATCACTTAGGTGGGGTTTTAAGATTAACCATGGTGCAGCATAATCTCAAAATATTTAAGACATTTCAGAATGCAAACTCCTGAATGAGCTTCTTTGCGGCCACCCGCATAAGCCACACTCGGTAAAAGATCACTACTTAACTATTAGGATTTTCCCTTTTATCTTCGATGTCCTTATATATTCAAGTATATTTTATAGAAAACGTGCAAAAAAATATGTTTGTTCTCATTTAATAGAGAATTACGTCGTCTCCAAATTTGATAATCGCAGTAAGGGTATTTTTCGGTTTAAAAATGTTTATAGTTATGACATTTTTGAAGACCGTGAAAGGTCGATTCATAGATTATCGCACCACTGGGCTTATTAATGCTGCTTATTAAGTATACGACACGATCCACATCCATTGTAAAATGTAATGAGTCCTATATGATGTCTTTTTAATAGCGTACTGAAATATATAAGTTTCCTTACATGGAAGGTATACAGCGCCGAGTTTTGAAACCCTAAGCGCAAATGCAACTGCCGGTTGGTTTCGCTTATTTGGAATCTGGAAGCCTTTTATGACTGAAAATGTGCAGTCGGTCGGAAACAAGCTTAGTATAAAACTTTCATCTAGGCACGATTTAAATTTTGTGGAATTTGCTGAAAATTAATCAGTATTGAAACCCCACCCAAGACATCCTTTCTAAGCGAAAGCACATTTCAGAATTTCGGTTAACATTTTAGGATATAGCCCACCTACTGAAAATTCACCCCCAAACTATAACAATGTTCAAACAGTCGTTGACTGGAAGTCTGCGAACTGATGGTAATCCGCCCCTACTTAGGAACAAGAGTGCGGATGCGGTGGTTAGTTCTTAGTGCATGTTTTATAACATTAGCACTTATAAGCGATCCGTGGCCCTACCACTGCAGAAAGGTTTGTTGGGGTTAGGGATCAGTGCATGAGCGGTACGCGCAGGCTTGGCTCTAGCTTCGTCAAGCACGGCACCTGCGCATATTTCCGGTATCCGTGACTTTTTCTTGCCAATGGAACATAGTGGGTGTAGAAGGAGCAAAGGAGGTAGATGATGAACATACCTAGTTAATTAAAAATAAATTCGCACGTAGGGTACAATTTGGACCCTCGGTAAAGTGGTCGACCTCGATTTATAAGGTCAACGTATAAACGTACGGGAGATAAGAGAAATTTGGGTCTTATGGGTTATCGGTAGTAAGATACCACGGTGGCCGAAAAAGATGCATGGTCGATCAAATCGTTGCGGTATTTGCTAAAAATCACCGAGACCGAGAGCGCTAACATGCACAGGTAACCTTCGGAACACAGACAGTCATTCTGGCGGATATGTTTCATCGAAAAGTCCAGCACCTGGAACGTAAAATTCTGAGTGATCGAGGTTCTGCGTGCTTTTACAGGATTAACCTCTAGTGGAGAAGTACCCGAAATATTTCCGCGCAAGGCGATCAGGATTTAGATATTGCGAAGTATCGGTCGATTAAGAGACATGTAGACCGCTTTGTATGGAGCGGAAAAGGCTGCAGTCTGGAGCACAGGAAAGTTCGAAGACTTACCTCGGCTCTTTGTAGAATCTAAAAAGTGCAACATGTTTAAAATACTCGATAGCACTTTAAATCGGCAGAATTAGAGCAGTTACAAAGTAGAATAATTTAAATAGGGTACTAGCTGCACTAATTGGAAAGTGGTGTTTAAACTGGTGGTATCAGATAAAAAAAATAGGAAAGAAATCTTCGATGTGATTACAGAATTGTTGTTCTACTTGGGTCCTGCTACCCAGCTTGGCTAACTTTTTAAATGTGTGGACGGCGAAAGTAGACTCAAATGACTAGTCATGGCAGCCAGTCCATGAAACTGGCATTTTCGCACAAGTGCCGGAAATTATAACCGAAGCAACATAAACCTTTTTGTTATTATCATAAGCTTCTGTTAAATCAGCAATGCTCTACAGCACTAATTAAGAAGTTTGCGTTAAGAATGAAAACAACGCTACTGCAGGATAATTGGGGGCAGAGTATTGGATTCAAAAGGAATTGAGTGAACAATTATGTAAAAGATTTCAAGAATACGGACTTGACGTTAACAAGTTCTGCCAACGAAACATCGAAAATAGCGCTGAAACAAAGCTTTTTTCCAAAAGATTGAATAAATGATATGCGATTAATTTTTGCTTGTAGAAAATGAATTGGGTATTTGGAAATAAAATACGTTCTGATTTCCCTTTTGATGGATAGACAGTTTGCCGGTTCTGGAGAACAGAATAAGGCTACCTTGTTTAAATTGTCTATCAAGGCCTTCTCCTCAGTGGTTGGCATTTTTGGAATTGTGTCCTGGGCGGTCGTACCGTAGAACTGCAAAAAGGACAGGGAAAAATAACAAATAAGATTATTAGAGCATGGAATGTCTAAAATTAGTGAGTTCGTACTACAGGTGCAAACCTGTGATACATGCGCACGGCCCGGTTCCCACCTTTACACACTGATCACGATCAGTTTGGTTATAATACCAAAATTTGGGAGCAAGCCAGCGATACTGTTTGTTTTTAAGTCTGAAGTCTAAGAAGTCCATTTGCAGAGAGACCGAAGGAGAATTATGTTCGCAAACATCAAAGCACAAAGATAGCGGTAATTATTGCTCAAATGCCTCCTCTAAACTAAATTCCAAGGAAATTAGGATTTTGGTTGATGTTAGGGCTAGTGTTAAGGACAGAATTAGTGATAAGATTAGGGATATGGTTAAGAATAGGGTTAGATTTAGTGTTAGGGATAGGAAACGGACATATTGGGTTAGGGCGTTCTAATTCCAGTCGACGATAGAACGTATAAGCGATTTCGACCGAGTAAACTACCACGATGACTTCCGGCGAATGACCACTTTCGAGGAACGTCTGCTTACGCTCGAATGGCAGCCCGTCGAGGTTCAATTAACAACCAAGAAAAACAAAGTGCTGTTAAGCAGGAATACATCGATGGTAGACATTGGGAATTGCCTAAATCTTTACCCGAAAAATGATGTTCTCAGGTTTTTGGTGGTTACCGTTTGGTAAACGTTAAAAAATGAGCTCGAGCAGTCGGCTGCCGGCGAGCGAGCTATCAAGTAGGTAAAAAGTCAGTCAGTTTAAAGGTCTGCTAATGGAAGCGAAGAGGCAAGTTCCAAAAAGTATTCGCAAAGAGGCACGGTCTCCGAAACAGGAGCTTAGTGAGCCTGAGGTTTCAAATTCGAACTCGAATCCATCATTAGAGGGCAATAAAGATAAGAGCAGTGGATTGCTCCGGTATTGCAGCATTTATAAAATGTACATAGTTGCAAGCACTGTATACCGGTCACAATTGGCAGCTTCCAAATGCATTGCGGATAGTTGCCCACGGTGCGATACTTGTCTAAGCAACCAGATTTTGCAGTATGCAGTTGCCACGCCGTTGCTATGTTTCTGTGTGGCTGTCAAAATCATCGGATCCCACGCGCATCGCACGTGGTTGCATGTGGTGCAATGATCACCCGCAGTCGAGTTGCTAATTTCGGGATTTCGTCTCGGATCATTTGGCTCGCCGACACTGACACCAGGAACAGTAGTCATCTGCACGCTCTCTGCGTGGGAAACCATTTTGCTTAGGCAAAGTCTCAGCACCGGAGCGGGGAGGTCATTGAGCTTTTTGATTGATTGAGGGTCGGAAAACCATTACTCGAGCAGTTCGCGGCTCACGCGGTTGCCGCCTCTATCGAGACAGGCACGAAGAGGCATAGCAACTGTATATTGCAACATCTGGCCGGTCAGACCATTATCACACCACGTGCAACTAGCCGCGATACATTCATAAGCCACCAATTATGACAGGCATGTAGTTAAAGGTTTGGCAAAAGTTTTGGAGACAGAAGACGCAAAAACAGTTCCAATTGTTCTGGTTGTCTAAAATAGCAAGCAAATTGTCATGCGTTTGACAAGCTTACCTCCTGAGTGTCAAGGTCTACAAGGAGGACATCTCTTGGGAGCCTGAAGGAGAAGCGTGAGCCAAGGAAACTTCGTGGCAGGCCAATAATATAAGGTGATGGTGCTTGAAGAAGCTGGTAGGAAAAAACAAAAGGAATAAATCCACCAGATCCTAGCTCAATTTGTTGTCATGACATTTGACGAAATACGGTACTCCCCGCCTTCAACTCAGGCTGTAAGACTAAACCAAAATGTATAAGGGTACGACTAACAAAGTTGTCAGGCAACTTCTTGCTCGGACGGAATCAAATACCTATGAATCGGCAAGCCTTGGACCTAGCAATTGCTGTAACCCTTTATTTCAGTTCACTTTCTAACAGAGCAAGGGAAATCGAGAAATAAACAGGAGGGCTGAATACTGAATGCTTCCTTTGATAACACGGTAGACATCTTAAACAGACAAAAACTACTAACAGCTAGGATTTTTAACTAAGGCAGAAAATGGAAGAAATGGAACTCACATAACCAACTCTGTTGGTATTATGCTTAGTTTAAACGCTTGTCGCCCTCTTATTCGCTTATGTTCAAAAAATGTCGTAGCCAGACCTATATGTTTTTAAAAAGCCCATATTCTATCTTAACACACCCAAAGAAAGAGCCCAGAATAGCCTAAGCGACGTCAGTGCTAAAAATATGCGGCTTCTTAGTACACACCACATGGTACCTGATAGTAGGTCCGTCGCCGACCGCCGACTGAAAAAGCTGGTGGAAAACAGATCAGTTGATATGTTTAAAAGAGAAGGCGGGTTACCCGTTAGCCTAGAGGCTGGCTACCCGGCGTGTGCACAGGTGGCGGTTAGTGAAACGGCCCTCAGGGTAGGTAAGCTACTAAATAAGCAGTGGCGGACCAGCGGTGACAGGGCTACCAGGGAGCGGCGGGCTGAGGTCTGGCACGCCAAAAGCCTTATAAAAAAGAGTGATGATGGCACTGTGACCTGGCGAACGTGAACCGCCAATAAATAAAATTGCTTGCGAACGCTGCCTGGTGTTGAGGATATTAAACAAATACCAAGAGGAGAAAATGTCGAACGAAAAATCCGAGCGGTTGTTGGGGACCTGCCCGTACTCACAATTCCCAAGTAACCTCGTAATAATATGTCTAACTGCAGAACTATGATCCATGATACGGCGTCTGCGGGAACCGACGCGCTCCGAAACCCTTGTCTATTGGTGCAGGTGAATAGTATGCGGACTCTTGGTATTACATGCTAGAATGTGCTAACGTTCCTGGACCCTGTTACCCAAAGTCTGACGGCGCGCAGCCCTTATCAGTATAACGTAGATGTCCACTGCCTGTCGGAAATCCAAATTCCGGACTCAGGCACTTGGGAAACAAAGATCTCGGGAGTCCACTTACACTTCACCCTGTGCCACAGACGCCCACGCGACTCCTCTGCTAGAAATGCTATGGCGATCACCCTCTTGCAACAAGCGATCCCTGCACTACTTGCTTGGGAACATGTCAATGAACGAATGGCCTACGTCCGACTGAAGCATTGCTTCACAGGCATCTCTACCGTCTCCGTGTACGCACCAACATCCGCTGCCGAACAGTGCGGCTGAGAGACGTTTTACTCGCAGTTGCAAGCGCTAGTTGAAAGTCTCCAACGCCGCGATCTGCTTATTATTGCCGGGGATTGGATGTGGTGACTCCATAAACAGTAATCTTATTGGCCGCTTTGGGTTTGATTCTCGATGTGACAACGGTTAGTGATTGCTGAACTTTGCTGATCAGAACCGACTGTTTGTCACGAACACGTGCTTCCAGCATCGCAATAAACATCTGCTGACCTGGTATTCGAACGGCGGTCATACTGCCAGTCAGATCGACTGCAGTCTAGTCAGTTCAAGGTTAGGCAGCTGGTTTCATTACAGCGGCGTGGTGCCGAGACTGGCAACGTCCATGGCTCGGATAATGTTCTCGCTCGTACACACTTGAGAGTTCACCTTTCGTCTGCGCCCAAAATGCCACCGTCTAGACGCCTCGATGTCACCAAAATTCAGCAACCCAGCACTGCCGAGGCCCTGAGCAGAGAAATCCGGTACTGTTTTACTACCCAAACAGATAGAGAAGGCCTTAGTGAGTAGTCATCATTGAAAACATAAGTCTATGGAACGTTGAGGAAGTCCTTTTAATATACTCAGCGACGCCGCAGTGACTTTATCAGCGGAAGAACCCTGCATTTGCCTGCTCAAACGGTTCGAGCCAGGTCCCGCAACGATGCTTCTTTCCACCAACTCCGAAAGATGACGGAAAAATCGGCAAGGAAAAGACCAGAAGAAATATTGGGTTGAACTAGTGACCTCCATGGAGCAGGCCCCCAACGTTAGTGACATTCGAAAACTATCAAATTATCAACCAAGCTAGCGGTAAGCCCTATGTACTCAGCGACGGTGTTCGCGACTTGAATAGCGGCATAATTGCTGACAACTTGGCCAAGGTCGAGCGCTGGCGTGAGCACTTCGAGCACCTTCTCAACTTCGAGACTTAACGCAGCACCCACCTCATTCCCATCTGCACCGGAGTCTAATCCCTGTCCAACATATACAGTGTCAAGTGACTCCCTTATGAAGGAGGTCGCTGATGCCATACAAAGACTGCGCAATAACAAGGCAGCGGGACAGGATGATCAACCCATAGAAATCTACTAGTCTTGTATCAGTACTGGCGCGCTGGCTCCATGAGGTGATTGAACAAGCATAAAGAGACGAGGTTGATCCTGATGACCGGGGCTCAGGCGTCCTTGTACCTGTGCATAAGACTGGAGATAAGACGAGATGCGGTAACTACCGTGGCATATGTCCTTTCGACGTTGCTCCGAAGATCTTCGCTAGTGTCCTTCTGAAGTGATTCCAGGCTGTGTGCGACTCTATATCGAGGCCCAACCAAGCCGAATTGCGTGCTGTGCGTGGATTTGCGGATCAGATATTGACACTGAGGCAGATTCTTTAATTCCGCCATAGCTACCAACAACTGACGGTCGTCTGCCTTGTTGAGCTTGCTGCCGCGTTCGATTCCGTCAATCGTGAATACCTATGACGGATAATGGCACTAGATGATGTACCACCAAAAACCAGCGTTACGATCAAAGTCGTTTACCAATCCATCACTGCGTGACTTCTGGTCCATCACACTCTCCTAGCCATTCCGTATTCGGTTTGGCGCTCCAAAAAGATGTATTCTGTCAGCCATCCTTTTCAACTACGCTATTGGCTGGATTCTAGGAAAGGTCCTTCGGGAATTTGGCGGCTTGAGCCTTCATCCGGACGCCGGTTGACTGATCTCCACTACGCCGAATTTATATCGCCTTACTAGCTTCAAACTTTGGTGATCTGCAGTCCATGGTGCCGCGAGTGAATGAGGTAGTTAACTTCGTCGTTTTCTCCATGAATGCCGGGAAGACCAAAGTGTTTCCAAGTTGCATCCCTGACCAGGAGATTGATGCATGTCAACTTGAAAAGACATACAGTTTCAAATACCTCGTGGCGAGGTTGCTGCCGAATGGACAGAGTAAGGATGACATTGTCTCCCGAATCGATGCTACTCTTTGGGTTTTCTCAAACCTTTAAAAAAGTGCCTATGGACCCGACGCGACATTTCTAGCGCCACGAAGGGTCACGTGTACTGTGCATCCGTCCGGTCTGTCCTTATCTATGGCTGTGAATATGAGCGAAAACTGGAGGGATTTGATCAGCATTGCTTTGAAGACCATCTTTCAACTGAAGCGCACCGACTTCGCCTCAAGTTACAGTCCGCACTCGCTGCGGAACCATCGCAGGGATATCCCAAGCCATCCAAGAACCCCGACTGAGGTGGTTTAAGCACGTTCTTCCTAACCTGTTCTACTCCAACAGGTGTGATAGAAGAGAAGGTAAAGCGGGCTTCTGAAAAAACCACTTTATGCTGGGTCGGCAGAAATACGGTGGTTCTCTAGCTCATAAATACTCGCTTATTTATTGGGCCAATGACGTGACAAACGCGGAGAGCATTCTGAAAACTTCTTGCCTGCAACGAGGTTAATGTTGATCGGTCGCATCTCACGCTGGAATCGTCTCGCGGAAATTTCTTGAAAGTGTGGGCCACACGAGTGCGTCAGGGCTTCGGTGCAACAACGCACACTGGCTGCCTGGTTTGCCACGCGTCTTTCTCAGCCGGCTTGGTCTGTTTCAGCGTGCGGCATCACGTGCTCTTTTCGCCTGGGGCCGCGACTCGACCGCGGTTCCCGTCTCCGTAACACCTCCCGCTTTTAAAAGGTGGACCTCTTATCGCTTCTTTTTTGGGTCCAGGATGACTTTTATCGGCAGTGGTGTTATTCTATCGCTCTTGCGGATGGGAGGTGTTGGCTTTGTGTCTATTTTGGGGGTCGGGACCTCAAAAGTGTCACATAGCAAATCGAGGGCTATTTGGTCATCAGTGGTGAACCTCCGTCTTAGCTGGTTCGCATACCGTTTAATTCTCCCTGTTGACGATTCCACCTCGAAGACAACGCCTCTCGACTTCCTGACAGTGCCCTCTACGCACGGTTTCTCACCGGGTTTGTAATTTCGGGCAAACACCTCTTCTTCCTCCCGAAAATAGTATCTTGGCGGTTGGGAAACTCAAACCTCAGGTTTTAGGTACTGTAGTCGTACATCAGGTTGCCTACCCAAAAAAACGCTCGGCTGGTGTTTGGCCACCAAGATCACTTTTCGAGGTTTTTCTTCAGGCCAAAAGAAACGTGTTAAGGTAGTCGATCTTAACCCTTGCGTCCCACATTTTTCACATAGCTCTCTTGAAAGCGTCAACAAAACGTTCTGCTTGACCGTTCGTTTGGGGATGAAATGGGGGTGACGTAACCTGTCGGATTCCCTGTTGTTGGCACAACTGTCGGAACAGTGATGACATAAACTGGGTGCCGTAATCCGTCACAATCTCTGTGGGGATGCCATATCTTGAGATAAGTTCTTCCGTATTTTTTGCTGTGAATTCGGCAGTAGCTGCCGCGACGTCAAAAACGTCTAACCACTTTGATTATGCGGTGAGAACTACTAGAAATATTCGGTTGAAGAATGGTCCATCGAAGACCACATGGACTCTAGTCTACGGTCTGTTTACCTCCAGCCATGGCACGGGAAGCATCCACATGAACGGCAACTTCGAACGAAAGATTCCACATCGTCATCAATTCCTGGCCAATATACGTACCTTCGGCCCAGTTGTTTCATGCCAGTCATACTCTGAGGGCCAGCAGGAAGTTCACGCAAAACTTGTCGTTTATGTTTGGCTGGAATCACCACTCTACCATCATACATTATGCACTCTTCCATAATGTATAACCACGCCTTCCGGTTCCTGAAGGACTTTATGGCTGGGTGTACCGTATCTTCATTAAGCCAACCGTTTCGAATAAACTATTTTACCTGGCATAATAGTGGGTCTGCTGTGGTGGTTGTCCTGATATGTTCGGGTGTGAAGGGAACCTGCCACATGACGCCTCTGAACTCGTCCTCGTCTTGTAGCAAAGCGCTTGCAAACACCACATCTCCCTGATTTTCGTCACTTAGGCTCAGTCGTGATAAAAGATATGGAGGCCCGAACTTCTAAGTGGGCACGTACTGAATTGTGAAGTCATAACTCAGGAGTGTGGTACTCCACCTTTGTATCCTCTTCGTCGCGTACTGTGGCACACCACGATTTGTGCCAAGCAAAAACTTTAGTGGCTGATGATCTGTGTGAAGGACGAAATGTCTACCATAAATGAACTAATAAAATTTCTACACTGCAAAGGTGATCGACAATGCGTGTTTCTCGATTTGGCTGTAGTTTCGTTCTGCCTTCGTGAGTGATCTTGCGACATGCATCAAGGGCGAGATATTTCCGTCTGAATTCTTCTGAAGAAAGCCGCCTAGCCCGTACTCAGCTGCATCCACCTGGACGATAATTTATCTATCGGCTTCGAAATATTAGAGCACAGTTGACTCACTACTCTTTGCCTTCATATTGTCAAACGCTTCCTCACAGTCTGCAGACAAATAAGTAGGTTAAAAGGTGGCTCAAAGCCATGCAGCCCTGCAATAAATGGCGAGTAGTAGCTGACCAAGCCCATAAATGATTGTAGCTCGCGTACATTCTTTGGCACCTTCACATTCTTGAATGCTGCAACTCTCTCTCTCTCTCTCTGGATCTGGTGAACATCCTGCCTCACTTACCACAAATCCCAAATGGTAGATTCCTTTTTAGGCCATAATCAATAAGATTTTCTATGATTTTATCAAGTCTCTGAAGCCTGTCCTCGTCTGTACGACCGATGAACAAAATGCCATCCAAATAGGCAGCGGTCTCCGGGAAAATTTGTAAGCATGGTGTTTATAAGCTGTTGGAATATGCTGGGTGCCATTTTGACGCCATAGTTGAGACGAGTATATTTGAATAGACCCTTATGTGTATTAATTGTCAGCATCTCCTGCGCTGCCTCATCCACTGGTAACCGTAGGTATGCCTCCGAAAGATCAATCGTTGCAAAAACTTATCTTCCATTGAACGTCGTAAAAATGTGATCCACAGTCGGCAGAGGGTAATGATAGTCTTCTAACGTGTCATTCAACCCGGTTGATTATTCTGCGCACAAGCATATTCTACAGTTAGGCTTGTTAACCGCCACTATAGGGGCAGCCCACGCTTAATAGTTTGTGCGACAGATAATGCCATTCTGATTTAAGCGCTCCAGTTCTTCCTCGACCACTGCTTGTACAGCAAATGGGATGCGTCGACTCTGTCTGAATACTGGCTGCTTCCCTGGTTTCACCCTCAAACTTACTGTAGTTTGTGCACATTCCGACTGACATCTCCATCCATTCGGCATACTTTTTCTTCAGGTCCTCTTCCGTAATGTTTACGGCACAGCATATCTCCTGGAACGGTCGACTCCAGAGACCCAACTGTGAGATAGTCTTGTTGCCAAGCCAATTTTTGTCGGACTTCGAGACGTAAATGCGTGAAAGACAGGCTTTATCCTCGAAAATGATAGTGGCCTGCGAAACACCTTCAAACTGCATTTGTGTAATATTTGATGCCAAGGCACGGACGGCTGTTGGTTTGAGTGCAGGCGACCCGAGAGCCTCCCACATTCCTATACTTATTATCGTGAGGTCTGAAGCCATGTCGACCTGTAACGTAGCGGGGTCTCCAGCAATACTGACCGTCAGGTATTTTCTGTCTTCGCAGCTAAGCACCTGTGAATCGTGCTGAGCAATTGCATTACATCTACGTCGTCAGTTTGTTCTATCCCGACGGGTGTGATGGAGAAGGCAAAGCGGGTTTCTGGAGTTAAACTGCTTTATCCTAAACCGACAGAAAATAGCGGGCCTCTAGCTCGGTATTCCGTCTCCTTCGTAGGCGAAGAGAATAGGTTGAAGTGTTAAAATCTGCTGCGGCGGATCGTCACGCGTGGAGAATACAGTCCGTGACATCATCGAGACCCGCTACATCTGGCATTATCACAACCTATCAAGTACAAGTACACCTTCTTCGTGTTAGATAAACCAAATTCGACCCCAGGTGCAGGCATCCGAAACAAATCGACAAGTTTTACACGAATGTGATAGTGCAGATTACTTTTTAAAAAATAAACTCATTGTACATACGCATACCTCAAGGCCCAATCAATTGTTAATGAGGAAAAAAAAGATAACATGAACTGAGAGATTGGTGGGCATTGGAAACTCTTGAGATGAACTAAT
This sequence comes from Schistocephalus solidus, assembly GCA_017591395.1. Classification (NCBI taxonomy): domain Eukaryota; kingdom Metazoa; phylum Platyhelminthes; class Cestoda; order Diphyllobothriidea; family Diphyllobothriidae; genus Schistocephalus; species Schistocephalus solidus. Next base: position 52,247 of record WEDG01000183.1, read on the forward strand.
GATCGAGGCTCTCCTTTTTATAAAATTAAACACCTGTTAGAACGTTCGCCGTTAAGAAATGTTGCTTCTCTAGAGGATGCACGATTAAACTAGGCGCAGATATCTCAATTACGCCCCACACATAAAGCCGAATATCAAGCGGAGGAATTAGGAAATTGTTTACATGAATTTAATACTCTGAGCACAAGTACTGATCGAAGGCCCGGACAACCGTTTCACCGATTCTGTACATCGCTTGAATTAAGTGATCACACCACAATGTTTCTTTAACACAACTTGCAGCATCTCTGGGGAAGATAAGCTACATGCTTCTTTAGTTATTTCAACAGTACTATCGAAATATAAGTGCTTTTTATATGAAAAAGTATGTGGTTTTTAATCTCGTTAATGTCAGTTGGTTTAACATTCAAATGAAATTGATAGGAAATGTACATGACATTGTATACATACAGGTCAAACTACAATTTGAAAATTAAGGTGCAGTAAATATCGCCATCTATCTTTCGACTGCCCTTATTGCCGGAAATATCGAGATCGCGTTCCGTCACCGCGATCGGGAGCTCAGTTGGCAGGGATATGGAGCGTAAATGGTTAGTGAACCAGACGTCCTCGGATTTAAACCTCGAATACTCTAGCATCTGAGATTAGAATATCACTCACTGATTACGGTTAATAACCAATATAATTTCCAGTCCCTGTCCATACAGGACGCGCAAATTTACTTGTAAAAGCCCACGCAACAACATTTGAGAAAAATAATAGACCAACGAACGAAATTCAAACCTTGACTATGGGCGAAATAGCAAGTAACTCAGCGCCGTGTGAGAAGAAATCGCGCCTTTCAGTTGGGGCCTAGTATTTCAGTTGGCCGAGTGCTAACTGTACTAACGTCTCCGTATGTGGCCGTAGGTTCGAAACCCGTCGAGGCAACCGACTCGTGTACAGTTGGGTAGTCTGTTAAATTTACTATCCTGGATTGTGTACTTTAGTCTACACGAGGGTATTCGACACCCGAAACTTCAGATTTCTAATACCAATGTTCAAGACTGGATGCAAAATATTCTCGCATGGGCAGTCAACTAACTGTAACAGAATTGACGGATTCCATATGTCATACCGTGGTGGGAGGCTAAATTTACCCAAGTGTAATTAGATTCGCGGGTCCCGTTGGGGCCTCATAGCTCAGATGATTAGAGCTTTGGATGTACTCAAACCTTGCCCCTACTGTTATAGGTTCGAATCCCACCGAATCCGTCCAATTTTTCACAACTGGATCAACTGAATTATTTAAATGTGCCAAAACCACCTATTAACCGAATAAGAATGTTTCGGAAGTTCGAGACAGTTCGACTACCTGTTCAGCTCCATATAAGGATGACGGCAACAAGGGAATGGCGGCAAAGAGGTACTGCAGGGGATACAAGAGTGCGGTCAATGACAGGACGCAGGTTGTCAGTCGATTGCAGTGGGAAGACTGTAGCAGAACCTGGAAAAAATGGACGATTATTTAACTTCGTTAACAGAACAGACAATTTCTGTTAATAAGTTTGTCTTCGTGAAGCAAGCCGGTTTCCCCTTGTGTGGCTCAAGGGGTAATGAATTTTGAGCAAACTTACGATCGCCTGCATTTGTTACGTTTGAGAGATTCTGCTTAATGAACAAAATAGGTTAGGCTGATTGAAGACCGATGTCAAGTCACAAACTTTTACTGTTTAACATAAGATTTTTTCGGGCTACCGGTGTCACTTCGAGATAAGCGTTACAGTCCTTTCCTGGAAGCCGTTCTCCTAGAACGAACTTTGAGGATTACGTAACATAATCCAAGGAAGCATTGACGGTCTTTGTATGCATTAAATCAGATTAGCAGGGCTTTGCTGCGGCGCCTTACAGGCGACTCTACTCAGCGACACTGCATTCCGCATTTTGATTTTACCTCACATAAATCGCCTGAAACAATAAAACACAGCTGATTCGTCACATATACAACCACTACTTGTGCACTCCGGGTTCAAAGCGACAAGCACTGGAAGCCCCGATGCACTGACACATTCGCTTGTGAAAAAGAAGCGGTTTATAGGATTCAGGTTGGTTTTTACACTCGCATCACTTGCCTTTTGTTCCAAGAGGAGAGCAAACAGCACTTTCAGAAATTTCTGGACGCCTAAAAGCTTTAGAGGCAGATGGAGAGGAAAATCGACCAGAGAGAAACGATTTTTGTCTGGAAGTGCAAATATCACAGGCTTGCCAAACTCTGAAGGCTCCAGAAATACCTGCAATTAAAAGGTTTGGTATCGTAGTTGAGCATTGTGGATGGAACACGCATAACTATCTAAATCAGTCTAAAAGCAGTGCAAAACACGAAAATGACAAACCGAAGTTGAAAATGGAGCCTGGCTTGAGATAATTTTGAAAAATTTGTAACCTTAACATTAAAGTCAAAAGATGAAAATAATGACGCTATTTGAGTTCTAGGGGAGAAAATGTTGAATGAATGCGAAAATTAAACGACCTAAACAGAGGTCAGTCTTTGAAATTTTAAACAAAAGATCCGTTAAGCATGGTGGTTAAGCAATTTGGGGTACGATTAAGTGATGATAAATAAGCGTTTTGATAATCACCATGCATAGGTGAATGACAGTAATCGCACGCGAGAGAGATAGGCACTTCATCGGATTGACAGTTGCACTAAATTTCTGGGTACAAGAAACTGAAAATTCAGCTCTGGGTCTTGGTGGCGTTCAGTTATCATATGCAGCCCAAAAACTGTCCGGAGCATAGCAGTCACGTCATTGTAACAGCTGACAAGAAAAATAATTGGACGCAAACAGAATGTTCGTTCAATGTCAGCTAATTTGCTTGAAGTCCGGGTTGGATACGGAAGAGTAGCCGGTCGTGGCATGATACATAATTCCAACAATTTCACTCCAGTCTAGGCATCGAGGTATGCCTTGTCACCTGGTCTTTTCATTGGAGTACATTGGGAGCACAAGAAAAGTGAAGTTGATACATGGAAGTTTTCTTCATGAAAATCAAATTTAAGTTGTATCATCTCTATCGCGGTCACCCCGCACTCACCAGCAAGGATTTGCGTATTCTCGTGTAACCTGCTCAAGCTCACTCAGTTACCGATCTCATTTGAAGGAGGGACTCGGCAGAATTCAACAGTCACAGTGTGTGATGCACTGTCTACGCCCCTCGCACGGGGTGGTTATGAAAAGGTGTCATAAGGCATTTTTTGTTTATCCTCTCAGTCAGCTAATGGCGGTTGCTGGGGTTCCATTCACGACAGAAAGGCCAAATTCATTCCACTGTCTTGTTTCCAGACTGGGTTCAGTCACGCTGATAAGTTTAAATGCCTGTTATCTTTCAGAATGTTCAGTGGACCAGCGGGTAATAAGTCGGAATTAAGTATGGCACTTATTGCCCGCTAGTTTGATCGATAAAAGGCGGGCCATCACCGACCTAAGAGAAATCTACCTCCTGGAGATTAAATATGAAACGAATGCACATTTATCTGGTGGGATGGTTAAAAGTAAAAACGGCGTGACGTGAGTGATTTTCTCCCACAAAAAGTGCTTCGTAAAGAGGCCTAAAATTTCCCTCAGAAAACTCCATGACTGGCTTAGTACATTGGGGCTGCCTTAATGCTAGCCGAACGTCATGGCCTAAAGGACGAGGAATCTAAGGATCTCATTGTGTCCGTGTCAAAAGTAATTGCGCAAGTATGCAGCCTGTGTAATGAGGGGATTGGCCTGCCGCCAGGAATTCGAGAACTGTAATAGCCACAAACTTGGCTTACGATCTGCGCGAAGGAGCTTAGCCTACCCAATCAAACGTCGGCAAGGACGCACCCCGATAGCCACACTGGCAAATATTAGATGTGTTAGTGATAATGACGATTTGTGATGACAAAGTCCAGGCAAGGCAGACTTAACTCAATTTTTAAGAGAAAATTGCAAACCAAAAGGGACAGATTCGAGGAAAGCAAGTACTGCGGAAGTTAAATGTTGCACTGTTGAAGCACGTTGGCTGCCAACAAGAGCTGGCCTACACAAGACATACAAATATATTTAGGAAGACAAGGATATTGAAAAAGTGCCACGTGCTACGATACGCGACTTATTCTACGATCATCGGGATCCTCGAAAAAAACTCAGGCTTTTGGTAAATCTCCACTTCTAGGCCTCCCAGTGGACAACAGTAGTGAATTCATAGGATCAACGACAAATAGCATGCCTAAACAGCTACCCATTGCAAGGAACCGTATATAACTTGGCGAAAAATCAGATGGAAGTTTCGATTTATGCCACCGGTTTACGCAAATCACCATTCAAGTGAAATAAATCCTTCGGCCTTATCTATCTGTCTAAGTCGTTAATTTACCGAGATGCCCCGAAGAACCACCTCTGCGGAATCCATTTACCTGTTACTTGTTACGGCTGCGATCCAGTCTGATCTAGCCGGTCTCAACGAAGGTCACGGACTGTACCACGCCACGCGTGACGGTCCACCGCAGTAGACTTGGACAGCTCAGTCAACTCTCTTTGCCAATTGCAGAGGCCGAATACCGAATATCGAAGAAACACTTCCATGTCTTAGCGAACATTGGCAAGCCGAGTTTGCAGCTGACGCCCTTTTCAACGCCTCCAATAGGGTAGCGGTTCTGGATCGACGGTAGTAAATAAGCTCGTCAAGTGGGCTACGAGCGAAGTGCTTAAACCACCTCAGTCGTCGTTCTTGAATGGCTTGGGATATCCCTGCGATGGTTCCGCAGCGACTGCGGACTGTCACTTGAGGCGAAGTCGGTGAGCTTCAGTTGAAAGATGGTCTTCAAAGCATTGCTGATCAAATCCCTCCAGTTTTCGCTCATATTCACAGCCATAGAGAAGGACAGACCGGACGGATGCACAGTACACGCGACCCTTCATGACGATAGAAATGTCGCGTCGGGTCTATAGGCACTTTTTAAATGTTTGAGAAAACCCAACGAGCAGCATCGATTCGGAGACAATGTCATACTTACTCTGTCCATTCGGCAGCAACCTCGCCACGAGGTATTTGAAACTGTAAGTCTCTTCAAGTTAACACACATCAATCTCCTGGTCAGGGATGCAACTTGGAAACACTTTGGTCTTCCCGGCATTCATGGAGAAAACGACGAAGTTAACTACCTCATTCACTCGCGGCACCATGGACTGCAGATCACCAAAGTTTGAAGCTAGTAAGGCGATATAATCGGCGTAGTGGAGATCAGTCAACCGGCGTCCGGTTACGCCGCCAAATTCCTGAAGGACCTTTCCTAGAATCCAGCCATTAGCGTAATTGAAAAGGATGGGTGACAGGATACAGCTTTTTTAAACGCCAAACCGAATACGTAACGGTTAGGAGTGTGATGGACCAGAAGTCACGCAGTGATGGAGTGGTAAACGACTTTGATCGTGACGATGATTTTAGTGGTACACCATCTAGTGCCATTATCTGTCATAGGGATTTACGATTGACGGAATCGAACGCGGCAGCAAGCTCAACAAGGCAGACGACCGTCAGTTGTTGGTAGCTATGGCAGAATTAAAGAATGTACCTCAGTGTCATTATCTGATCCGCAAATCCACGCACAGCACGCAATTCGGCTTGGTTGGGCCTCGATATAGAGTCGCACACAGACTGGAATCACTTCAGAAGGACACTAGCGAAGATCTTCGGAGCAACGTCGAAAGGACATATGCCACGGTAGTTACGGCATCTCGTCTTATCTCCAGTCTTATGCACAGGTACAAGGACGCCTGAGCCCCGGTCATCAGGATCAACCTCGTCTCTTTATGCTTGTTCAATCACCTCATGGAGCCAGCGCGCCAGTACCGATACAAAACTGGTAGATTTCCACTGGTTTATCATTCTGTCCAGCTGCCTTGTTATTGCACAGTCTTTGTATGGCATCGGCGACTTCTCCTTCATAAGGGGGTCACATGACACTGCATATGTTGGACAGGGATTAGACTCCAGTGCAGATGGGAATGAGGTGGGTGCTGCGTTTAGTATCGAAGTTGAGAAGGTGCTAGAAGTGCTCACGCCAGCGCTCGACCTTGGCCAGGTTGTCAGCAATCATGCCGCTATTCAAGTCGCGAACACCGTCGCTAAGTACATAGGGCTTACCGCTAGCTTGGTTGATAATTTGATAGTTTTCGAATGTCACTAACGTTGGGGGCCTGCTCCATGGAGGTCACTAGTTCAACCAAATATTTCTTCTGGTCTTTTCCTTGCCGATTTTTCCGTCATCTTTCGGAGTTGGTGGAAAGAAGCATCGTTGCGGGACCTGGCTCGAACCGTTTGAGCAGGCAAATGCAGGGTTCTTCCGCTGATAAAGTCACTGCGGCGTCGCTGAGTATATTAAAAGGACTTCCTCAACGTTCCATAGACTTATGTTTTCAATGATGACTACTCACTAAGGCCTTCTCTATCTGTTTGGGTAGTAAAACAGTACCGGATTTCTCTGCTCAGGGCCTCGGCAGTGCTGGGTTGCTGAATTTTTGGTGACATCGAGGCGTCTAGACGGTGGCATTTTTGGGCGCAGACGAAAGGTGAACTCTCAAGTGTGTACGAGCGAGAACATTATCCGAGCCATGGACGTTGCCAGTCTCGGCACCACGCCGCTGTAATGAAACCAGCTGCCTAACCTTGAACTGACTAGACTGCAGTCGATCTGACTGGCAGTATGACCGCCGTTCGAATATCAGGTCAGCAGATGTTTATTGCGATGCTGGAAGCACGTGTTCGTGACAAACAGTCGGTTCTGATCAGCAAAGTTCAGCAATCACTAACCGTTGTCACATCGAGAATCAAACCCAAAGCGGCCAATAAGATTACTGTTTATGGAGTCACCACATCCAATCCCCGGCAATAATAAGCAGATCGCGGCGTTGGAGACTTTCAACTAGCGCTTGCAACTGCGAGTAAAACGTCTCTCAGCCGCACTGTTCGGCAGCGGATGTTGGTGCGTACACGGAGACGGTAGAGATGCCTGTGAAGCAATGCTTCAGTCGGACGTAGGCCATTCGTTCATTGACATGTTCCCAAGCAAGTAGTGCAGGGTTCGCTTGTTGCAAGAGGGCGATCGCCATAGCATTTCTAGCAGAGGAGTCGCGTGGGCGTCTGTGGCACAGGGTGAAGTGTAAGTGGACTCCCGAGATCTTTGTTTCCCAAGTGCCTTAGTCCGGAATTCGGATTTCCGACAGGCAGTGGACATCTACGTTATACTGATAAGGGCTGCTCCGACATTCTAGCATGTAATACTAAGAGCCCTATTCCGATTGAGTAATCCAGCTCGCATACTATTCACCCGCACTACTAGACAAGGGTTCGGAGCGCGTCGGTTCCGACAGACGCCGTATCATGGATCGTAGTATTGCAGTCAGACATTATTACGAGGTTTCTTGGAATTGTGAGTACGGGCGCGTCGCTAACAGCCGTTCGGGGAATCCAGTTAAGGCTGTCTGGGAGAGCAGTGTGGGAGCTCTAACTCTGTTTTAGCCATGTGGATCAGCTAGACGTATAGGATAATTATTTTACTGTTTTTCCGATGGTTAATGTTTTTTTGAATACTTATTTAAAGTTTTATTTTTCAAACTGCATAGCGAAGCGTAGCTTTTGCTACATAGTCTCAATTCTATTAGGCTATCGTGCAGGTACGCCATCAGGCCGTCTGGAACGAGGCATAACGGACGCTAACGCCAGGTTACCCCTCAGAAGCATATGGGTTGGGACGTGGTGAGACCCATTGGCGTGGTTCATTTGGGTGTCATTCATGAAGCTGCTATTGTGCAACTAGACACAAAACAGTGAACGGATAAGGATAGATCCGATCGGTCCAGCTGCAAGACCACAGTTAGAACACCCAATCAGTAAGTGCTGTGTCTTGTTAGAAGCATCTGAATGTAACAAAGAGTCGGGTCTGAGTTAGTGAAGGCTAGCAGTATTTCACACTATCAAATTGACAGCGAAGCCCAAAGGCCTTTAATCGAGAAAATGTCTAGTCCAGTGAACGATTTGAGCAACCGGTAACGACCGGCGGTCACTGCAAAAAGGTTTAGCAGACAGTGACTCCAGTTGTACATGCAAATTTTCATGCTAATGGTCGGAAAGAGTTATGATATCCTTTGTAGCCCCCTTCACAATTTTATAACGTGTCTGCATGATTCTGTTCAGACAAGTGCAAAAGTTAAAACTAAAAAATAGAGGAGAAAGTTTCTTAGGCTAAAATTGAGGAAACGAAGCGGAAATAATTGATAACAAAGCCTGCCTAATACAAATAAAAGAAACTATAAAAAATTGAGACCGTACCTTGACACAAGTTCTACCGGCAACCGGAGATGGCGTACTCAGTAAGCGCAGAATCCATGTGTCAATCTCATCGATGCTTTTTCGAACACCCGGATGAGATATGTTTAGGGTCCCTCCTGTTATGGCTGACCAAACGGTTTGTCTACAAATCCCATCAAAAGATAAACCAGCTATTGTTTGATTCGAGCAGCAACTCCACGTCAGTCGAGAATAGCGAAAACTTAAGGCAATTGCGGTTAATTAGCCTTGACGAATAAAAAGGGAACAAATTACGAAGCGATCCTATTTAAGAAATTTTGTGCAGACTAACGATTTGATGGTTCGTCTTTTCTTTCAAACGCACTCAAATTCTCGCCTCCTGCGCTTAAATTAATGCTGTGCTGCCCCTAAGGATATGTCACTCATTAGGAAATCTGGTAAAAGGACCACTAATGCACACGTAGAGACCTAAGGATGAAGAAGCGAAGATGATCATTGACCTGAACTCAAAAAAAGCATGGTATGTTCCTTTTAAAAGTATGTGAAAATCAAAATGCCGGGTTTTTTTAAGTGGAACTCTTGAGTTCTATTTATAAATGTGGTACCTATGTGACGATGAGCGCCGCAAATCGTTCCCTCCGTAATTATGTACACCTTTAGCAAGCGACATCAACGCAAACATTATCTAGAACTGTCTTTCAAATGGGCTATGATATAAGCGTTTTGTCAGGAAACAACGTAAAAGACCGCAATACTAGCTCGCTAATGGTTAGCATGTGACGCGAGAGATACATATTAAAATACGCTGCTTTGGCAAAATACGGTAGCACGTTACAAAAAATAAAGGTATGTGTAAAGGTCTACGTGAAAAAATTAATGACCTTCCTGCAAAACGAGGCCGGCAACATTCATGAAGCTTCTGAATAAGGTTGTATAGGAAAAGCAGGCAATGTTCGAATTTTCTACAGAACTGATAGTGAGAAACGATGCAAAGCGAAGTAAGAGTGTGTGTATAGGGGCGATCGGGTCTGTCAAGCAAAGTTACAGAATCTTCAGAATCTGAAGAACTGGACGTGTCAGATAGGCCGTGTCTATTGGTGCTGACGGAATGGCAGTTGGAGGTTGATGCTACAGTAGGATATATTTTGCTCTCAGATTCTTGAGCCGAAGGGTGCCAGGAAGTTCTTCTATTCAGAGAAGGGCGCTTCCTTCGGGGTATTGGGCGCAGAAAATTTAAGCACAGCCCATAACGTGTGGCATTGGACTCTTTGTCAGTCAGCGAGAAAGTAAAAAAATTCAGACTTCAGGGGCATCTGGGATGCACTTGATCCGTTCTCAGAAGGAAGGGAGGGAGAGCACATACTGTAGCAGCCCCTCTGGTTGGCAGAAAAAAATACAATGTCATTAGGTAAGGAAAAAAATCTGAATGCATAATCGTTGGATATGTCCGCAGCAATTCGGGCTGCACCATAGAATGTCCATTACGGCTCGGATGTTTGCAGCCGACAATAATAAGGTAATCTATCAGCCGTGGAGAAGATTTATTATTTATGCTTTGCATAGTTTCCTTGCGTATATCACCTACTTAAAGTAAATGAGGCGTGCGCAACAAGGCTTAGTGCATGCTTTGGCTCCCCGCGCTTACTCAAGGCCAACCCGCTTCAATGGTTAAAGATTCATAAATAGTCCAAAGCTATAAAATCAGTCATCACCTTTTCGTGAGTCAGTTCAGTTCAGTTCAGTGTATTTGAGGAAAATAGGCTTACGCCTTTGAAATCCCTATTTGTTACATAAAAGTAGCAAGAATAAGAAGCAAATTAAAGAAGTAACAGTCAAGTGAATGCAGGCAGGTTTGCGTGGTACACTGATATTGTTAAGGTTAAGTAGTCACATAGTCTTCGTGGTACTGTAACATATGTATGTCAAGCCGATGTTTGAATGTATACACAGACTGGGACATAACAATCGCCTCAGGTAGGTTATTCCACGGTTCCACGACACGGTTGGTGAAAAAAATACTTCCTCACATCCAATCTTACTTGGGGCACACTTAGTTTGAATGGATGACCTCGGAGATTTTTCGTAGTGGCAAGTTGGAAAAATTCATCACATAGGAGGGCGCAATCCATGCCACGCACGATACGGAAGGTTTGTATCAAGTCTCCGCGCAACTGCCTATAACTCAGAGGATAGAGCTTTAGGTTATTTAGACGAATCTCATATGGCAGTTCAGATTGACCTCTTACTGCACCCTTTCGAGCATGTTGTAGTCCTGTTGCGTCCACGGTCGCCAGGCTTGGATCGCATATTCAAGATGTGGCCTTACAAACGTACCAAAGACTTTAGAAAAGCAGTCTTCATCGAAAACTTTAAATGCCCGCTTGATAGCGTACAGTATTGAATTGGCGGATTTAGCTGCCTTGGAACATTGCGTAGAAGGCTTCAGGTTGTCTTTCATCCAAACTCCAAGATCCTTCTGTGTGTGTGCTTCTCGGAGTGGCAAACCGTTCAAATAGTAGGGTCGCATATCAGTGACCTGATTTCGATTTCCCAGGCGTAGCAGGGTGCATTTGTTTGAGTTGAAGGACAAGAGCCATTTGTGGGACCACTCGTCCAATCGACGAATATTTTCTTGGAAATTGTCTGCATCAGCAGCATTGTGGATAACTTTCCAGATTTTTATATCGTCCGCAAACATAGCAAAGTTACAGTCCAATTCCTATACACAATCATTAATGAACAAGAGAAATTGGATCGGTCCGAGTACTGAACCTTGTGGGACTCCACTCTCGATGACTGTGCGCTTTGATCGCGATCCGCCTACACAGACCACTTGGGAACGACCGACGAGAAAAATTCTTGATCCACGTAAGAAGTTTGCCGCCAAGACCGAACATTCTCAACTTGTGAAGGAGACGCTGGTGTGGAACACTATCGAAGGCCTTCTGGAAATCAATGTAGGCCACGTGCACAGTGTCTTTTGCATCGAGTGCTTTTGTCCAGCTTTGCATCGTATAAAAGTAAGTTCGTAACACACGATCTTCCCCTACGAAAGCCGTATTGTGCAGTCGATATGAGGTTACGGGTTTCTAAATAAATCATCAATTCCTTTTTGACAACCTTCTCCATAACCTTGCAACAGATTGAGGTCAGGCTGACAGGCCTGTAATTTGTAGCAAATGCACGACTACCACTTTTGTGAAGCGGTGCGATGTGGGCTGTTTTTCCAGTCGGTAGGAAGAATTCCCGTATCGAACGATTTCTGGCACAGCAACGATAGCGGTTTCGCCAGCCTCGAGCAAGTTCGAGGAGTAGCTTTGCTGGAATCTCGTCAGGGGCCAGGAGATTTGCATGCCTTCAGACTTTTTAGTTCTTCAAAGACCGCCGCTTCTTGAAAGAGCATATCCTGAATAAGTGGCACTCCTGTAGTCTCGTAACTTGATGGAATAAAAACAGCTTCTCTAGTGAAAACCGACTGAAAGAACTGGGAAAAGTTTTCAGCTTTGTTTTTCTGATATCTCGAAACCGTCATCGTTTCTCATAACAGGAATCGGGTTGCTGTTACGTGTGGTTTTTCTTACATAGCTGTAGAGTAATTTGGGATTGTGAACTGCTCTCTGGAGCAAATCCCTCCTCGTAATCCCGTCGGCTTTTGGAAGATCAAGCTTTTTAACCTTGTTCTTCTGAGTTTTTGTATGCTTGCAAGGCTAAATTTTCATTGGATCGGCAAAAATTTCTTCCAAAGCCTTCCTTTCCTGTTAATCTCTTTTAGATCCCTTGTTAACCACTGTGGTCTGTTAGATATCCTAAATTGTGATGGCGGACAATGGCATTTTATTAGATTCAACAAATACTCCTTAAATAAATTCCAGTCCTCAGTGACATTCCCGGAGAAGAGAACATCGCAGTCTATTCGTGATGCCTCAGCTCTCATCTTGCAAAAGTCTCCTCGCCATAGATTGGGCCTGGTTTCATTTATTGCAGATGGCACAGAATATAAACCATACTCCCATGAAAGTACTGCGTGATCACTTCGACCAAGTGGAGGTAGGCAGTGTACCTCGTCTATACTGTCAGGATCTTTAGTGAAGACGAGATCTAAACAACTAGCCTGTTGTCCTCCACGCGCTCTCGTTGAAACAAATACATGTTGGGTGAAAAGAGCTTCAAGTGTTGTCTTTAGCAGACGATGATCGAAGGGAAAACTTTGAGCTCTGTGCCTGCAGATCGTTCCATCGAATGCTGGGTGCATTGAAGTCACCCATGAGAACAACATCAGGTCGACTGCTTATCTCCCTTTATGTTCTCCAACAAACAAGTATCAGCGTCAGTGTCTGTCCCCGGTGGTCGGTAGAGAGTCATGACTTCAAGGAACTGCGATCCCCGCGTCTTTATTTTTCAGCCAAATAGCCTCAATACCATTGCTAATCTTTCTCCGTCATTTCACACACTGTGAAATTGCTTTTTAACATACATCGCAACTCCTCCACCCTGGCGCTGGGTGCGGTCTCTCCTGAACAGCTGGTACCCGGATAAGGCTTCTTCGCAATCACTGATGTTCTGTGACAGCCATGTTTCTGTGATTGCTATAATATCGGGAGACAGAACGGCTACCTGAATTCTCAGTTCGTCAAGTTTCGAAAACAGACTTTGGGCGTTGGTATACAGAAATTTCAGTGTGCAGCAGTCAGCAGAGCCAAATTCCGTTTTTCTCGAGTTTGCCAATGCTAATTTGCCGATGCCATCATGAGCATGGGCTGGTTCCAGAGCAATGTTGCGTTTCTCTGTATCACGCGTTCCCTGTAAATCACCAGATTGCTCTCTCCAGCTGCAAGTCTCCTCTTCATTTCTATCACTAATTCGCGGCGTTTCAGACGTTCTGCTGGAAAGTAGTCCGGCTGAAAAAAAATCTGTTTATGAGAGTTCCGAAGGTTTGTTTTTCTCGAGAGAAGTAGTTTAGCCTCTTCCGTGTTGTCCAAGACAATTTTGATAGGCCGTGGTTTCACATTTTGGGACTGTTCGATATCCTTTTTTCCGAGCCTGAAGGCAGCGCGAACGGTTATCGTCTCTCCTGAATGAAGTATATCATTCAGTAGGTGCTGAAACATAGCAAGATCAGCGGATATCCGTTCCTTTGAGGTGTGTGCAGTTGATTCAGGTAAGCCCTGGATAACAACGCAGTTCTCTCGGTCTAGGGCGTCTTTTGATTCACTGCCGATCATATTTTTCCTCTGAATGACCAGAGGTATTCATTAGGTTTGTTTTTCAACTTGATACTCGTTTTATGTTGTTTCCCAAATGATATCTTGCCACTCATTGGTATTTTTCGCTCCCAACTAAGGGCTCTTTAGAACTGCTGGGATAGCCGACAGGAGGTGAGTCTGAAGTCGGAACTGCCTTTGGAAGAGGCATTATTGAAGTTCTCCTGATATTACCGTTATCCAATTTGGTGGTGTTGTTGTCCGATGCTGGGATTCTGGGACTTACATTTTTGGATGAAATATTATCTGTGTCTTCTGAAACTCGTTTCTGTATTTTCTTGGATCCCCTGCCGCTTGCCCTTTTTTTCCTTACTGGATGCTGTTTAACAGCTACATCGAGCTCCGTTGACGTAGCGTCATCTTCCTTGTTGGATGTGATGGCTGCGGAAGCTGTGCCTGCGTATGTGCATTTGTCTCCCTCGTGTTCCATCGTTAGGGACTGCTTCTTTTCGGGCAAATTGTGAGGAAGTTTCTTTAACTTCTCTATCTCCATCTTCAGCCCCTGCATATCCTTTTTCAATCTCCGAAATTTTTTTAGAAGAAGTTTAAAGCATGTCGCACACGCTTCGTCCTCGTAATTGACATCCAAAAAACTTACTAAACTCTTGGCCCGTTTGGCGGGAGGTGATTTAAAGGAAACATGTCCGGAAATGTGGCCATTCGTATTATGATTTATGTTTATTCCATCATTAAAAATTAGGTCAGAGATTTTGTCGTGTAACGATAGCTCAGTGGTTTCGCCGTCGTTCCCTGCACGCTGGTGCCCCGGTTCAAATCTCGGCAGTACATACATTTTGCACGATTTCCGAAGGGTGTATTTTTGAATTCCATGATAGATCGCAAAAACAATAAAGGGTTTTAAAAGTATGGGACGAAGGTTTTAGCGGAAGCAACTTTATGAATAAAATATCGAAATGACTCAGCCCTCTTTTCTTAAAGAAACATTGAACTTCCTCTCAGCACTAGAGACCTCCGCATGGACCACCTTCCTGTTCAATTAAAAGGGATGACCCCACAGATGTTCCGTCCAAGTCATTTCGAAGAATTCCTTTAATTCTAGGGCACAATCATGACCTCTGACAACTCGGTAGGTTTGAATGAGGAAACCGCGTAGTCATCGGTAATTAAGAGGAAACAAGTCAAGTTCATATGGTCGGTTTTCGTAAGGCAGATAACCAAGATTCTCAAATATCTTTGTAGCCCTCGCCTGTACTCCTTCTAGTTGGTGGTAATACTTCGTAAAACATGGACGCCAAGCCTGAATAGCATGTTCCAAGTGTGACCGAGTTAACACTTCATAGGTCCTTCCAAAAAGATCATTAACAAGCAAACAAATCCTCCTCTCAGCGAAAATAGCTCGTTCTGCTGCTTTTACGCACTGTGAACATGATTTAAGCAAAGAGGTTATTAGGACACCGAGATTCTTTCGTTCCTGAACATTTGAAAGTGGATGCCCATTGAGAAGATATTTGAAGGAATCGTCCTCCTCACTGGTCCTTCTGGTACGGAGCCTAATACCACACACTTCCCAACTTTAAACTGTAGGAGGCAGCGAGCAGACCAGCTGCTAAGTCGGTTAAGTAAGTTCTGTATAAGTTGTGTATAATTTTATCACCTCGATTGTGCGGAATTGGGAAGTAAATCAGCAATTTTCTTTTTAAACCTAGATTAACTAACTTGTCTGTGACTCACTAGCGATCGTTGGTAGCTTAATGTCGCGAAATTTATATGAATTGGCAATGAACCTTTGAGTACCCTAGTCGCAACGTAAATTTTTGTGAGATGTTCAGCGAAACCGTGTGGGTTGCGATTATAAAAAGAGGACCGTTACCTATGCAAATTTGGCCGTGAGACTAAACGGTAAAGTTAAATCCCTCGTCGTTCTATCTCAGTTAGTAACACAAGTTTTTCAAAGTTCCTCTTAAAGCTTAGCAGCGATTGTGACGATGACATCTTTGGAAGAGCATTCCATGCTTTGGCCAATCTGATACAAAAGGAGAACTTGCGCATATGCAGCCTGGCCTGCTCAATGTGCAGGTTAAATGGGTGGCCCCGGAGATGGTTTGTGGTAGCAAATTGGAAGAAGTCTGCAAATAGCAGGCAGCAATCCAATCATCTCACAATGCGGAATACCTGTAGGAGATACCCGCGCATTTGCCTATACCCCAAAGAGAACAGATTAGAGTACGTGAGGTGGCTTGTTTATGGCAAGGATCTTTGACTCAACCATTTTGATGTTTCTCCGTTGAACTGTTCACTGTCTCCAGGTTTGTTTAGCACATTCAAAATGCAGTCTTAGAAATTTTCTGAAAATTTGAGAATAAATCTTGCTTAAACTTCAAAAGGCTTTCCTGTTTGCGTGCACCACAAAGATAACACTCTTTGACCCTCTCGAGCAATGAGCGAAATGTTTCAATGACTTGGTGGTCAGCACACCAAGGTAATTTTGGGTTTCCGCGTCTTGCAGGTCTTCACCGTAGCGAGAGTAGCTTCTACTGTTTGTGTATCTGGTTGGGTTGCCTCGGTGAAGTCTTGTGCACTTAATGATGTTAAACCGCAAATGCAAACTATTTGGCCATTTCTCCGAGCGGATTAGGTTGATTTGTAGTCTATCTTTGTACGCAGTACTCCGGAAAGCACTTTAGCTTTTCGTGTCATCGAATGCTTCACTGTCCAAATCTCAGATGCAATCGTCCACGTGTAAAAGGGACAGAATAAGTCCTTGTATTGAACCTTGGTGAACGCCACTTTTGACCTCAGTATAACTTGACTTCTCTTGGCCGGTTTCCTTCACCTTCCACCGACATACGAAGATTTTTTCGATCTACCAGAGGAATATACGTCTGATTCCTTGTTGTTTTAGCAGTCCTTGTTGTCGCAAAGCATCAAAAGTCTTTTGAAATTCAATGAAGGTGAGATGAACCACGTGCTGATCCTCTAGAGCTTGGGTCCCGCTCTGGAGTGATTGCAGCAAATTTGTTGTGTAGGAGCCTCCTTATCGAAACCTGCTTTTGCATATTGATAGCAGGTTGTGCACCTCTAGGAATTGCGCAAATTCGTTCAATATGATCCTCTGCATAGTTTTGCCAAGGTCGTATGTCAGGCTTATGAGCCTGAAATTGGTCACCGAGCCCAGCTTCAGCTTTTGCTTAGGGGAGTTATATGCAACAACTCCCAGTCGGAAGGATGGGTTCCCGAGGCAAATGAAATTTAAAAGAGCATTGACAGAGCACAGAAAATTCACTGGCCAGTTCATTAAGAAGCTTCGATGGAATCCCATCCAATCCTGGGGATTTCAATTATTTTATTTACTTAAATTACCTTCCGATAAAAACTTCGTAAAGCAGGATATGCCTTATTCTAGGAGTCTGCAGGCCATCTGCGGAAGGACGACGGAAACTTGCGTAGTTTTTGCAGACTGATCATTAAACTGGGAAAAGTTGTTGGTTTATCGATGCTAAAGTAAAATTGACTTCTGCAGTAGTAATAGTCATTGGAGCTTGATGTCTTATTCATTTACTTCTGTGAAGAGAGCCGTTGAATTATTTAGGATTTTGTGTTGCCTTTTTGAACCGAATTCTTTGCGAATTCCTAATGTCTTTTAAGTTTCATGTTTTTCTGTTTCTTTATCTGTGTTCCATAATTTTTAAATTATTCTATTTGCTTGGTCTCGCAGTAATATATTTAAAATCTATTTTTCCTGGTTTTAAACTTTATTAGTAAGGTAATAAGCTACCCATGTCGCTTGTTTTAGTGGGCACTCACAGGCAGGCAGTGATCATTAGTTTTAGTTTATTATTATTAATTCAAATATAAATCGTTGCATGGTTTAATTATTGAATTTTTAAATGCTTCGATAATGGAATATATAACAAGTGGTAATGAAAACGTTAGCAGTAACCCTAAACTAAAATCCTAACGCTAATCGTAGCCCTGCAAAAATTACCCTTACAATTAACACCAAATACATCTATTTCAGTTAAGCCCACAATTAAGCCAAACCCTAGTCGAACGAAGTTCAAACTGAACCTCAGCCTTTAAACATTCTGAACGGCGAAGAAGCGGACGCAATCACATCAACAAGAGCTTTATTAGCCTGAAGCTTTTTTTTCAGTTCAGTTCAGTGTATTTGAGGAAAATAGGCTTACGCCTTTGAAATCCCTATTTGTTACATAAAAGTAGCAAGAATAAGAAGCAAATTAAAGAAGTAACAGTCAAGTGAATGCAGGCAGGTTTACGTGGTACATGTGATGCTGTATTTACAGGGCGTTTGCCAGTTTAGCACACGCCTAATATACTAGGCAGTCCTCATGTGCAGGTTTGTGGCCGCTGTTGCTGCGATGATTGCTAGTCGGTCCGTACCCGAGTCATTCATTGCCATGATTTCATCCCCGTTGTCGACTCTTGGTGTAATAATTCCTCGGCCATTCAACCCACTGTGGCTATTAATCTTGTCCAGGCGAAATTGCAGCACAGAATATAGAGATACAAGGAAATTTGGCTTGCTAATTTAATGCAGGTCAAAGATCCTTGACGCAAGCAGTTCACGGTTCACACGGTTGTCAATGCTTGCGCGAATTTTGGACTCATCAAACAGAAAGATGTGACCGGGTCCCGTCGAATAAGCCGCTATCAGGGAATAAGCGTTAATCCCTCTCTCTCCGCAATGCATGCCCGGCCAATCGTCTTCAAATTATTTTATTTTATTTATTTATTGCCAGTTAGAGGCAAGGTCAAAAAAATATATACAGAAGAGGGTCAAGCGAACAGTGAAAAAAACTCCTGATCGTTTTTTCAGGTGTTTATAGGAGAAAAAACTGCAGCTTATTGAGTAATTATAGTTCAGGACAGGGTCGCGTTAACACAGGTGCCCGGTGACGAACTTCTCCGTTCAGTGTTATGGATCCGGTATTCTGCACCAGCAGGTATGTCGGCGAGCAGCTGTTCGCTGTCGACTGAGAAATAATCAGACTGAGGTCTGCAGAGCCAGCAATATTGCCCTCAGCATGAAGTCCGGCACAGGATTCAGAGTCCGTGAATGCCATAAGAAACGAAGAGAGCTTCCACAGAGTCAGCACCCAAAAGTTTTGGAAGGTGTCCTGAATGTAGAAAACTAGTGACAGCTCGCGTAAACAAGGCAAAGCTTTGCTGAATTTTGAAACTTCTGGGTAGCTTATTCCAGATGGTTATAGCGTTTACCGACAAAAAACTGTCAGTATCTAACTGTGCGTGCCAAAGGAAGAAATAAAAATACATCTCGATCACTGGTGCGCCGAAAGTGGTCGAGGTGCCTCAGAGATGTAAGGGGGTTAAGTATGCAACTGTTTAAAAGTTTAAACAGTCAAAATAGTCCCTTCTGTAATCTGCGAAGCCACAGCGGGTCAAGGCTTTTAAGCGCACAGCGTTGTTGGTAGGAAAGGTTTCAATGTTCTGAATAGAAAACACTTTTTGTAAAGAATTTCTGGACTAATTCTATCTTCTTTCGTTCACTATCGTGCAGAAGGCTAAGTAGAAACGAACAGTATTCTAGACAAGGCCTGACATACATTTTAAAGAGGCTGATTCTAATGTTGACGGTTTTAAAATTTCTGAGAATAAACCCAGTAGTTTGGCGTGCTTTCGAGATAATCAGGGCGCAGTGCTCTGACAGATTAAGACAACTAGAATATGATTTGCCCAGATCATTTATAACTCCGGGCACATTTTGATCGTGACCGTCTATGCTTAGGTGGGGCTGATGGTTGTCGCCAATAACCATAACGGAGCACTTTTGCCAAGAAAGTGAGAGGCACCATGTGCGACACTACTGAGCGAAGGCCTGAAGATCCTTTTTTAAGAGCTCAAGCACGATGTTGCGATCAACCGTTTTATTTCGATAGGCAACTTTTAAATCGTCAGCGTACATAAAGGGCCTACCATACTGAAAACATTCAGGAACATCGTTGACAAAGAGGCAAAATGGAAGCGGGCCGAGCAAGCTGCCCTGAATAACTCTGCTCCTTACATGCGTGGGGTTGGAGATGACATCAGAAATTTTAACCCGTTGTTGCGCGAGCATTCAAATAGGAATTTACAAACTCTGAGGAATATAAAGACAATTATTTAATAATTTTCCAGCACCGTATCTTCTACACTGAGGTAGAGACTAAAAACTCGTAGGCTCGAGGTACCTGAAATTTGAAAATCCAAAATCAGTCAAGCCTCCATGTGGACTCGCCACGGTGTTCACCTGAACACCAAACTGAATATGTGCAAGACCATCGTCTTGACGACACTCTTTTTTGGAGCGGAGACCTGAACTGTCTTCTTGAGCCAAGCCAGGATGCTAAATCATATCCATCTCAGCTGCCTCAACAGAATCCTGAAACTGATATGGTAAAACAGGATCCCGGACACGGAATTCCTGGAGTGGACCGGAATCCTCAACATCCACACCATGCTGAGGCAAGTTCATCTGCGATGGAGCGGCCACCTGACGAGAATGGATGACGAGCGAATACCGAAATGAATTTTTTATGGAGATGTCGCCACGGGTGCTGAACGACAGGGAGGTCAAAAACGATGCTAGATGGAAACTTTGAAGAAATCTCTGAAGCAAGTGCAAATAAACCCGGGAACCTGGGAGGACCTCAACCAAGACAAACTGGCATGGAGAAGATCTGTAAAGACAGGTGCAGCAATCTATGAGGCCAACTGAGTTGCCGCTGCTAATGCCAAAGTGGCGGCTCGCAATTAACAAGCACCGCAGATCAACTTTGCCAATTCCCAAGCCCTACCAATATGCCCACGCTGTCAATGCGCATTCTACGCGCGAATCGACCTAGTTGGACATCTTTGAACTCAACGCAACAACAATCCCATAAAATCAGCCTCTACCACACCTACATCACACTCCACGACAACGACCACCCCAACCCATGATAACGACTTCATCGATGCCCCACCACCCACGATCACCGATAACGTCCGCCCTTCTCCAACCCGTGTTCCAATTGCGTTGACGACCACAACTTGCCCCACTCCCACCACCTCAGAAGCCACTTCTGACTACCTGTCACCTGTTAAGTCCAACACCACCACGACCCTCATTACCAGCGATGGGGTCTCATTACTAACCTGCCCTCATTGCGATCGCACATGCACCTCACACATCAGCTTGGTCAGTTACTTGCGAATCTATTGCATAGAGACTGGTGAACTAGTGCCTGGAGCACCAACACACAGCAGTGATTGCTGCCTCCAATGCCCTCAATGTCAACATGCATTTGCTCATCACATGAGCCTCTTCTATCACATGCACATCCACGAAAGCGAAATCCACCACGATGACAGCACATATTGCGCACCCATTAACACTTCCCATATTCCTCCTATGAGCTTGACAACCAGTACTGGCAGCAGAACCCCCGCAGATTCAGCACCTCGCGACCCATCTTGCCCTCACTTTCACCGCACATGCACATCACGCATCAGCTTGGTCGGTCATTTGCGAATCCGTCGCACAGAAACCGGCAAACCAGTGGCAGGAGCAATAACAAACACCAGCCGCACCCGACTCAACTGTCGGCACTGCCCACGTGTCTCCATAAAAAACAGTGGTAGAACACTGCCGGCTATACCACAATACTACACTTTCCTCATTAGCCTCCGCACCTCACATGATCACACGCAACACCACAAAAACATGCTCACGGTCTGCATAGCTGATTGAGGAGGCAGAGTATGACCCTGGGCTATTTCTCCATGTGGCTCCTCTGTTAAATGTGTGATCGTAGCTTGACAATATCGCCGGGAAATAAACGCCATGGGTTGGAAGGTTACCAACGGACAATAACATTTAGACCTTGCAGTCACTCCAACGTGTGTTGTGTGGAGTGACTGACCGGTGGTCTGAGAGTCAGGCTGCGATGGCAACTTCTTAACGTGACCTCTGGTTATCTCACACGTGTGAGATGTATGCCGTTCAACCCTCTGTGGTGTGAAATCCTGGTGCTTGTGTTTGGGAAGTCATGTAGTGTACGTAGTACACGTATACGAGTCACCAACAGATTGGGCCCACTTCCACATCAGACAACTGACCGGCTCGGACCGTGGTCTGATTGTATGAAGTGGAAGAGAGATTGAGGTCGACGGCTTAGCACATTTTCCTCACTATAAACAATATGACGCATTTGAAACTTTTACATTGTGCAAAAAGCCGTGGCTTGGAAGGTTGCCAACTAACGGGATAACTCGGACTGCGTGATTACCCTTGTGTGTGTTTTGTGTGGAATAGCTGACTGGCGGACTGAGGCGGGCTGCAATGGATCCTTCAGTAATGTGGCCTTTATGGCACTCCCACTCCGTGAGATGCGAGCGCAGTTTCGTGGCACCCTCAGGGGCGGCTCCGGCCGCGTCAAGACTCTGGGTTTCCTCCATCGCCCAGACATTCTAATTGTTACGGAGACATGGGCAGCACACTGCGTAGCTGACACCGAACACTCTATTCTATGGTTCACACACATGCGGAATTATCAACAGTAGGGCCGTGGCGGAGGAAGCTGTATCTGTGTTAGCAACAGCAAGAAGTTCTTCCATTGGACTATGGACAACTTATGGCGGTGGAAGAGGGCTGTTGGCATGAGTTGTTCTAAAGGATAACTACTATTAACTTGTTGGTTTTGTCTATCACCCATCCAACGAGCTCTGTCTCTCGCATGCATTTGACGCCGCAGCTGGCCTAAATTTGACGTACTGCTTGATTGGGTGAATTCAATCTTCCTTAAGTTCAATGGTTTTCCACCTTTCGGTCCTGCTTAGTAGAAGACTAGTTGATGCCATAGAATATCGGCATGTGGGACCAGGATGTTGATTTTTCCAACCCGAGCATCAAACATATTTGGATCTTATTTTCTGTAGAGTTTGTCAGCCAGTGTCAGTGTCTCGCGGCATCATTTGGGAGTTCTTATCATGCCTAGTTTTTCTTGCACTAGAACTGGAGGCTGCTGAAACGTTTTCTAAAATATAGTTTTTCCGTGATTTCCGATCAGCAGATATGGGGCAATTATTGACACATCTTGACTCCAACGATTGAACTAACTTCTTTCTATGTTTTGGGGAGTGAATATTTGTAGTGAGATATTGTACCAAGTTCTTGGTCCTATCATTCCTCGTTTTGTTCTTCGTAATAAAATAATTAATGTCAAGGATGAAGTCTACCTCCTTTTATCTTTTGATCGTAGATTGCGTAGACTCTCGCGTAGTTTTTCATCTACAAGAACAAAATTCCGTACTGCACTTGCTCAAACTAACCATTGAGCAGTCTAAGAAGACTGTGTGATAACTTACCAATGAGGTCAACCTTGTCGACAACCCTTCTTTAAATCTCGTGAAACTCTTTTCCCGCCCAGTAAAAGCACAATGAATAACCCAGTACCCCATACTTCGAGATGCCTAAGGAAACCCCATAGCTGACGCTAAGTTGACGACTGATAACTTCAATGCATTCTTGTCCAGAACGTTTAGTTAAAATTCGGTCATACCCTTTTGGACCATCCGGGTTTGGACCGGTAGCGTACTCGAAACCATAAATTTTACCCTCTTGGACGGGACCCGAGCCATTCTGCGTTTTCGTCAACCTTACAGACCTGGACCAGATGTTGTCCCGGTAAGCGTTCTAAAGACAGATGCAAAGGATATATTCCCGTCCCTTTTGTGTAAGATATTTAATCTTGCTCTTTAACGTGAAACCTTTCCTATTTTACGGAGGGAATTGCCCATTCTGCTTAAACCCAAACACGGCCGATCTACGTCATTTGACGACTTGAGGCCATTAAATACACTTCGCACAGCCTCGAAGACCTTCAAAACCTTTATCAAAGACTAGATGATGAGTCACCTAACAGAAAACAAACCAATAAACACGGCTCAGCAGAGGTTCCTGGATTTCTGACACCTGACAGCT